>CM070642.1:61881311-61883811 GCA_036346575.1 Dendrocalamus sinicus | reverse complement strand
AATTTAAACCCTAAACCCTAAATTTTAAACCCTAAACCCTAAACCCTAAACTCCTAAACCCTAAACCTTAAACCTTAACCCTAAACCCTAAACCCTAAACCCTAAACCCTAAACCCTAAACCCTAAACCCTAAACCCTAAAAACCCTAAACCCTAAACCCTAAAATTTTAAATTTAAACCCTAAACCCTAAACCCTAAACCCTAAACCCTAAATTTAAACCCTAAACTTTAAACCCTAAACCCTAAATTTAAACCCTAAACCCTAAACCCTAAACCCTAAACCCTAAACCCTAAACCCTAAAATTTTAAATTTTAAATTTTAAATTTAAACCCTTTTAAATTTAAATTTAAATTTTAAACCCTAAATTTTAAATTTAAATTAAAATTTAATTTTAAATTTAAATTAAATTTTAAATTTTAAATTTTAAATTTTAAATTTTAAAATTTAAATTTAAACCCTAATTTTAAATTTTAAATTTAAATTTTAAATTTAAAATTTAAAAATTTAAATTTTAAATTTTAAATTTTAAATTTAAACCCTAAATTTAAATTAAAATTTAAATTTAAATTTTAAACCCTAAATTTAAACCCTAAATTTTAAATTTAAATTAACCCTAAACCCTAAACTCCTAAATTTTAAACCCTAAAAACCCTAAAAACCCTAAACCCTAAACCCTAAATTTTAACCCTAAATTTTAAACCCTAAACCCTAAACCCTAAACCCTAAAATTTTAAACCCTAAACCCTAAACCCTAAACCCTAAACCCTAAACCCTAAACCCTAAACCCTAAACCCTAAAACCCTAAACCCTAAACCCTAAACCCTAAACCCTAAACCCTAAACCCTTAAACCCTAAAAACCCTAAACCCTAAACCCTAAATCCTAAACCCTAAACCCTAAAACCCTAATTTAAATTTTAAATTTTAAATTTAAATTTTAAATTTAAATTTAAAAAATTTTAAACCCTAAATTTAAATTTTAAAAAATTTAAAACCCTAAATTTAAACCCTAAACCCTAAAAATTTAAATTTTAAATTTAAATTTAAATTTTAAATTTAAATTTAAAAATTTTAAATTTTAAATTAAAATTTAAATTTTAAATTTAAATTTAAATTTTAAATTTAAATTTAAAATTTAAATTTTAAATTTAAAATTTAAAATTTAAACCCTAAAATTTAAATTTAAATTTTAAAATTTTAATTTTAAATTTTAAATTTAAATTTTAAATTTTTAAATTTTAAATTTAATTAAAATTTAAATTTAAATTTTAATTTAAATTTAAACCCTAAATTTTAAATTTAAAATTTAAATTTAAATTTAAATTTTAAATTTAAATTTTAAACCCTAAATTTTAAATTTAAATTTAAATTTTAAATTTAAAAACCCTAAATTTAAATTTAAATTTAAACCCTAAATTTAATTAAATTTAAATTTTAAATTTTAAATTTAAATTTAAACCCTAAATTTTAAATTAAACCCTAAATTTAAACCCTAAACCCTAAATTTTAAATTTAAACCCTAAACCCTAAATTTTAAAAAATTTAAATCTAAACCCTAAACCCTAAACCCTAAAATTTAAACCCTAAATTTTAAATTTTAAACCCTAATTTTAAAAATTAAACCCTAAATTTTAAATTTAAATTTAAATTTTAAACCCTAAACTTTAAAAACCTAAAATTTAAACCCTAAATTTAAACCCTAAAATTTAAATTTTAAATTTAAATTTAAACTCCTAAACCCTAAAAACCCTAAACCCTAAATTTAAATTTAAACCCTAAAACCCTAAATTTAAATTTTAAAAATTTAAAATTTAAATTTAAACCCTAAAAATTTTAAACCCTAAACCCTAAAAAATTTAAATTTTAAAAATTTAAACCCTAAATTTTAAAAATTTAAATTTTAAATTTTAAACCCTAAATTTAAATTTTAAATTTTAAATTTAAATTTTAAATTTTAAATTTAAATTTTAAATTTTAAATTTTAATTTTAAATAAAATTTTAAATTTTAAAAAATTTTAAATTTAAATTTAAATTTTAAATTTAATTTTAAATTTTAAATTTTAAACCCTAAACCCTTTAAAATTTAAATTTAAATTTTAAATTTTAAATTTTAAATTTTAAATTTAAAATTTAAATTTAAATTTTAAATTTAAATTTAAATTTAAATTTAAACCCTAAAAACCCTAAAATTTAAAAACCCTAAATTTAAACCCTAAACCCTAAACCCTAAACCCTAAATTTTAAACCCTAAATTTAAATTTAAACCCTAAATTTTAAACCCTAAACCCTAAACCCTAAACCCTAAATTTTAAATTTAAAAACCCTAAACCCTAAATTTTAAAACCCTAAACCCTAAACCCTAAACCCTAAAAACCCTAAACCCTAAACCCTAAACCCTAAACCCTAAACCCTAAACCCTAAACCCTAAACCTAAACCCTAAACCCTAAACCCTAAAAACCCTAAACCCTAAACCCTAAACCCTAAACCCTAAACCCTAAA
>CM070642.1:61413811-61876311 GCA_036346575.1 Dendrocalamus sinicus | reverse complement strand
TAGCTGGATATATTATATTAGTGGATAGAATGTCTTACAACAAACAACCATGAAACTGTAGTATCCTAGTGCAAAGCCACATATTTTCGGTGTCCTAGAGCAAATGCTACAAAATTTAGGTTTCACCGTGCCCACTATCCGTCGCCAAGAAAAGATGGAGATGTTGGCCATGCGTGTCACGGCATGGTGAACCCCTAGGCGTGAGCCACTACACTAGGAGGTCTTCAGTGAAGTTGGAGATAGTATGTGAGTGTGACTGGTCTTAACGAAAATAAAGAAAAATAAAAGTGATGAAGATATTGACCAGTGGATTCCACCAATTGACATGGGCAAAATAGACTTTTTATCACCTCCTCTCTCATCTCTTAGCTGAATATATTATTTTAATGGATAGAATATCCTACAACAAAGAGCCACACAACTGCAGTGTGCTTCAGCCAGCAAACGCCAAAAAATTTTGGTACACTGTAGCTAATTTTGCCTTTCTCTAAATATGGTGACTGTAGTTGCATATCTCCAAGCTATCACTTTTCAATGTTATATTTTAAAACCAAAAACTTTAGAGTGATATATCTAACTAACCCCAATTCCCAAAACAATAAGACAGGATCTAGGGAGTTCGTTGTTTCTCTATGCTCTAGTACTGCCACTACGAGCATGTACATGTAGTGCTTTCTCTGCCACTCGGCCACATTTTGGTACATCACCACTCTGAAAGTTAGGATGAGATCGATGTTATAGCTTAGCTAGGAGGTCTCAAGCCTAACTTGTAAGGTTTGGAAGCCTAATTCCTTTTGAAACTGAGCATGTAGTGAGTCCGAGATGGATCTACCAGCAGTATCCGGATTGGTTGCAGTCAAGATACGAGCCAAGGAAGTAGTACTGTTATTTTTTTTTAGAGATGGAAACGGCAGTGGTGTTTGCTTTGCTATAGTAAATATACAATATTGACATAGTACGCTAGAAAAAAAATCTATCCGTTTTTGATCGGACGGCTTTCACCAGCAGTAGCTGATCTGGCTCATATGTGGCCAAGCAGGCCGCGCGCGGTTCGGATTCACCCGCGGTGGCACGCCCACGCAAGTTAGTGTTTATGTTCTGATATGATTATGATAAACATATTTGTATACAGATTGTTTAGCATATTTTTTACAATGATGAAACTGGAAGGTTTAATTGGTACGTAGATGATATGTTTTTCGGTGTTACATAGTTTTGGAAACAACCATGTAAGTTTATTATGAGTTTTTTTGGCTATTCATATTACTGCTATTGGTGCTCTGCGGAAGACCAATAGCTTCGAATAGCAAAGTTTGGTAACACCGAAAGTACCAGGTTTGTTTATATATTACAAAGTCAATGCTGGAGTGAATGGTTAGAACAGCATGCTGATACGAAGATATGCTAGTGTTCGTCAAGTGGCTGCTGAAGTTGAATGTAGACAGGATAGTAAAGATATGGTGTAAGTTTGGGTATTGGTTGGCTACTCATTTTCAATGTATTAAGCATCTGCGTGGGAAAGCATTTATAACAAGAGGGAAGTAAATGTTTCGTAAAAAAAGTAGTGTAAAGAAAAGCAGAAATGGGAATGAGAACAGTAAGCCTGTAAACAGTGAGGCAAAAAAATTCCATAAAGTAATTAATCGTAAACAAAATATCATGCAGGTAACAGTAGTAAAATCTAGAAAAGGCAGTGCAATAAGCTGATCAAGCGTAAATGTAGACAGGTAGGTGGCAAAAACGAAATAAATAAACACAACGAACTAACGCACCGCAAATGTAAACAAATATATGAAACATAGCAGAAATAGTATATAGGAAAGTTAGCAGATAGAGATATGAGTAACGGATCACAGATCTAAACAAACATCTGAAACACAGAAGAAATAGCATGTAGGAAAGGTCAAGTAGGCAGGTATGAACAAATGGAGCAGTAAATCGTAAAAAGTGTACAAACAACGAAAGCGTTGCATCAAAACTAATACTGCATGAAAAAGTAGGTAAGGCGATTAAATGGTCTGCCTGTAAAACATGAGCCGATGGCAAAGTGCAATAAAATAGGATGAATTTGTGAAACCGAATAAGAATAGCACCACATGAAAGAATTGGTGAAGAAATGAAATGTTTGATGTATAAAGTGGTTTGATGGCAAGGTACAGTAAAATAGGATGGGTCCGTGAAAGGAAATAAAGGAAACAAACATTGCCGAGTGTGTACAAAAACAAAGAATAGGTAGCAAATACAATAGGGAACTGAGTCAATTACAGAACCAAATAACATTAGGTAAGCATAACGAGTAGTAAGGCATATTAACCGCTAAGAAAATAGGTGAGCTGTAATCTAGGATATCAGGTAAAGCGAGTTAGCACTTGTCAATTGAACACGTAAGTAGGTATGTATAATAATTTGTTTATAAATTAGGAAGCGCAAACAGGCGTGGTAAGTAGGGACAATCAGGCAAAGAATATAACTAAATAAAAAGGCAACAAAGTGTAGAAAACAAGAAGAGTAATAAGAAGGTAACCATCTTTGTTCTGAGTAACGGTAATATGCGGGAAAATGCAGTACAGCAGGCAGGTTGGGTAGCCTAACGAAGGCAACACAGTAGACCATAACAATACCGTATGAATCCATTCAAGCAAATAGCATGTAGAAGTAAAGCATGGAAGCACTGGGAAGTAAGGGGCAAAGTAAAATAAATAGCACATATAGAGCTCGTAAACGGTGAAGTAAGAAACTCTGTATAAGAAATAGTTACCGCGGTGAAGATCGGTAAAGCCGTCATATGAACGGAGGCCGTAGAGAGAAACAGAACGAACACCTTAAGATCAGAAGGAAGGCAAATACAGGGTTAGGGTTTAGGGTTTTAGGGGTTTCGGTTTGGGGTTAGGGTTTTGGGTTTAGGGTTAGGTTTAGGGTTCAGGGTTAAGGTTAGGGTTTAGAGGTTAGGGTAGGGTTTAGGGTTTTGGAGGGAGAGAGCCGTGGGCTCTAATACCATGTTGGAATGAACCTCTAATCTATTCCAATGGGCCAAATGCCAAAATATACATGTTACAGGTATAGGTAAATATGCAAAGAACACCCCATACAAGAGACTAATACTACACAGGTAATCCATATCTAACCTAACAACGTCCACATCTCATTACAAATTTGTGCAAGGCGTATTTTACATACCTAAATGATTAGCATAAAACCATTGTGAAAAGGAATTTATGGTAGGAGTTATCAGTAGCTGTGTATAGGATACATACATTTTTGGGCATTTTTACACGGAACCAATACAGCAGGAAATCAATGAACTTGTTGTAGCAAAGGCTGCATTCATTTCAAGTCAACAAAATGAGCAAAAGCAGCAAGATGAAATCGACAAACTGTTCTTGTGAAAAAGTAATTACTTGCAAAGATATGTCCTGGAAGTAATTGCATCAACATGATTCAATTGCAACCTTGAGCGATATGTACGCAGCAAGAACATTGTATCATTCAAATGCGATATATGGGGCATATGCAACGAGAGTACAAGTAGGGTAAAGTCTAGTGTGTAAACCAAGTGCCAAATATTCCCGAAAGTAGGTTTTGCTTTTCAGATCATGCGTAAAGTTGTATGCAATAGTCTTGTATCATGTCAAGAGGTAATTAAAGTTTATAAGACAATTTCTTCACAACTATCACATGTGCATCAAAATGACATTCAACTGAAGTAGATAGAACATTACCTAGTTCCTTATTGTCAAACTTTGCTATCCACTCCGAGATTACAGCTTGTAACGTTTTGCCTGATTGCTGTATGCATCTTTCTGTAATTTAGAAAGGAGAAACCACAATGAAATCATACGTGAAATGACTATCTAGGCCATAAATGATATGTGATAAGATCATGGTGGAATATTCCTACGTCTTTTTCATATGGATTGCCCCCATGAACCGTGTCAGGAAGTCTGGAGATATGGCACCGAGAGACCTGCAATATTATGCAGTATGCACGCAACATATATCAAAACATTGCAATGGCTGTATATGATGACGAAAAGGTACAAGGGGGCAGATATCAGAAATAGATTGGCTTACCATCCTGAAAGTTTCCTGACTGCAGATTAGATTATACTGACTTGAATTCACTCCTTGGGAACACCAATAAGGTCACCCCAAACCTGCAACATAAGTTTGGATGGTCAGCACCAGCAAAGCTAACTGATATCATAAATTTTCAGAAAGGAAAAAGGCACAACCAAACTACGTATGGCGATTGCTAACTTCAGAAACTTATTGAGGCAAATGGACTTTTCACGCAGATTTATGTGATAAAAATAACTTTAGTTAAATTAATTAATGTCAAACATATCAGTAAGGCCAAGAATAATATGAGGGACTAAATTTCCAGTTCAACATCATGGCACCACACAACAGTGTTAAATAACCTATTAAATGAACAACATAATACAATCCATGTAATTTACAAGAGAAGTACAGAAAATCAAAATTGGCAGTTACATTTTTGTGGTATACTAGTGTTAGCTCTGGCTGGCATAATTCCTCCACATCCATTGCACTGCAGGTGTGCTGCTCCCAGACTGCATCTAAATCCACCAAATTCAGTACCTGCAATATTTTCTCATGTTAGTCACATGTCAAAAAAGACAAAATTCAGAGAAACATGTAAACATGGAAACAAGGTTCCAAAAACCGGAACCGGAAAAAATCCCGGTCGGAGGCCGGTAACGGTAACCGGGCGGTTACCGGCCGGTTACCGGAAAAACCGGTCACAATTTAAAAATCAAAATTTGAATTTTGAGATATTTTGAAACCGGTAACCGGAAAAACCGGCCGGTAACCGGAAAAACCGGCCGGTAACCGGAAAACCGGAAAAAAAACCGGCCAAAATTCGAAAAATCAAAAAAATCATACCGGCCGGTTTTTCGGTTACCGGTCTCCACCAGTAAAACCGGTAACCGGCGGTTACCGGCCGGTAACCGCCGGGATTTTGAACCATGCATGGAAATGCTGAATATAAATATCAATTGATTATTCTACTAAGAGATAGAAAGTATGTTTTGCCTTAACTTTACTGAAAGAATGCAAAAGCTATTTCTATAACCACCTCAATGCGAAACTAATGAACTCAACCTAACAAGCTAAAACTACTGTAACTTTACAGTGAGTGGTAATTCAGTGCCACAAATACACTGGTGAATGGTCATTACATTAGGAAAAAATGTTCTGATAGCTGAACTTTCAACCTCTCACACCCATACAAAAAGAAAAAAATGGTGCATTGAATCGAACCTCTAGTTATATTGAACTGCGACTATATAACAACCTATGTATACGGTTGCAAACTTGCAATAACTCAGAATCAAGTATCGTGGTAAGATCCATTTTTTCTACCAGAAACACAAAGAATTGTATATGGAAAAATAATCATTTCTAGACATTTGCCAAAAAATCATCTATTAAATCAATACACGGAAAAAGACCAAAACAAGATTCATATGTTAAAGAGCTGACATAAAACTACAGAAAATCACAATGTAGTCATAAGCACAACATATTAAATGCAAAACCTAAGAACATATGCCATGACTTGCATTTGCATCCATGCAATGATCCATGTTGATCAACACAAATTAAGACCACTATATGACTGTAATACAATGTTCAAAGTGGAATTTCCACACTTACCACATTGAAGACATGGAAGATCAGCATTGTTGATTTTATCACTTGAACAAGACAAAGGGTGCTTCCTTAATTGATTTTTCTGTTTTCCCAAAACCTAAGGCATGAAATAACACATCACCCACATTTAGAATCTTGGGGCCAGACCATATAAGTACCAGAAAAAAAACTTATAAAATAGATAATATAGTATAACAAGCATCTATAAACTCAGTGGGTTGAGCAAGTAACAATTTTCTCATGCTACTCAAGTTGTCTCTAATAACAAGGCACTTTAACTACCAGACAAACTTAGGAAGATTATGGCAAAAAAATTGCAACCATGGTAGCTTGTGAATTGTTTTGGACTAAAACAAATCATAACATGCCATGTAAATGTTTCACCCTGCAGGTCTCATATTCCATGAATTGACTTGCCAAAACGTCAATATCCAACTGCTACATTCCCATTTGAAGTCAAAAATTTAGTCATTAAACTTCATATGTTGAGTTGAGTTCACATAAAAATTGAACCTCTGCTTTCCTAGAGAAAAAATAACAGATAGGTTTTATGACAAAGCTCACAGAAACTTGATATTATATAATAAGCATCACATTATCATTAAACTCTACCTTGAATTGCCTATAATGCGAACGGGTCTCTAGCCCAGTGGTTAGAGCGCCTCAGTAGCACCCCCCAGGTCCTGGGTTCGAATCCCACGGGGCGAATTTCAGGTGCAGGGGTAAAATCCTAAATGCGCTACCATACCAAAGCACAGGTCTAAGGCCCGGCCCAGGTCGTTGGTCGTTTCTCACGCGGGCAACGGTGCCCCTGTGTAAGGGTGGAGCAGGGGTTCAGGGGTTTTCTCGATCTGCGTAAGAGGATTTCTCTTAAGTAAAAATGCCCGGGGGCCGTCTAACCCCCCGCAGGTCGAGTTTTTTTTTTTTTGAATTGCCTATAATTACATGCTTCCAATGCTAATCGAATGAATAGCTTAATCATAAGCCTTGAAAAGTTCAAGTATTGAACTGTAAAACTAAAGAACTTTATTAGCGATTAGTTACAAAGCAACTGAGGTAAGCATTTCATGAAATGAAATCAAGGTACATGAAGAAGTAAATCATGAGGTGCGTATAAAACAACTTTTAGAAAAAAAAATCAGATAACCATGACTAATATTAGTGCTGGCAAATATGACAAACTGGCAGGGCACTTGTTGCATTTAGAAAATACTAGTGGACAATAACAATTTTTTCAGTAAGCTTTTGAACTCACAAGATTCGATTTAACCGAGGCATATGACTCTATCAGTGCAATCTCCTCATCAGACCGCTGTAGCGATGAAAAAGCTTGCAGTATAGCCTACAAAAGCACCAATGCAAAGAACTCAAGCAGTTGTACAATCAAAAGCACTTTTTAGGAACATTATTCAGGGATGAAGTCATTACCAGCAATTTATCATACCTCTTCAATATTATGTAGGAAGTGATTCCTTCCAACTGATTGCACTGCCGTCCTACATTGTGGACATGCAGCACTCTGACTTTTATCACGCGAATTAGTTGAAGACCTTCTTAACCACTCTGAGAAGCAGCCATTGCTTAAAAGAAATACAGAACGTATCACCACCTAAAATTCAAAAAAAGCCCAGAGTAGCCAGGAAAATAGCAAAAGTACCAGAACTTGTGGAAGCATGGAGCAACAGTAACAACATCATGCTACAAATTCAAGCAGATGCTGCATTTTGCACTCAATATCTAGTACAATATGACATCATTTAACTACAAGTTAGTAAATTCAAATTAATGCGCCAAGATGAATATTATTGATCAATATTTATTTTCACAAAATTACCTTGATATTATTTTGGTCATGGTCCTTCGCAGCTGTTACATCAAATGTATACACTAAATGCCCTGGAAAAAATGAATAACATTAACGTATTACAAAATAATTCATTTCATTTGTTAAGAATTAGAGAAGCATAAAAAGCAGAGCATTCATAAGCTGTTAAGATTTGCTGATGCACAAGTAACTCCAAGGACTTTGTTTGAGTTCAATGTAGCTACACCTACAGCCTTACAGGTTTGATAAATACTCTCAAAATATGATTATGATGAGAAAGTGCTGGGTCCTGGACCGAGATAGTATTCAAGAAAATTTGAATGATGTCACTATGTCAGGATGTACTTAATAACTAAAGATATTATTGCAATTTGCAAATATGTTCTTTTGACTTTGAGTTCTTTAGAGACATAAAAAACATACAAAGAGATGTATAATTGTAGCAGATACATGTTTCACTTTGTAAACCCTGAGGCCAAAGAAACTACCTTACACTGAATAATATCTTTTTGCTGCATAAACATGCAAAATGGCTCAAAGAATGCACATTCAATGAAAAAGGCGCAAATATTTGCTCAGCTTCATAAAGGCACAAAAGTAGTATATTTTTATACAAGGATGTAGTGTACAGTGTCAATAATCCATGTACAAATCGAAAATACACTAGCATCTAACCTTCTTTCTGGGGTCCTGGGACAATTTCACTCCCTGGTTTAATGTCAACGGCTTCTTGTTGGATGACTCTTCCATCAACAATAATTGCATCCGAACTGTATCAATGGTAAATGGCAATGTTAAAATAAGAATCCAATCTAATGAAATATAAATGACAAGCATGAAACATTAGCAAGTGTCTGACAAAACCAACAACAAAAGAAGTAAAGAAAGCAGTGCAGCTTACAATGGAGTTATATGTACACAGATAAAGAAATTATTTCTACAAATCTAGAAAGTAACTGAAGTTCAAACTGCTCTTGTACATTGCAGCACATTTTATCCAAATAACTTAACAGTGCCGCTAATTGACAGTCAGGCCTAACCTCCATATGGTCAGTACCCTGTAACGTGCATTTTCATTCCTGATTTTAGTACATAACCAGACTCCCTCAAATGTACAGCTAAATTGCTTGAATGATGGAGAAATATAGAAAGATAAATTGCCTAACCTCCATATGGTCAGTACCCTGTAACTAAATCGTTGCGCCGCTGCAACTATCTCGATCGAATGGGATTTTTTTTGGGGGGGGGATAGGAGGCCGGGGTTAAGGGCGCGGTTGGTCACGCGCGGGCGACATGGCACGGCGCAGTGGAATAGGCAGCTCACATCACAGTCTTGCATTGTCTTGTCTTTGTGGTGCCCTCTCCTCGCTTGCTAATCCTCACTGCAATTGCCATTGTTCGTATCTGCTGCGTGCAGTCAACAAGGAAGCAGCTCAGCTGTGCTGCCGATTCCACATCACATGCATGCCAACCACCCAGGCAGCACCTCGGTTCTCACATTGATTCAGTTCAGACCGCAACAGCTAACAGGAGACCAGCACTTGCCTTTGTGTCAACAACGAATCAACGATCACTCCCCATCCTCCTCCGATTCACAAGGACAATGAAGCAGCAAGTGTTGAGCAACGGCAATGGCGGCAGGGCCTCCTCGCCTTCGGTGGCTGCGCGAATGAGTTCTTCAAGAGCAGCAACACCCATGAAGGAAGGTTCTTCTCCTCCAGCTCCGGCTCAAGGGTTGAAGGCCAGGCCAACCATGGCCGCTTCTCCCACCACCACTACTCCTACTAGAGCTCATGGAGCGAGGAGGCTTGTGAGGGTGAGCAGCAAGGAGGAGATGTCTGCAAGGAGGCACCCGCTGGACAAGCAGGCTGCAGCCAACAAGAAGCACAAGGACAAGCAGGGGGAGGAGGAGGAGGAGAAACGCCGGCTGCGTGGGGAGGTGGAGGCCCTGAGGAGGGAGGTGGAGAGGCTGCTGCGCCTCAACACGGAGCTGGAGCGCCACAAGAGCGGCCTCGCGCACCAGCTCACCCTTGCGGCGGGAGGGGGCAGGCAATGGACGGCGTGATCCGTGCGACGCGTGAACCGGGCCTAGAAGCGTCGTGGAGGACGGCGACGTGTTGGCGCGGGCGGCGCATTGGGCCACGTTGCGCTCGGCGTGGAGACGTGTCCCGTCCCGTCCCTCCACGAGCTGATGTTTCGGCAGTTTCTAGCGATATATCCTTTAACTTCCATGTTCAAATTACAGAAATGACGCAATTATTACTAGAGAGATATTTCTACGTTACAATACAGTTATAAAAATAGTAATATATACTATCGAATATGCTCCCAAGCTGTATAATAAAGATTCTCTTATAATATATAAAACAAAACATATATGTACATGCTAGTACAGAAATTAAATCGAATATATGTTCAAACTTAGTAGTTGATGTTGTTTCTTGTCCAATATTAATACAAACAAAATACATAAGGCATCGAGGCATAAGAACATCTCGTATATAATATTATTCGGTACGGATGGTCAGCAAGGTGTGGTACAGATGCTATGTGGCTTTCGGCGCAAATATTGGTGACAGACGAGCGAGGAGGTACGCGCAAGCGCGAACGACATTGCGGCTTATGGTAGCGAGTGTCGAGTGATGGTGGAAAAGCTTGAGTGCGCCATTGCGCTTGGAAAGCGTATTTCTAGAAAGGGGGAGTGGCTTGGTTTAGGAAATTTTCCAAATTTGACAAAAACTTCAAGATAAAAATTAAAACAAATTCAAGCCGGTGAACAGGTGCAAGTCGAGGGGCGCCGCAATGGTGACGTTCTCCATGGAGGTGTTTGACAATGAGGTGGTGCCGCCCACGCTGAACAGCATGTTGCGCCCATCCTGTGCGTCGCCTCTGAGATCGAGCCCGAGCAACCCCGCGTCCCTTACCTCTATACGTTCCACAATGGAAGCATTTATTATTATTTTTGGGGGATTTTTTGTGTGTTTTGGGCACAGCTTGGCGCATTTAGTGTTTGGAACGAAATAAGCAAGTTGCAATGGTTTTTTTTTGTGTTTGATAAAAAAAATCGCATAGCCTGTGTAGTGTGTAATTGGGAGGTTCTATGCTCACAAGTTTCAAAAAGTTTGTGCTAAAATTTCTCTGATTTGGTGCTTTTTCCCTTTTTGGGAAGCTAATTTTTTTAGTAGTTTCACTCATGTATGTAATGTTCATATCAGATCACTCTTGTGTTTTAGAGCGCAGATTATATTTAGTTGATGGCGTATGTTTCTAACCATAATAGCGAATATGAGATAACAAAGTGGAAAGAAAAGAAAGATCTTTGTTGTAGAACATTGTGTGATCTTGCTCTCTTCGTTGAGTCAATTCATTGTACAAGATCATTTTTTTTGCGTACCGTAGAAGTAATTCAAGGGTTTAATGAATCAATACAATGCCGTGTAATGGTTTGTTCGCATATATGGACTCTGCATTCAATCAAACTTTGAGTTGGCTTTCAATGGTTGAAATCTCAAAATTGAGGGAGTCAATAGAATTTGTTCTGTACTTACGATCTAATCAATGTTAGGTGTTGCACCACTGTCCATCTTCAACAAGTGGTGCCTTTACCTGTTGTTTTATGCTTCTTCTTCGTTTCATTTGTGAGATGCAGATTTAGAATTTTACACACAAGAACTGAATTTTGGAATAATTTTCAGCCATGGGCACAGTTGTGGATGCTCCAGCAGTTGTGACTGAGAAGGTGATATGCGTATGGCATTACTTTGCATTGCTTAATAATTTGACTTGCTAGACATTAGATAATTTCAACTTACTGCTACAAGGCCCTGCTGTCATTGAGAATGTGGAACACCTATTCATATGCTTAAATTTATCGATCCTTTAACAGACAATACATTATGAGTTTCTATGACGTGAAGGGTTGGTGTCCTGAATCTTGCATGTTTACATCTAGATTTTGAAACTGATTTGTCATTTTATAATAGATGCATTGTACTGCTTTCTGATGCATGCCCTAAGAACTTGAGTCCTTATGCATATCGCCAGTATAATTCTGTCACCTTTAGTTACAACCTACAACTCCTGTATATATTATATAGTCATTCATGACTGGTGGTTCATCTTATGGGTGAAATTGTAAACTTGAGTATACTATTTTTACCACGGTTTAGGCTTGCAATGCTTTAGAGTGCTTCCCCTTTTTTTTTACGTCACAATTTAATCTCATAAGGTTTTTACGCTCGTAATTAAGGATTTGGAGCGCTTATTTATTTACTTTTTACGCCACATCTTAGGCTTGTAAGGCTTTGGAGCGTTTATTTTTTTTTTTTGCGCCACAGTTTAGGCTCGTAAAGCGTTGGAGCGCTTATTATTTTTTTTGCGCCACAGTTTAGGCTCGTAAGGCGTTGGAGTGCTTTTTTTGCGCCACAGTTTAGGCTCGTAAGGCGTTGGAGCGCTTATTATTTTTTTTGCGCCACAGTTTAGGCTCATAAGACGTTGGAGCGCTTTTTTTTTGCGCCAAAGTTTAGGCTCATAAGGCGTTGGAGCGTTTTTTTTTTGCGCCACAGTTTAGGCTCGTAAGGCGTTGGAGCGCTTTTTTTTTTGCGCCACAGTTTAGGCTCATAAGGTGTTGGAGCGCTTATTATTTTTTTTTAGCGCCACAGTTTAGGCTCGTAAGGCGTTGGAGCGCTTATTATTTTTTTGCGCCACAATTTAGGCTCGTAAGGCGTTGGAGCGCTTATTTTTTTTTTGCGCCACAGTTTAGGCTCATAAGGCGTTGGAGCGCTTTTTTTTTGCGCCACAGTTTAGGCTCGTAAGGCGTTGGAGCGCTTATTATTATTTTTTTACGCGTAGTAACGCTTTAGAAATTTCTCATTTATCGGTGGTGGGGAATATTCACCATCTGGGGAAATAATTTTATATGCGCCACTAGAATATACTTCTTTTATGATGTAAGGACCTTCCCATTTAGGCTCAAATTTTCCGTGCATCCGATGTGTAATATTCATGGGGCGAATAACAACGAGAACTAAATCTCCCTCTTTAAATGACCTCCTTTTGAGGCGCTTATCAAAAGCTCGTGACATTCTTGCCTAGTACACTTCTAAGTTTTGTAATGCTTGAAGACGTTTCCCTTCAAGACGTTCTAATTCCTCTAACCGCATTTTAGCGGCCTCCTCTTCTAAGAGTTTCTCATGCATAGCGACTCTCAAAGAATTAATTTGTACTTCCAACGGTAAGACCGCCTCTCCTCCATACACCAGGGAGTAAGGAGTCATTCCAGTTGGTGTGCGTGTCGTGGTCCTATACGCCCACAAGGCTTCGAGTAGTTTTTCATGCCAATCTCGCTTGTTCTTTGAGACCACCTTCTTTAATAATTTGCAAAGGGTTTTATTAAATGCCTCAGCTTGTCCATTGGCCATTGCATTATATGCCGTAGAAAAATGATGTTTTATTTTAAATTTTGCGCACAACTTTTCCATCTGTCTATTTTTTAATGGCGACCCGTTGTCAGATATAATTCGTGAAGGGACGCCAAAGCGATATATAAGATGAGTTCTTATAAAATTTTCTACATTTTTTGCCTTAACTTCTTTTAATGGTATGACTTCTGCCCATTTAGAGAAATAGTCAGTCGCTGCGAGAATGAATTTATGCCCTTTGGATGATGACGGTTGAATTAGTCCGACTATATCCATTCCCCACATTTCAAAGGGCCAGGACATGCTGGTAGGGTGCAGTGGCTCATGTGGTTGATGGATGAAGTCAGCATGTACCTGACACTCATGACACTTTCTTGCAAATTTCATAGCATCCTCGAACATTGTAGGCCAATAATAGCCCAAATGTTTTAATTGGTAATGCAGTTTGGGACCAGATTAGTGTGCACTGCAAACTCCAGCATGCACTTCCCTCAATGCTTCCATCACCTCTTTTCCAGCGAGGCAACGTAGCAGGATACCATCATACGAACGTCTATAGAGCGTATCATTTATACATGTGTAGTGGATTGACCTTCGTCGAATTCTAGTCCTTTCGCAAGAGTCGAGAGGTAGATAACCGTGGAGTAAATATTCAAGAAATAGAGTCCGCCAATCTCCTACTTCAATTTCACAAATATCCACTGTCAATGTTATAGAGGATGTTGTTTCACCCTCCTCAGTGAGTATTGGCAGGACTCTCCGTTCCTCTATGCGCACGTCCATTATTTCATAAGAATTTATTGACATGCTAGCTGCCAAACTTGCCAGCGCATCAGCCTTTTGATTTTGGCTTCTAACGATATGTTGTATACTTAAGTTAGTGAACATAGACATAAGCTCTTTTGCCCTTAGAAAATATGGCATTAATTCCTCTTTCTTTACCATGTAAATCCCTAAAAGTTGGTTAATAACTAATTGGGAATCACCATACACCGACAGTGTGCTCAATCCCATATTTAAGGCTATTTCCAGCCCTATAATTAAAGCTTCATACTCAGTAGAATTATTTGAAACCGCTGAGGTTAAAGTGAATGAATATGGAATTATTTCTCCAGTAAGTGTAACAAAGATGATGCCGGCACCCGCTCCCGATCGCCGACAAGCACCGTCAAAATATATTTGCCATGCTGAACTGGCGACCGATGTGACAAATATCTCTTCATCTGGTAAATCATCATCGATAGGAAAATCGTCAGGAATAGGGTGTGCAGCTAGAAAGTCTGCCAAAGTTTGCCCTTTCGTAGCTTTTTGTGGTACAAACACAATGTCAAATTGTGACAGGAATATCGCCCATTTAGCTAATCTCCCTGAAAGAACCATTTTATTTAAGATGTATCGGAGCGGATCTGCTCGCGAAATGAGGTGCACAGTGTGCTCTAGCATATAGTGGCGCAATTTTTGTGCCGCAAATACCAATGCTAAACATATTTTCTCCATGTCCGGATAATTGCATTACCTTCACAAGGGTGCGACTGAGATAATATAAGGACATTTCTTTTCCTTCATCATTATTCTGCGCCAAAAGAGCACCTAATGATGTTGGCATGGCTGCCATATAAAGAATTAATGGTCGTCCTTTAATTGACGCACTCAAGACAGGGGGATTTATCAAATACTTCTTTATATCTAAGAATGCATTTTGGCATGCTTGATCCCATGGGAAAAGAACACCTTTTCTCATAAGCCGAGAAAAAGGTTTGCATCTCCCGGATAAATTTGAGATAAATCTCCTAATATATGCTAAATGACCTTGGAGGCTCTTCAATTTATGAAGGTTTTTAGGTGGTGGCATTTTAACAATTGCCTAACGTATGGTCAATTTCGATTCCACGCTTGGTAACTATAAAACCCAGAAATTTTCCAGAAGAGACCCCAAAGGCACATTTCATTGGGTTCATTTTCAAATTATGTTGTCTAAGGCGTTCAAAAACCATAGAGAGATGCTTTAAGTGATCTCTTTCATGTTTTGATTTTACAATAATATCATCTATGTAGCACTCAACGATGATGTGCAATAGTCCATCAAAGACAATTGTCATGGCTCGTTGATATGTTGCACCAGCATTTTTAAGTCCAAAAGGCATAACCCTATAACAGAATATACCTTTGGGTGTTGGAATGTTGTTAACTCCTCATCTTCTGGTGCCATTTTTATTTGATTATAACCCGAAAAGCCATCCATAAATGAAAATATTTCATGTCCCATAGTAGAATCAATAAGTATTTCAGAGATAGGTATTGGAAAATCATCTTTAGGGCATGCCCTATTCAAATCTTGAAAATCTACACATACACGAATTTGCCCATTCTTCTTCTTGACAGGAACAATGTTGGAAAGCCACTTAGGATATTTGACCTCCCGAATAAACCCAGCTGTTAGGAGTTTATCGACTTCAACTTCTATTTTTGGGAGTATATCTGGTCGAAACCTCCGTTGTGGTTGCTTGACCGGTGGAATGTCTTCTTGTACATCGAGTCGATGTACTGCCACTGTTGGATCCAACCCTGGCATTTCTTCATATGTCCAAGCGAACACATCCCTATTTGTCGAAAGAAATTTATGATATTCTTCTTTACTTTCCTTAGATAAACATTTGCTGATATAAACTAGACGAGGCTCGTCGAGCGTCCCAATATTGATTTCTTCCAATTCATCAATGGTGGGCTGATTTCCATCCTCCATTTGTGGAGCCGTTGCCGTTGTGTCTATAAATTCAGCCGAGGTCATACAAACATCATTACCCAACCCATACCTCTTTTCCTTTAATGTTTGATCTTCGTGTAGGGCTTCAAGTTGTGCTTGGGATAGCGCCTTTTCAAATGGTGCAAGCTGGCCCCGGCCGTTGCATAGAGAAGGGCCTTTAATGATATCATAACCCATTTTCTGCATCATATAAAGAACCTTATTGTCATATAAAGAAATAGGTAATGATTCATTATCCTTATTTGATAAAGTTATTTGAGCAACTACTCTATTTTTATTTTTGCTCGTGCTAGAGTTGTGCAATTGATTTTGAGCTTGTTTTATTTTATGTTGTACCAAAGGAGGTAAGGGTGTCGGAAACTCAATACCTTTATTAGAGGATGATTTATTCACGACACAAAATATTGGATCTCCTTTCTTCCTTTGGTCACTTGGTATATATTGATATATCTTCGTTGTTGATGAGGATTCCTCAATATCTTTCTTTATAAAATTTGACTCTGGTACAAACACTGACTTTGGCTTACACACTTTATCAACGGGCTCGAAGTAGAATTTTGCATCAGCATAGAAGGATTCAGCTATTGTGAATGGCTTTTTATCAGCAAATATCCGTATTATCTCCCCTGATTGATCTTTGTATTTGATGCATTGATGAAGCGTAGATGGTACGACTTGATTTTCATGCAACCATGGGCGGCCAAGCAGGGCATTATATGAGGTAGCCGCATCGATCACGTGAAAGTTCACATATGTGCATAGTGTTTCCAACTTAAACCAATGATATGTTACCCATAGCTTCCTGACCAGATTGATTGAAGCCATGAATAACCACATTAGATTGGGTCAAGTCCTTTTTGGAATATCCAATCCTTTTTAAGGTACGCAAAGGTAATAAATTTATGGCAGATCCGCCATCTATCATTATGCGATTTACGGGCAACTCATCAATTTCACCAAACATGCGAAGCGGCCTGTTGTGCTTCTTAGAACCTAATAGCATGTCCTCCTCAGTGAACGTCATATTTAAAATCTCAGCTATTTCTGTCTCTGTCTGCGACACTTCTACTTTATAATCATTAGGAAAAGAAAGTGATGTAACAAAAGCCTTGCGCAAATCAGACGAAAGACACAAAGCATCATACACAGAAAGCATAGCTGGTATTTTCTTCAAGTGAGAGATTACATCATACTTGACTGACATATTAGTAGCAAAGTCGGTCGTTTCATTTGGGGTCACATTTTTGTTTTTGGGCTCCCTTCCAACCGGAAGATGAGGATCAGCTAGCTGGCGGCCTGATCTAAGTTGAATTTGGTCAACTTCTGGAGATTCTTCTTCAGGGAAATGAAGAGAACCCTCATCATCATCAAAGACACCAATGGTGAGGATATTGAATTCTTCATGAGGACTGCTCACACGCTTTGTCAATCTTTGCGCTATTCTTGACGTGGAGTGTGGATCCTCACCATGTGCTATTACTTGTCGCAGCATGCGGCCTCCTGGCCGCCACTGCCCCCTATCTTGGACTCTTCGAAAAGTTGATGGGTCGAGCTTTGTGGTATGGATCCATCGATGAAAAGCCTCTCTTTTAAGTTGACAGCTGCATCTTTGCTGCCAACCATAGTACGATGCACAGCCTGAGGAAACCATTGGAATAAACTCAGACTTTAAGACCAATATTCTTTTATCATAAGATGATGTCATATTATCAATTGGTGTCATATTCGCAGATGCGGAACTCACCAAGTCATCTTGAAAGGTGGCGACATTTGCTGCAACCATTTTTTTGCCTTTCTTGAAGCTTTTAAGGAGGTCTGCATCAACTGTTCCTTCATCAATCATTTTTTGGATAATATCCTTTTACCACAAAGCAATCTTTAAGCGTATGCCCTAAGACGCAATGATAGTGGCAATAATTTGGTTCATTAAACTTGGAAGCCTCTTCAGGCCTTTTTGGGTTAGGGAGCTCTATGAGATTCAACTCCCGTAAGCCCATAAATAAGTCATCGACCTCCTCATTTGGGAAGGAATATTCTCTGTTTTGTCGCTCACTAAGGGTTGGCCTCCTGCGAGTTTGCATTCCCTTTTGCTCTTGATTTCTTGTGGTGGCTCCCCTGGACTGCAACTGTGGAATCACCGCTGTCGCCTCCATTGTTTGCACTTGCTTTGGCTTGGCAGGCAACTTATCATGTTGGCTGCCTTTCTCTACAGGCTTGGTGAATGTCTTCGTTCGACGTGCGACATGTTGCATGTAATTCTCAATATCTGTGACAAGCCGTACACCTTGCAAATAAACAGCCATGTCAGGGCACAGATTATTCATGCACATCCACACCGCTTCTGGCTCGGTAATTGGCTGTGGGCAATGGAGGCTTAAATTTCTCCACCTGTTAATAAAATCAGCAGCCTTTTCATTTGTTCTTTGCTCTGTTTGGGTCAACTCAGTGATGCCTACTGTTCTTTGAGTGCTATAGAAGCGCTCGAGAAAAGTATCTTGCATTTGCTCCCATGTCTTGATTGATCTGGTGCCAACTTACTATACCATGTGAAGGTTGGACCGGACAACGTCTGCACAAATTGTCGTAAGAGAAGTGCTCCGTTATGGGTTTGTATCTTGACAGTTGCAAGAAAATGAGCTATATGCTCATGAGGAGACTGGTTCCATTGAATTTGCTGAATTGCGGTGGCGGTAATTGCTTGGGAAAGACACCATGTCAACATCCGGTGGGTATGGCTTAACATACCGGACGCATCGAGTAATGAGTTTGCATATACTGCGCATTAACCCCCTCAACAATCATCTTTTGGATCGCCTCAAGGCTAATTGCAGGTGCTGATTGATGACTATGATGACTTGCGTAGCATGTATGTCATTATCGGCTTGTATTATTAGCTATTTGGTTGCGTAAAGCGACCAACTCACTTCTTTTCTTTGAAGTGCGGTGTAAGTTGGGCTATTGCTCCTCAACTGGGCGTGTTTCATTTGCCGCAAGAACTTGTTCTGCGTAGCTTGGCTCAAAACTACGGGAACGTAGTTCATAAGCGTTTATATCACGTTGGGGATCATTTTCAGGAGAGGAAGATGAATTACTATGGAGGGGATTATGAGACCCTGAGTAATTCGAATCATGCTCTTCATTACCCGAATTTGCTTGACTACGAGTTACAGGACGATGACCCATTACAACATTCTTTTGGGCTTTCTTTCTTTTGAAGTGTGTCGATGTCGAAGATGCTTCACTGGTATCATCCGCCACCTCGGTGACTCCGACCGACATTGAAAGAACAACCTCAGCTGCATTTTTTAGGCCCTCTTTCGAGTTGACCAAGGAGCCATCATTGTTGCCGCCTTCTTGGGTGTGCTTGCTAGCTTCTTCACCACTTGGGTATTGCCACCATGACTTGATGAAGGAGAGTTTGCCCCTTGAATTTTGCTAGATTTAGAGTTAGCTCGCATTGCCAACTCCCTCTGCTTGTAGGCTTCTCGTTTTGCACATTCACGAGCAACCTGGGTGACATAGTTTTGTCGCCGAGGGTCTTGCTCAATGAATTCTTGGTATTCTGGCCATTTAGTGAAGGCCTCTGCTCGCCGCATAATAGCACCTCCAACATCATTTGCGGATGCACCTGGAAGCATCTCCCTTAGGGTTTGGCAAATACTCCGTGTGATATATGAATCCAGGGCATGATTCATTCTTCCTCGAATCCTCAGTCGGTTCTTCCTTACCTTGTTCCAAATGGTGGTGCCCACTTGCTCACGTTGATGTCTTGTCACGATAGGGTCAATTGCCACAGGGAAATCAACCCACGCACACCGAGCATTGCGTTGACGATGACGATGCCGTGACGGAGAAAATGAGCCATCAAAGGAAGGTCGTGGAATTGGGGTTGATGACGATAAAGGATCTGAGATTGTAGCCGTTGGATTCACGCGGCCCATCTTGATGTCACCAGGAGTGAGGTACACTCCTTGCCACAGGAGCGTACGCTTGTGGTTCGGTTTAGGCATGGACCTGCTGGGTTTGTTGGCCAGCGAAGGGATGAACTCCGGCGCATCAGCTCAGAGTTGAGTTTGTGCATGTCATGGCCCTCCTTCGGACGCAGCATGCTCTGTTATTGCAACCTTCCCTTTGTTCACGAGCTGCTGGTGGTAATGTTCATCCACCATCACATCCTTTCCTTTGCCGCTTGGCTGTGGACAATGGGGTTGGTCCAGCATCATTGCCTTTCCTTTTGGCATCGGTGACGTAGCCATAGCTGCAGTCCGAGAATGAGCCACCCCTTCTATGCTTAGGGTATGCTTTGACGAGCTCGCCCCCAGTAGCTTATGAGAAATCTGGGATGGGCTTGTGCTCAATGTTGATGAAGCATTTGCCCTCAATACTGGGTGCGCATTTGCCCCCCCCCGTATTGTAGACGGTGTTGACGGAGAAGGCACTCCCTTTGATTTAGTAGTTGTTGGGGAAGAAGTCGCAACTTATCCGCACGGCGTCATTTTCGATGGACCCATCCGCTTCGCACGGATAGGCCACTCATCAAGTGTTGCGCGATGAAACCTTGATGATGACTCATGGCTTCCAGACCTGGCGCGTGCTTCTTTAGAAAAGCCCATAGGAACCGAGTCAAAGGGACCAGCCTCACGTATGTTGAGATGCTGATCATGTGAGGTGGCTCACGAAGCCTTTCTTCGCTGTCCTCATCCTCCTTTTGGCCGACTTGGACAGGACAGGAATGAACCCATCCTGACGTGCAGAAGTCACTTCATGCTCATGGTTTGCTGTAGCCGGGGAAGCAGCTGTGGTTTGCAGTGAACTTGCACTAGTGGTAGCTTGAAAAGGCCCCACCGGCACGTCTAGCCACAGCGACCCAAAGCGCAACGTGACGAATTGTTGAACCCGTCCCGCCATCCCTTCATATAAAGAAAACCATATATTATCCTTCTTGCATACACACATATATATATCAGCGACATGATCAATTTAAACGTCATATGTTGCACTTTGATGTTGGAATTCAAAGATGAGGGGGAAAGTATGTCCCACCGGACGTGCTAGAATCTGATGACGGGAAAATAGGCGTGAACCCGCGTCCACGTCATTAGAGACAAGTTAATTAAATTTAATTGAAAATAAGACAAAGGAATCAAGTATTGCAGGTCGATTACTTCCAGAATTAATACATTTACATAAAAATTCTGTTGATTACATCTCTTTGCGAGAAAACCCCTGATTAAGAATTCCAACATAAACATTACAACAAATTACAACATATGACTATTACAAAAAAAATATAAAAGAAAATGTCTTCAATCTTGGCGTCGCTGATGGATGCTTGCGCGAGGGTATTTTAGTTGCATTTATATTATTTTGCTAATATGACATATGATTTTATTTATTTTTTAGTGAACCTATGCATGTAGCATGATTGAAGTTTAATTATTTCAATTTTTTTATTATTTTGCTTCATCTTGTAACATTGTATAGCGCTTGCAAATATTGCGCGCTCGCATGTAACATAACCGAAGCGAAGGTTGTTTTTTAATATTTCTATTACTACTAACATGACACGGATTTTAAGCATATAGTATAATAGAAGTACTTTATTATTTTATTTTTCATTGTTTTACTCGCTTGTATTACTACTAGCATTGCATAACGCTTGCGAATGTTGAGCGCTTGCATGTAGCGTAACCGAAGCGAAGGTTATTTTTAATATTTCTATTACTACTAGCATGACCGAATTTTTTCTATTTTAGCCCTTTTTTCGAAAAATATTCGCATTTAGACCCCTGGTAGTTTTAATTCCGTTTTTGGACCCCAGAGGTCGGCGCTGTGGGACACGGCGCCGAGGTAACACGTCTCGGCGCCGTGGTCCATGGCGCCGAGGTCGCAGCCCGCTCAGCGTCTTGCGCTGCGTGGGCGCCGACGTGGCAGGCACCTCGGCGCCGTGGATCGTGGCGCCGAGCTCGGCGCCGTGGGTAGTGGCGCCGAGGTGTGAAACATTCAGAAAAGGATAGGCGCCGTGACTGGTAGCGCTCCATCTCAGCGCATTCAAAATAATCCCTAGCTTTTGGAAACATTCAGAAAATTGATCAACTGTGTGAAACACAATTTTCTATTAATTTTTTGATGTTGTCGTGTTCAATCTGAAAATTTCAGGTGCTAGTATGGTAATAATGTTTGTAACTTTTTTCCTAAGCAGGGAACTCCGATGGTCAAACACTAATTGTTAGAGAAGGGGATAATGGTGTTGCTTATTCATGGAATTCAAAAGAGCTAAAATGGGACAAGGTAAGAACCTATGTGCGAAGTTGAGGATATAGTTTAATGTCTTGTTGTTCTTTTGCAGACATTTATGTGCTTGAAAATGTGAATTTTCCATGTAATAATTTACAATTTTGAACTGAGTAGTCATGATTTCCCTGTTCTTTTCTATATGCAGACTAATCCATTCGACCTATTTGAGACATTCTTTGGAGCAAGCATGAGTGGGCAACATTATACACTCTATTAAATTGTAGTTTTGTGAAGCACCGATACGCAATACTGTCATACCGGTAGTCTCAAGTGCAGTCGATACAGCTAGGCAAACACAATAGAGTGCATAATAATAGGATACATAGACCGTAGATAACATAAAGAAATGCAACGTGGGTGTCTAATTCTCGACTTCCATGGCTTCTCCCTAATTCAGCAGAACGTTCTGAGCACGTGGCATGTGGAACTCTGTACTTCTAATGTTCAGAACTCGACCACTAGTCCTAACATGCCTTAGGGAATATAATTTGCTAGGTCTATTACATTTTGTCTACTGGGTGTACCGTGGTTGTTTCCCCTTTTCTCGCGCTACAAGATGGCTCCATTGCATCCTTCGTCCTGTCACTCTTGGTCTTGAGAGCGCCTCACGAGCTTGAAGCTCTTCCTCCCGACGCTTGATGGTCGCTTCACGCGATCTTAATCGCTCCCGCCTCCTTTGCAGCTCATCCTCCTTGCCCTTTAGACGGATTTGGTCCACCCTCACGCGGCGCTCTTGCTCAAGCCGCATCTGTCGTTCCAACTCACGAGCCTGAGTCATCTTGACAAAGTATTGTCCTTTGTTTTCCACCTCCATTGGCCGGTTCCGTGGCCATGCCGGCGGCACCCGATCCACCCATTCGCTGAACTCGCAAGGCTATATGTGGCGTGGTAGATGTCACGGATCAAGTTGAAAAACGTTAACGAGAAACAAGGGATTTAGTTGTCGTCGTTACCATGAAGTCGTCATCCAGATCTAGACACTTGAAAAACCTACGTCCGTAGTTGGCTCGTTGTACTGGATCCGTCCAGACGCACAACATCGTCCTAAAGCCGCAATGGCACTTCGGGCGCTCATGCCACTCCGGCACTCCAAATAGGTCGAACCTCCAGGAAGACATTGTTGTGGAGTAGTATTGTGATGGTTTGAGGAGATGTGGTATGGAAGACATAGGAGGCTTTTATGTAGGCAGGTTATCTGGTGCAGTGGGCATAGTCCATGGAGAGGACAACATGCGAATCTTTTCGCTTTTACAGGATTCCAGTGTAGCAATAAATGTCCCTATGTAGGCTTTTCAGAGCCTGTAGTCTCGTAATAAATTCATAGATCGTAGCCTTTTCAGAGGCCAGTAATCATAATTCCTGTAAAGGCTAAAGGCCTACGCCCCTATATGTGTACTGACATTACTTTGTTGAAGCGACGGAAGCCTGAAAAACCTAGAAAGCTAATTGTTGCATCATTAGTCTATCTCTCATGTTGTGTCATTGCAAACGTGTCGCCATATCAACTACTTTTATCGTGGACGTCAGAAAATTTCGACAAGTTTGCCCTATTTTTGAAGCCACTCTAAACACAAATATCACATGAATATAACATATACACATATATACAACAAGTAGCTCATTACAAACCCATCTCAGTCCATACGAACAAAGTACAAATAGTCCATAACGTTATAACAGTCCATACAAGTGAAACGGCTAGTCTCCGTCACTGCCTCCTAGCCTTACCCTTACCAAGTGCGTCGGTGCCTGGAGTGTAACGGCTAGGCTCGCGGCGGCGTCTGCGTGGTAGAGACTGAGTCGAAGGAGCGTCTACAAGCTGAGACGGGCCTATCTCATCGTAAGTCTGCTCCACCTCGTCCTCGTCCTCGTCCTCACCGCCCTGGGCCGGGAAAGTGTCGCTCCTCGTGGGGGACGAGCTCTGTCCTGTGGACCCTCGCCGCGTCGGGTCTGCAAGTCTTGTCGAAGGCACGTGTACGTCCCTCGCCGCGCCTGTCCTGCAACCACAATGACCAGCCGCACGGTGTAGCCGACCTGCTAGCCTCTGTCGTCCAACATTTTGTTAACCAACAAGATACGAAGATATTAGGTACTAATTGTGTGAGTGGCTTTGTCGAAGCCTACCTCTAGGAAGCTACGCGTCCTAACGTCGCCGACTGTCCTGGAGAAACGCTCTGTCCTGTACGGACTGCTTCAGGGTGTTGCCCTGCAAACAAGCAAAAGAATGGATATTTTGCTATATGTAGTGGTATTTATGTCTATTGGAAAATAAGCAATGAGATTGAACATTACCACTCGGTCCAGGATCGGTGCCGTCTCCACCTGCGTCCCAAGGCGAGTGACTGGTCGTACGGCGTGTCTTCGTTGTCCTCGGACTCAATGTCGGCATACTCATCTTGAGTCCATTGTCCCTTAAGCTTGCTCCGTGTCTCACGCTGGTACCAAATTTGGTACCGCCGGAAGTACTCGTTGGTGTGCGGCTCGTCGTTGTCGTCCACGTTGTCTTGAAAGTGTCCCCACTCCTCAACGTACACGTGGTGGTGCTGCTCGAAGTCTGTCACCTTCTTCTGTCGCTGACGATCAAATCTGCATATCACGTAAACCAATAGTTAAAATTAGTAGAAACTCTGTGCAATTGGAATCCAAGGTTAGAATTGAAATTGCATAGCACTTACTTGTGCAAGGCCACAGACGTCGAGAACGGCGCTACTGGCCACAGCTGCCTCATACCAAACTGGCGTGCAACTCTATGTGGTAGGTGATACTCAACAGCATAGAAACAGATTAGGGGGCACCTCATCCTGTAGAGGGCCTCGTCTATGTAGCACAGTGCGCTGAACTGAATGGCCTCCAACTCTTGCTCGGCGTACGGCTCCCACTTAACCTGCATAGCAACAATTTACTTGTAAGGTACTATACTAACAAATGAAAATCACACAACTTACATGTTTCCTTCTCGCACACACATAAGAATGCCTCACCTTGAATGGCCTTTTACGAATCACTGAATACTCCTGCAGCCACCTTTTCAATGCAGACAAGTCCTCAAACACCATACCCTTCTCAATTGTCATGCTTGACCCGGCCTCAGGAGCATCTAGCAGCTCATCATCCCTTCCTTCTGCATAAGCCTCATGAGAATGCTTAAGATCGCTGAATTCATGAACTGATGGATCCCGGCCAGGGCAATAACGCCTGATCAGCTCAATATCACTTTCGGTCAGCTCTCCAAAAGGGTGGTCATCATCAGAATCAACGGCCCTTGCGATCTCGTAAGGCTCGGATCATCCACAATTTGAACATCCACACCGTTGGAGTCCTCGCAGACTTCTTCAACGTTGCGGATGGAGCAACGGGAGGAACACCCACATTATCGTGAATGTCTCTGCATCATAAGCACGAAACGATGGGATTGAGACAAAAGAATGGGCTGACGGGAAAAGGCTAAAGTGTTGCTCGACACTTACTGGGATGATTCTGGGTAAAAGGGATCTCCTGAGGGACCGCCACGACATCATTAGTCCGACATTCAACTCGAACTGGTTGAAAAATCTGAACCTCGTTGGGGCAGATAGAGCATCGGGCACCTCAGGCACTTCTTCCACATCCACCGCAAGGTCCGGTAACAGAGGGTCAAAGGGTGCTTGATTACCTAGTTCTGGTGAATAACCATAAGGGGTGGGATCAATAGACACCTTCCGCACAACAAGGTCCAAACATTGGAACTCATTCCTCATAACCAATTTGACATATTTGTCCCACTGATCCTCACAACCAATTAAGATCAACCGCCTTAGAATTGTATCTTTCGAACAGAAGTGAAGTAACCCCTCAACTATGATGCTCTCCTCTTTGCATGACAATGTAGCTCCTCCCAGGCCCTAGCAACCAACTCACTAAACGTCGGCCGATCACTAAATATCAGAGGCACCCTTTGCATTTCAACAAATCGAACATTTCCATAATCATCACTTGTCACACTGCCTCCATGATATAGGGTGACTAGGTTGTCCATCTAGTTCATACAGAAAACCAAACTTAATACCTTTAATCGAAATTGGATACTAGATAGTAACTAATAAGTACCTAGTCACTAACTAAATGCTACCTAACTAACTGGCTGACTACCTAAGTACCTAAATTAACTAACTACTACACTATAATTGATGCTAATTAACTAACTAAATTGCATTGTCAATTTTACCTGTCCGATGATGGTAGTGGACAAACCGGGCGGCGCGGTGGCTTGGAGGCGGCCGGCGGCGTGGATGGGGCTGTAGCACGCAGGTATTAAGTTGCATGTGCATTTACTTCAAAATATATGTAAAGCCCTACTAACATTTTTTTACATAAAACAAATATTCACCTCTAAGTAAAAGTGCACATTCTTGGGATCCAAATATTCATTACAACATGAAGGCAAAATCAGGATACTTCCGCACTTAAAATTTCTCAATACACCTTAGCACTCACATATTAACTTAGGCATGCCAGAAATCACACAAAAAATGCTAAAAATTGACCAAAAATCCTAATATGATAGGTATTAAATTTTCAAAGTTTAAAACTATGACAGAAGTACCTAGTTAATGCTACTTGTATGCCAAAAAATTCACCAAAAATCCTACCTCTCTGGAGGCGGCTCGGAGGCGGTGGGGCGTGGAGTGCGGCGGAGGCGGCGGCACCACGGGGCGGACGCGGCCGGCCGGGAGGCGGCGGCCGGAGGCGGCGGCACCACGGGCGCGGCGGGAGGCGATTAGTGAACCAGAGAAATGTGTCGGGCGGCCAAAAGAAACAGAGGGAGAAATGAGAAGGGCGCGTGGGGCTGGGCAGAGCTCGGCGCCAAGATCCACGGCGCCGAGGTCGGCGCCACACAGGCGGCCACGCTGGTGCGGGCTTGGGACCTCGGCGCCATGGACCACAGCGCCGAGACGTGTTACCTCGGCGCCGTGGGTCACGGCGCCGACCCCCTGGGTCCAAAAACGGAATTAAAACTACCAGGGGTCTAAATGTGAATATTTTTCAAAAAAAAAGGGCTAAAATAGAAAAAAAAAATTCGGCTAGCATGACACGGATTTTATGCATGTAGTGTAATAGAGATATTTCATTATTTTATTTTTTATTGTTTTACTTGCTTGTATTACTACTAGTATTGTATAACGCTTGCGAATATTGAGCGCTTGCATGTAGCGTAACCAAAGCGAAGGTTATTTTTTTTTATATTTCTATTACTACTAGCGCGCCATGGATTTTATGCACGTAGTGTATGAAAGTTTAGAACTAATTATTTTATTGTTTTGCCCCGCCTTGTATTATTACTAGCATTGCATAGCGCTTGCAAATGTTGAGCGCTTGCATGTAGCGTAACCGAGACGAGGTTTGTTGTTTTAATATTTATATTACTATTAACAGGCCATAGATTTTGAGTATGTCGTGTAATAGAAATTAAGTATTTTGCTCCACCTTGTATTACCACTAGCATGTAGCGTAACCGAGGCGAATGTTGTTTTTATTTTAACATTTGTTCATGCATTTTTATTATTTTTTTGCAGCATACACCCACCCCTAATTCATGTCCATTTGAGCGGACCGAATTGAGGCAATGGGGTTTTAAATCTTCTCACTCTCGGTTTGTATCCATTTGTAGGGGACCGAACCTAAAAGACGAGGGGTCAAGCCCTTGTTCTTTGGGTTTGTATCCACCTAACGGGACCGAACCGAGAAGATGAGGTCTTCATAACTCGCCTTGATTTGTATCCATTTGTAGAGGATCGAACCTAAGAGACGAGAGATCAAGCACTCGTTCTTCGGGTTTGTATCCGCCTAACGGGACCGAACCAAGAGGCAAAAGCATAAAAAATGAAGCACCTTGATTCGTACCGCAATGGCCGAACCTAAGGATAAAAGAGAGAGAGAGAAGAGCAAGAATTTCACCTTTTTCTTGTGTAGCCCTCCCTTTCTAAAAGCTCTCTCTAATTCTCTATAGTTTCTCCTTTCTAGTGTTTGTGTATGCTTCTTTTTCTCTCCAAATGGCCAACGTTTCCTCCCTTTCCTTCTCCAAAATCCTCTCCTTCTCTACACCATTACCCCCTATTTATAGAGCAAAGATAAGGGGTGGTTCATAAAGAGAAGTTATGGTAACTTTCCACTTTGATTTTCTTTTCCTAATTTTATTATTATTATTATTTTGCTATTGCTACAAGCCTCTACACATGCACAAGCATGCAAATGGGTGGGTGCTAGACGTGGGCTCCTTTCTGGTAGTGGCAACTTCTCCCCCTTTTTTTAATTTATGGAGAGGGCAATTATTTCTCAAAATATTTTGATTTGCCCTTATGCATGCATATAGCACGTGAGCGTATATGGCTATTGGCATGGATTTTTTTTTGCTTTTGCGTACGTCTTCTGGCAATATCAATTTATTCGAGCAGCACTTGTTCTCCGAATGACTTAAAAATTAAACACGAGACTTTCACTTGCACCACGAACATGCCATAAAAATTCGCCACTCGATTGTAATATGTAGCACACACAAAAAAATCTTGGAAGGCGGATTTGTGTTTTGTGTACGTCATCCGGCCGTATTATCCTATTCGAGTGAGTATATGTGCTCCGAATGAGCTGAAAATTTGACGTGAATTTTCACTTTCCCTACAATCATACCGTAGAAATTCGCCACTCAAATGTAATATGTACGGCACGCAAAAAATCTTGGAAGGCGGATTTGTGTTTTGCGTACGTCATCCGGCCGTATTATCCCATTCGAGTGAGTATATGTGCTCCGAATGAGCTGAAAATTTGACGTGAACTTTTCACTTTCCCTACAATCATACCGTAGAAATTCGCCACTCAAATGTAACATGTACGGTACGCAAAAAATCTTGGAAGGTAACATGCCGTAAAAATTCCGGATATAATTGGTGTCAACATTACTTTCTCTCTTTCTTTTTCTCCTCTTTTCTTTTCTCATCTTATTCATCATAACATCATCATTCTCTGATTTCCTTTTTAAAACAATGGTTTCCATGCATTTACTTAGGATTATTATTATTGCTGGAAATACACATATTTTCAACATAACTACGTGCATGGTCGAAGAATGAGCTAGCCTGAGTCGTAGGGTAAAACAGAACTGCCAAAAATCGAATCTGCTCCTGCGATTTGCTCTCGTTCGACTTCTGCAGAGTTAATGCTAAACTTAAAAATAAATACTTACAGCTATTAATTTTACTAATTTTAGAAAGGGGAAATAAATAGAGAAATATATCCCTCACCAATCTAAAGGTTATTTCTAATTGCGCGGCTATTCTAATCCTATTTACTGAATTTTTCAACAAGATTTATTTTCTAGTTAATTATAAAAAATACTACAAGAAAAGAATAAAGAGATTTCCTAAAAGGAACAGCTGCCTTAATCTACTGGCATCTCAGCCCCCTTCCTACACACGCGCGGCAGCCCACGGGCTTCGGCCCATTGCGACACCTCACCTCCTCCCTCTTCTACTCCCACCGACGCCTCTTTGCCTTCTCGCTCCCCCCGACGCCTCTCTCCGCCTTTCATGCCTCCACTACTCCCATTTCCCCCTCTTCTTACTACCTCCTCTCCTCTCCTCTCCTCCCCCCTACGGCGCCTCGCCTCCTCTTCTCAGCGCCTCCACAACACGCCTCTTCTCTGCCTCACCACGGTTCTCCACTGCCCACCTCACTGCGCCTCCTCTTTTTCTAACGGCTCCCTCTCTCTCATCCGGTTGTGACGCTGCTGCTCCGGCTCAGATCTGGATGGATCGGGTCCGGGCCAGAGGTTTGGTTGCGGATCTACTTCTACGGGTTCTTCCTTCGGTGGATTTGGGGCTAGACACCCCGATTTGAAGCGGGTGCGCCATGGCCAGCTCTCATGGCGATTTGCCGCCTCGGCTTCCAAAGAAGAACCCAAATCCACAAGTAAAGAGGAAGAAGGAATTAGAAGTAAAGAATGGGGACCTACTTGTGCGATTTGTTGGGCTAGATAGGGTAAGTGGTGGTCGATGGGGACCACTGCTGCTTGCACGTTGTCACTGTCGGGGAAGAAGGTGCGGCTTGCCGCTTTTGCCGAGGTGGAGGTCCTTGCCTCGTAGTGGTCCCCTTTGACTTGTTCCTTGCTCCCTTGTCTTTGCTGGCTCGTGCTTGTCCTTGCGGTGGTGCTTCTCCTTCTTCGGCTGCTTCTCCCCATTCACTACCGCGAGCTCAAACCCACCTTCTGGCCTCTGGCCGAAGGTGCTACGCTATTGGTCGGATGGAGGAATGAACTCTGGGGTTGGTTCTCAGCTATGGACAGTCTCTGGTTTTGTTGTGCCTATCCTTGTGATGGCCTGAGGCAAATGCAGGGTATGGGGGCTGGTTTTGGGAATGCTGGGGGAGGTGTTTCTCGGCCTCTCTCTACTAGGGTCGCTTTGCCTGGCTGCAGCTGGCTGCTTGTGCTGTGCTTGCTCTTATCCCTTCCTGCCAGAGGGGGTTTTGTTCACTGTGCTGTTGAGACGGGCTGATTGGAATGTGATGTGGCTTAGACTTATGGGCTGATAATGTGAGGATTGAACTTGTGGGCTAAAAGAGCATATAATGGGCTGAAATGCACGACTTGTGGATTTGGGCTGAGGTAAGGATTGTGGGTTCGCTTTCTTAAAATTGCCGGATGATGACGCCCACCGAGACGAGAGGTGCCGACCGGCCCTGGACGGTCTAGGGAGTCTAAGACGTTCTCGCAATGGCCCTAGCAGCCCAGGGGCACTGACGGCAACTTTACTTAATTTATTTATTCTCCCTTGGATTGTTAAATCTCTAATCTCTTATTTTCATAAGAAAATATACTAAGTGCACTACTAACGAAGATTCTTATTGCAGATGAAAGAGAAAAGACGTACGACAACTTCTAAGCCGAAGAGCTCGCCGATCGAGTTTTATTTCTAAATTTTGTAAAATAAGTTTGTAATGAAAGTAATGTAATTTGCTATGATGAATGCAATGCGAGAAATGTAATTCAGTTTGTAATCTTAATTGTAATAATTTTTTATGGAATGCAATGATTAATTTTAATTTTTCGCTAATTACTTACTTAGTTAGGGTATTAGAGTTAGGGTTCTTTCAGTAGTTTACCATCTCCTTCCGCTGTTGAATAGCAACTGTGGACGGCTTCCTAAATGGATTGAAAAGCCCCTAAAAATTCAAACCAAAAATTTCTGTGCTTTTTGCTGCATTTTTGAGTGTTTTCTGAGAACTTTCCCTTTTTTGGAAAGTCCCCCGCCTTTCCGCTTTCCTTTCTGGGCCGGGCGCCTTCCTCTTCCCCCCGGCGCCCCGCTCCTTTCCGCCTTTCCCGTGGCCCAGCTCCCTTTCGCGGCGCTGCTGCCTCTCCGTGGCGCCGCACCGCGCCTCGCTTCTCGCGCGCGCGCGCACTAGCGCCGCGCGCGCCGCGCGCCCGGCGCGTGCCCTCGCTCCCGACCGCCTCCGCGCGCCCGACAACCTCGTCGGCGCGCGGCCGTCCTCGCGCCGTCGCCGCCGCCGCCCGACCCCACTGGCGGTGGCCGCCTCGCCTTCCGCGCGCGACGCGCTTCCGCCTGCGCAGCTACTCGCTCCGTCTTCGCCATTAAATCGCTCTGGGCGGCGTCACCCCGGTCACCGCCCGCCCCGCGGAGGAGACGCCCCACTGCTCCGTCATTCCATGTCGACCTCGGAGACCCGCCGTTGCCTTCTCCCCGAAGTCTCGCTCCCCACCGCTCGGGTATAAAACCCCACCTCGCTCCTCGCTCCCTTTGCTTCCCGAGCGTCTCCACCTCCTCCATTTCCTTCCCACCGCTCCAGAGCCTCTCCCGGAGCCGCCAATTGGAGCCCCGCCGCCCGTAGCTCCGCCCGCGCTTCTGCGCGGTGGCCCCGGAGCCAATCCCCTTCCTCTCCCATTTCTCAATTACTTTTGCCCAGAGCATCCTTAACCACTGCTGATCACCGTGGTGCCGTCGGTTGGGCAGGTGATCGCTCGAGGAAGTCCAGCGTCGAAGCTCCCCGCCGGCCGCAACCACCTCTCCGTGGCCAGCACGCTCTGAAGCTCCTCGACCCTCACCGCCGCCGCCAATGTGAGCACCCAGTCCCCGTGAACATGTAGCCGCGACCGATTGACCTCTCTCGGCGCCGGTGACCTTCCTCGCCGCCAAACACCCGAACCTCCCCCTTCTTTCTCCCTCCTTCTCCGTTGATCCCCTCGCCTTCCAACCTCCCAAAACGGGTTCCCCTCTCGAAGCCGCACCCGCCGGTGCCCTCGGTGGTCGCCGACGAGCTCCCTAGCGCCCGGGCCGTCGTCGCCACCGTGACCTCGCCGCGAGGTTACTGTAGCGGCTGGAGGAGGAAGACGATTCCTCCCCGCGACGTGGCCTCCCCTCCGCCGACCGATCCCATCGCCACCTTCTAACGTCGACCGTCCGATTCCACCGTACCGATTCGCTTCGCCCTCTCACTCCGCAGCCGTCCGATCCCTTCCCGTCTTCATCCAAGCCGCCCGCAACCGCCACATCTCCGCCACCCGCCCGAGCCACGCGGCGGGCATCCGAGCCGTGGCGCGGCGTGGGAGTGGCCGAGCCGGCTGCTCGTCGCCGAAGCGCTGAAGCCGCGCGGCGCGTCGCCGCCGCCGTGGGCCGTGCGCCGCCTTCGGCCGCCGCTGGTCGTATTTGTAGCGCTGGGTCGGCCCGAGCACTGTTCACCGATTTTTCCCGAGTTAATCAATTTCTAAAATCCCAGAAACTCTAAATAAATCCTAGAAAATCCCAAAAATTCCCAAATTTCACCACTTTGCTCCAAATAATATTCTGGACCCATTGTTGACTTCCATTTCCACAGAATCATTCCCAATAAATTCCTAAAATTCCATTTGAAGGATTTATGCATTTTATTCCTTTTTAATTAGTTTAATTTTCTCCTCGCTTGATTAGTTGCAAGCTGGATTTAATTATTTTAATTGTTTGCGCTAGTGACAGAGATCCCGGAAGCCCAGGTGCAATCTCAGGAGCCAGAAGGTTCTTCGTTCGAGCTAGCTGAAATAATCCGGATTGACGGCAAGTCCCAAATCCTTTGATCATATTGCAACCCATGTGATTTAATTATGTTAATATGCTATTTGCATTATGCTAGTTGTGAAATGTTAGTTTAAAATAAAATAAAATATTTAGAATGACATGTGATATAGTTAGACCTACCACCGCTAAATGCCCTGTTAAACTTGTAGCCGTGCCATTGAAACCCTAGAATTAATTATCTGTTATTCTAGATAACTGTAGGCTATTATTATCATGCAAAGTCTTACACTAATAAGGCTGTGGCTGCGGGCCAATAGAATTGGGAAAACCCGACTCTAAGGTAGGGTGGTATGGGACACCGTATCTTAGAGCGGAGAGTGCCGGCGTGCACAAGGTAGAGTAAGGGTTGGGGAAGAGCCGCGAGACGGTCTTTGCCCATCTTGTTACCCTAGGGTTGGAGTAGGGTAAGGGTGAGTGGGAAACCGCGAGACGGTCTATGCCCACCGCTTACCTTAGGTTGGGTCGCGGACCTAGCGAGGTTGCGGACCATGTGAAAGTATAAGGACTGAAACCCTTGCGCTGAGCAAATGTTATAGAACTCGCTCAACCACAGGAGTTGACTTGTCAACACTGGTCTAGTAGCTGCTCAACTCGATTGAAACTCTACAGGTGTGGCGGTGGAGGAAGTTAAGCAGTGAGGTTAGGTAGTCCGTGCTGCGGATGCCTAACAACGCTAGAATTCACTCGAAGTGGACGTTGGTTTTCTCTTCTTGTGGGCGTGTGTGTGTGAGCCAGACCCGAGTGGATTCTACCGGGTAGAGCCTATATAAAGAATTGAGCAGTGAAACGACCTGGCTTTCTTAACTCTTTAGCGGGAGTTAAGGGATCATGTGGGTAAAGCTGAGCAAACTCTGCAGAGTCAAATAAATGGTATTCGAATACGCCGTACTCCCGGTTATTGGAGCTGTGTCACTTGGGTGATTCCAGCAGCAAAGCTCAAGTAGTTTTGTACATGCTTAACTTGAGTAGGTTGGTTAATTAACCCTTCATGAAAACCCCTGAGTTCTTAAGAAGTAAGTTTTGAATCCGTCTTATTAAAATGTTTGCAAATAAAACTGCATCCACTCAAAGTTAATAAACCGAATATATTCCCTTCCTTTGAAGTTCCGTGCATGTAATAAGTTAGGATCCCTTTGGGATTTGCTGAGCAGGTTGTTTGGCTCACGGCTTGCTTAATCATTTCTTTAGAGGATCAAGACTCTGGTGAAGGTCTCCCCGTCGAGGACGTCCCTGAGGATTTCTTCGTCGACGAGGACCCGTGGCTTTAGGTCTTCGCCGCGCTCGAAGTGGTTTCTGGAAGTCTTTTGTAATGTAAATATACTTTGGGCTTGCACGCCCCGCTGTGAAAACCTGGATGGTAATTCTTATGTGAAATATATGCTGGACTTTTGTTGTAAGCATGCAATGGTATACTCTTGCGCGACACTCCATAACTGTTCATGCGTGAATAGTCGCGGAATGCCGTGTCCGTACGCGCCCCTGGAAACGGGGGCGTTACATGGATCACCTGCGGCCAGGCCAGCAAGCAAGAGCTGCGCTAGTTTGCGCACGACTTGAATGTTGCAGTAGGGGCAAGGGAGGAGTGAAAAAAATGTCCTCACCTCTTACTGCTCCTGGCTCTAGAACTGGGAGGTACAATTCCATTTGCAACTTTGGTGTGTTACTCCAGTATTTTAGAATCAGTTTTGAGTGCAATCTCAACTGTCTACAAAAGGAGAACAAGACTAATTGCGAACTGTTGGCAGTGACCAATCAACACCTGCAATTGCAAGACTTATCACTTCAGTAAAAAAGATGTCATGTTTGAACAACTTAGTTTAAAATACACAAAACATATGCACATCAGAAATGTGAACTGAACAGGACACCATTTCAATGAAAATATTTACTTGCATGATTGCAACTTTGATTTGCTGAGCAATTGCCATCTCATCACCATGTCATTGTTCACGATGGGAAAACCGCCTCCAAAACCACATCAGGAGGTTATTTACACCAACTTTAGAAGGCTCGAGGTAATTTTAGAAGGTTAGAGGGTAGAAAATACGATTTTTTAGTTCAGGGTGTTAAGTAGCTACAACACTGAATTTCAGGGGTAAACTGGACTTTTCCCCCTAAATTGCATACTTTTCCCCCTAAATTGCATATTTATCACATATATTGAAGGTGGCTCCTTTCTTGCAATTGTTTGTGCTTATCTCACTCTCGTGTCATGATTAGTTCTGAAAATCCATTAGTACATATATTGCCACTGGCGCAAAGAAAGAACGAGAACTGAATTTTGGCTTCTCTTCTTCCCGTCAATTTCTTGTAACTAATCAAGACATGAGAATGAGATTAGCAAAAAAAGTGGCAAGAAAGGAGTCAACTTCTATGTGATGAATACACAATTTATGATACGAAAAGAACTGTTATGCGAAAAAGAAAACAGAGAGAAGGACAGCGTACAGAAGATAACGCCGGATGGAACTTACATTACCTGGGACTGGGAATCTGGGATGCAGAGTAAGTCAAAAAGAGCTTGACAAGCCTACGGATCGGAGTCCAAATCCAGCTTAGCTTAGCGTGCAAATTAGAGGAAAATTGGTGGCAATCTGATTGGATTGGAGATTAGCGCACAGCAAGTCATCTTCCTTTCCTTTACTGCGGCTATGGGGAAAACAAAGTCAACTCAGGAGAGGGGAGAAGAAAGAATAGATGTCTCTCCGAAGAAAGAAGAGGCTGGCCATCTTCCGTTCCGTTCCTCCCCGAGAACACTGGCCAGCTACCCGAGGCTCGCTTGATATTGCGATTTGGGAGGAGAAAAATAGGAGAGGCCTTCTTCGGAAGGAAGAAATTTGAGTGAAGAACTCTTGCGCGGGGGAGGACTGGAAGAGTGGAAACTATTCAAAGGAATTTCAAAGAAAAAAAATGAAAAATTCAACCCAAACCAAAAAATCCTATGAGAGGTGTTTGATTCGAAGAATTGCTTTAAAGAAATATCATATGATAGAAAAAAATTCTTATAAATTTTGAAGGAATTCTAGCATAAGATCTTACCTTATTTAGCGATTCCTCAAAGAGTTCCAATGCACCTTTTCTCTCTCTCTCTCTCTTCATTCTTTTTTAGAAGGTACAAGCCAAACGTGCACACACAACTCACACTTTCTCTCCATTCTCTCTAATCAATTAACATTTAATATTAAAATTCCTTCATATTTCCTGTGAGGCAATCAAACACATTTTTTTGAATAATTCTTGTGGTTTTGTTTCCTACGGATTCAACAAGTCATGACATTTTAATCATGCGTTTTTCCTATTCTTACGTTTTTAAAATTCTACGAATAAAAAAAAGACCCTTATTATTTTTGAGATGGAAAAAACTCAATCCTACTACTACTACTACTACTGTTATTATAGAGGAGGTAGCTGGCGCATCCCATGTTTAGGTGCACCTATGGTGTTAATAGTCATGAAAAACTTAAAAAAATTTGGTTAGGAAAAATAATTTTATGTGTTGAGGAGGTAGCCGGTGCATCCCATGCTTTAGCTTTTATCTTTACCTTTTTATTTGTTGATTTCCTTTTCAACAAAATTTGTCTTTTTTTTCTTTCACCTTATATAGACCTAATTTAGACTTTCTGTTTCTCCGTGGGTAGTTCGAATTTAGATTTGAATTTTTATGACAATATATGTTGATTTTGTGCTAGTGCTTTCATTTCTTTTCAGAAGTTTTCGTAACTATTTGGAGTGTACGTGGAGGAGTGTATGGGATTCAATGGAGTTTCAAAGGAAAAAAAATGGAGGAATTCATTCCAAAGAAATGGTTTATATGATTGTTTTAACGAAATTTGATAGGATAGGAAAATTTCGAAGTTTTGGAGGAATTGTAGCACAATACACCTTCTCTCTTCCTCTTTCCGTTCTCTCTGATCAATTCACATTTAATCTTAAAATTCCTGCATCTTTCCTATTGTGTAATCAAACACCCTTTGTTGCAAGTTCTTATGGTTTTCAATCCTTAGGGTAAGAGTCCATGGTAGTACAATCCTACGTTTTTCCTATTTCTTCGTTTTTGGAATACTGTGAATCAAGAAATTTCAAAGGAAAAATAGAGGAATTCAATCCAAAGAAGGAAAAAAAACCCTACGAGAGGTGTTTACTTTGTAGGATTGCTTCAAAGGAATTTCATAGGTTACGAAAAATTCTAGATAGAATCTACTCTTACGTTAACTATTCCTTGAAAAGTTCCACTACACCTCTCCTCTCTCCACTCTCCCTAGTCAATTAATCAAAATTCCTGCATTTTTGCTCTAAGAGGCAACCAAAAACATCTTTTAAACAATTCCTGTAGTTTTATTTCCTATGGGATTTAAAGTCATGACATTCCAATTCTGTATTTTTTTTCCTCTTTCTAGGTTTTTAGAATCCAGCGAATCAAAGAAGCACTTAAGCAACTCCAATGCCAAGAACTACAAGCAGTAACAGTGGCAAGTAACATATAGGTGAAGGAAGATGATCCTGCAAATCACCCTCGTTTAACTAACCACCCTAGGACTAATCCCTGCTAATATGTACACACACATGCACACACAATGACACAAACATCAGCAAGCACAATACAAATACAAGAGATGTCATATATGATACAATGCGTGCCGGCCATGGATGTAGGGTAACTCTCTGCTTAGCGAGGATTGATGCTGGGCACAACACCACTGAGCAGGTTACTGCCAGAGACATCGGATGACGACACGTACTGATCATTCCCCCCGGAAACCATCCTCGATCCCGACGACGGTGTGCCGGTGCTGCTAGAGCCCATCGCCACTGATTCTGACGCCACACCCTCCGTCTCCGGTGTCATTCGCCATATCGTCTCCAGCTCCCTCACCACTTCCACCATGGACGGCCTTGAATCCGTCTCGTCCCGGCAGCACCGCAGTGCTAGTGCAGCGAACTTCTCCACGCATTCTGCCGGGTACGAGCCCATCCGGCTGTCAACGACCGAGAATATCATCCCAGACTGATTGGCCGCCACAACCTATTTATATTATTGGAAAGCGATAATTACTTCACTTGCAGAGCACCGCAATTTAATTTTGTGCTTGCCAGCATGATTTAGATCAAAAGATCACTACACTGCAGATCCGATATCTTGACATTTAGATAGAAATCCCTAAATTTGAATTTGGATAAGTCAACTTAGTTACCCCTTGATTATAATAGTAGGGTAATACCTATTTTGGTTGCCACGCGCTGCTTTTCAACTGAGGCAGCAACTAACATTTGTAATCTTCTCCTATCCTCCATGGCTTTGCATTTGTAACCTATTAAGCTTTGAATATCTCTCCCAAAATGTTTGTGTAACCATTTCAATAGTGACATCACCAGCATAAGGCAGCATTATCAATGATCCTACATTCCTACTACTAATAAGGGGGCTTGGTAGCAAAATTAATGTCAACAGCTTGCTAATTATAATTTGAGGCAAAAAAGGTGGTATATTGCAAAAAATAACTTTCGCAAACAAATCATGTTAGTTGTTTGATAAACAATAATACTACATGTACATGGCTCGCTCCTTTGATGTGATACTAAAATAGATCCTACCTTGGATGTACGAATTGCTACGCACGTAGTGTTAGATATTTAATTATTTGACATAGTCTACCAATCTACTCTATTGAAAATCTGTGGTCATCACTATAGTGTGATATCCATCGACATAAACATATGGTGCCAAATCAATGAGCAACCTAGGTGATGCTAGTCTCCAAGGGACTCAACAATTTAGCTTTGGCATAATGATTGCATTTGATGTACAAAACACAATACTTTAGCTGTGTGCATTATATATAATTTCCCAATAAAATATAAAGGCGTGGGAATCTAATAATATATACCTCTCGAACTATATTTCTTCCATGAGAAATAGGCTGCATCCCTGTCAGTAGTTCCAAAAACACAACACCGAGGCTGTACACGTCACTTTTGTCCGTCAGCTTATGAGTGAGGAAATACTCCGGATCAAGATAGCCCTGCAAGTGTAAAGAAGGGAACAGGAAAGTGACCATCAACATGCGGTGCATTTCACTGTCTTAAGAAGCTCCTTACTATTAGATGGGAACTTAGAATAAGGCGAAATATATGTTTATGCTAGTCATATATCAATTTCTAATAGATGCATTTAAGCTTATGGCTCTTCAAAAGAAGGTTCATTAAATACGTTTCTTGAGCAATCAAACAAACTTTGGAGCTGCATGCAACTAAAAGTTTCTTGGTCAACTAATCAAAATGTAAGGTAAATTATGCCTATCGTAATCCACAAAAGCTAAATTCAAACAGCTTATGGATGAATTAAACACGTGCATTACGGGTTACCCACAGAACACCAAGATTATAGAGTATGAATGGAATTCAGTATAGCTGCATCTGGCACTCAAAACTGATACGAATGTGCAACCAGTTCTAGCAAGACGTGGTAATATTTGGTATAACCTACTAACCGGGGTACCCTTTACAACAGTGGACACATGACCAGGAGCAGTCCCCTCTGTTTCTGGCTCCGGAGCAAGCCGTGAGAGACCAAAATCCGCAACTTTTGCAACAAACTTCAAGTCCAATAGAATATTGCTAGCTTTGATGTCACGGTGAAATATTGGAGGATCCGCTTCAGTGTGCAAATAGAGGATGCCTCGTGATGATCCCAGTGCAATTCGCAACCTCATGGGAAAATTTAGAGGCTCTTTAGCTCTAGCTGTTACACAAAACTATAGTTAGGGAAACTCGACAGGACAGACAGGCAGCATGTCAGAAGTTATGACATAGGACTGCCAGTGAACAGACTTAGCACGCATACAAAAAAGCAAAAAAAGAAATGACATGCAACCAAATAGCATGGAGATTTCATTATCCAACGTTGGGTTCCTTCATACCTCACATGATTGAAACTTTAGGGCAAACAGTAGATGTTTATGCTGTAAGTGGTGCTAAAGTAATATTCTAATTGAGAAATGATTGATCCAATAAAGGCATGTATCAAGAAAGCATGTATTATACTAGTATGTATGCACAATGATCCACAGCAATTTAAATGCATACGTTTGTGTTTTGATATCATTTTTCAGCTTGATGTCTGAACATTAATTGTGTGATTGTAATTATGTTATCTTTAGCAAAAGACAGGTTGCATATATTTGCATGCTAGATAAATAGAAGAACCTCCTAGCCCAACAGGACAAGTATGAAATAAAGTATGCACAATGATCCACAGCAATTTAAATGCATACGTTTGTGTTTTGATATCATTTTTCAGCTTGATGTCTGAACATTAATTGTGTGATTGTAATTATGTTATCTTTAGCAAAAGACAGGTTGCATATATTTGCATTCTAGATAAATAGAAGAACCTCCTAGCCCAACAGGACAAGTATGAAATAAAGTAATTCAATAAAATAAGCATATTACGGAAATTGTCACATATCATAGTCTACGCTTTTTAATTTATCTTTCAAAGTAAAGGGTGTATGTAATAACATAACAGAAACTCACGGTTTGTGATGTTTTTAGCTGTTGGCTGCATCTGACTGTTAGTAAAATTTTAAGGTGCAGTTTAGTGGCTACAGAAATAAAGTTCACCTGAAAGATGATCACGTAGATTACCATTAGGCATAAACTCATACACCAGCATCTGCAATACATGCTTAACAGAGTGAGTTTATATCATCATAATGTTGAACCAAACATATCAACTCAGAACAGAAGTTGATAGGCAGCAGTTCAGTTTCCGCCAAAAGACTGCCCAACAGGTGGGCTCTCAATAACATGGTGCTAACCGACAGAACAGGAGCTTATAATACCGGCATATAATACCTATCTACAAGGAAGCACTTGTGAATAATAAAGAATAAACAATGTGTTGAACTGCCCTACTGGAAATAGGCTGTTAACACATGCATTCATGTATATGTACTTTGACAAGTGCATGGATCACAGCAAATTTGGATTTCCACAGCCCATTTCAAAACAAGCAAGCAATTGAATAATAAACAACATTTGATGAAATTAATGTTTTAGATAATTTTTTTTTAAAAAAATGGTTGCAGGGACAACCTGCTCATCCTCTTCATCGCAATAACCAAGCAAAGAAACCAGGTTTCGGTGATGCAGCCTGGACAGCAATTCGATCTCTGTGAAGAACTCCTTTGAACCCTGAAGAGATCCCTGCTGTGCACGTTTTATTGCTACTATTGTTCCATCAGCCAACACACCCCTGTATACTTTCCCATAGCCTCCTTGACCAATTAGTGCTGAATCACCAAATTCATTTGTACCATGTGACAATTCTTCAAAAGTGAAGTCTTTTACACCATCAATTTTCATCGGAATTCTTTTCGCTGCAAAGGCAGTAAAATATTGTCATTGAACAGCAGATAAATCGAAACTCGTATGGAAAAGACAAATTAATATGTACAATGCTGTAACTCTGTACCAAAAATTTCAGAAGCAAATAAAGTAACATGTCCTTTAAAGAAATAAATAAAGCTGAACAACTGAAACATTATTCTGTCTGTGTTCGCAAAAGAGACGAATCATCTAACAGTTGACCATAGAGAGTATAAATGGAGGGTTTACCAGAGCGTTTCTTTGAAGAATGTTTTGAACGCCTTCTCAATATAATGAGAGTAATGATGGATGAAAGAATTGCCGCTACAACAAATGCTGCCACAACTACACCAACAATGGCACCAGTACTTAGACTGGACTTTGGACGCTGTAGTACTGGAAAGATAGCATGAGAAAGGGTGAGTTCTCCCTCTTCAAGAATTGTTATATTTATGGAAATTTAAACTGATCTATCTAGAATCTGCAGGATACTAAAGTTGGCAAAATTTTCATAGCAGTAAGTTATGTGGATATGTTTGCTGAAAAGCACCAGATGTGGTGGAAGTGTCAACCACAGTGCCACACCACATCATTTTCAATCCTTTTCTCATTAACAAGGGTGAATTTGACTAACGGGACGAAGTTTAGGGACAAGTTAAGCCAATTGAGAAGTTGAGGGTGCCAGTTTAGGGACATGTTAAGCCAATTGAGAAGTTGACGGTGTTAAGTGAAACTTCTTTGCAAGTTCAGAGACCTGAAATAAAGTTTACTTAAAAAAAGTTAGGACAAGTACGCAACAGTAATATGTTAATTTGGATTGATGTGGCACATAATACACATTTCCTTTGAAGAGAACTGTTTGGTAAGTTCCTTTGGCAAGAACTGTTCGGTAAGAGCCTTTGTAAGTTAGTGTGAACACGAAGAAACACTTCTATATAGGGATGGCAACAGGGACATTCCTCGCCGGGGAGTGGTGGAACATCCCCGCCCCCGATTTTTCCCCTGTTCCACGCCCCCGCCCCCGATTACATGCACTGGGAAGAATTCCTCCCGTTCCCCATCCCCGGTGGGGAACGGGGCCCCGATGGAGACCCATTCCCCGAAATGAGTGACCACTTGGAGTATACAAATAATTACAATCAATAATAATATAACAATTAGATCAATAAAAAATGCATGAATTCACCACAATAAATGTACAATAGGTGCATCACATAATTCAAACAAATGTTTATTTCTCGATTTAGGATTTTACAATGTATTAATAAGGCATCATATGAGATACATAGTATCGTATAACAATGATTCGGGTCCCCAACAGGGAACGGGTATGGGGTAGGGGAACATCCCCGTCCACGCCATCCCCAACAGGGAATAAATTTGCTTTCTACTTATCCCCATAGGGAAGAAACCTCCCCATCCCCACTCCTTAATAGGGGAATTCCCCGCGCGGGGAATGGGAAATGGGGCCCCATTGCCATCCCTACTTCTGTACATCAATATTGGAAATAAGATAATTACGAAATGTCAATTACATGTCAATATGTCATCTCCATTCAAGTAAACAACATGTGGTCCAACTTAGCCTCCGTCCATCTTTACTCATAGAAAGATCATTTGTAAGCTGGCTTTAAAGTAGGACCAAATTGAGCCTGAAGCAATGGCGAGTCCATGTGTAACATTTAGGGTCTTTGGATCCACCATTTTTCCCCCTTCAAAATGACCCTATTTATATTAATATTTGTCCCTGAATTGCAAAATTTTCTTACCAAAGCGTAGTACTCCATAGTTAACAAAGTAGAAGTGATAATGACACTTCATTATTATCTGTATCATTTTCATAACTTGCTCACTTTCACTAAGTGACATCAGCTATTATTCTTAATTCTTAGTGTCACTGGCAAGATGCAAGCTTTATTACCATAGGTATCCTAACCCAAGTTGTTATGGCCTATTATCCGGCGAGGCATTGCAGCAAAGAGACAAACAGTATCGCGTGCACTGTAGCATATGAACAATATCCGCGCGCACTATAGCAGTGAATAGTGCCATGCACACTGTAGCAGACTTATTAGGAATAGTTGTGTGTGTATCTTCATATTAAGCATAATTAGATAGATATCTTTATATTAGAAATAAATAGATACATATCTTTATATTAGGAATAGATATCTTAATATTTAAGTAGTATGGATATGATATTATTTTTAATTAATTAGTTGCATTAGATTGTATTAATTTCCATATTGTTAGGGGCTAACCTCATCTATGTAAAGAGAGGAGCTGCACCATTCATGAGCAAAAAATGAATAAACAAAACTTCTCCAAATAAGCCTCAGAGCCTCTCTACCTCATCAGCGAAGAGCCCTGCTGGCGGTTAGATGAGAGCGAGTACCCTATCTTTGGACCCGTACCCAACCACCAACCACAACATTTGGTATCAGAGCCAACTGCTGCTCCGCCATCCATGGCAAACAGCAGGGGTTTCGATCCCATGAAGGCTTGAGCTTCATGATTCCAATACCTAGAACTTCCGACCTTCGACGGCAAGGAAGATCCGCAACCTTGGTTGAATCGCTTTAAACAATTCTTCAAGGAGCAGCGAATGATGGAAGAAGAAAAGGAGTGGATGGTATCGCACCACCTGACGAGGAATGCTGCCCTGTGGTACCGGCAACTGGAGTGTGCGCTCGGGGTACAGACATGACCAAGTTTTGTTAAACACGTCAACCTCCGTTTCACCACCACCATTGCGTCATCTCCATCCACATGTCAAGTCTTCACCAAGCCAACTACCGTGACTTCCGATGTCGAGTTATCCTCCATTGAGATCTGCGCCAACTTGATGGCCTGAATGAAAGAGTTTATGGCCAAGATGGAGGAGGGGCAGCATGTTGCTGCGGTTTCTGAGTCCATCGCCACCGATTGCGATCATGTCCAGATAGAGGAGTAGCAAGAAGCGACACCTGCCACTGCAATAGCGACGCTGCCATCACCGTCATTAACATTGGTCCTGTTACCGTCTTCACCAACGACGACTCCTTTCCAAGCTTCACTATCCAGCGATGGTCTTCTCCATGCAGCCAGCCGACACCGTGCCTTTGAAGATGAGTGCAACGGCTGCCACGTGGGGGTCAACGACGTCGTCGAATCTTTCCCACAATCGTTGCATCTCGGGGCAAGACGGATGATGCTGCCTACGGCGTTTGCCCTTACCACCGGCGATTCCTGCAACGTCAGCCAACGCTACAGGGTTGGTATCCTCCCTATTGTGTAACAGGGCTTCGCTGATTATCTTCCGCGCTGCATGACGTTGTCACCGGCTCTCGTCAACATAGGGTTACGAAGGACTTCAACCATGGCCGCCACTTGACAACTCGAGAACAAGCTGTCTTGCCGCGAGGGGTATAATGTTATGGCTTATCCCCGGTCTTTGGACCCGTACCCAACCACCGACCATAACACAAGTAAAATCCAAAACTATGCTAAAAGCCATATATCGATTATATGAAAGTTGAAACTCAGAAAAGCACTGGTCCAAACCTCTAGAAACCAGATAAACGTCAAGACAAAAAATGAAATGAAAATATGGAGTCAAGATAGCATAGCATACTGTTGTTGTACCACCCTGGGTTGAAGTTGAGAAGCTCATAGGGCCCAAATATATCAGAGTCCGCAATCAGCCAGCCTGTGAACATATCTCTGAGTCTTGACACCTCACTTGTATTAAAAAGGGCAGTGTTATTTGGAAATAGTTTCAGGTACATCCTCAGCCTTGGGCCTTCTTCCCACATAAAAGTAGAAACTTCTAATTGGTACAAGGACAGTGAAAGCCCAAATGATAAGTACTGCTGAAATTGGACTTCATACGGAACAAAATCCCAAAATCCTGGACTCTTCAGCCGGTAATCAACATAAAGTGGGATAGCACATAAGCATGGTATGGGTGACATTGGTATGTTTTCGTACGGAAGGTCCGTAGAGCAAGGCTGACAAATTGTACTGTTATTTGCGGAACCTCCAGGCGCAAGCGCAACAACTGGATTTGATTGACAATACTGAGAAATATTTGGTTGATTTTGAGATGTGCATACTGGGTTTCCAGATAACCTAAACATGGCATATTAAGATAAGAAATATAAGGCACTGGCAAATAGATCTGAAAGATGTAAAAGCTCCAACAGCAAGTGTTAACAGTATATGCTCTATGTGAATGACTTTTTAAAAAAAAATTAACCTTAGTAAGAGTATCCATTAAATGTTTAGTTAGAATCACCAAGGCAGCTACAGCCTACACCATGATACCATTGATACGCCAAAACTTAAAAAAAGTCATCGCACGACCCCCTGTTTGGGGAAGAACTACAGTAAGAAAGGCCCTACTCCTACTATAAAAAAAAATATAAAAGGGAATATATACAGAAGGTACATAAAGGGAAAAAATGAAAAGAAAAGAGAGCCAAACAGGCAGAAATTTAGAGTACACCTATACTAACTGTAATATCATTTCTCAGCCTTTATCAATTAGCAATAGAAGAAACAAATCTCCCAAAAAAATCTGACACTAAAGGCTTAGAAGGACAGGTCTCTATTAAAAGTGATGTTTTAGTGTCCCAAATGATACACCATCCAATGATCACCAGATCATCAAATAAATACAGGTGACCGGGCCAATGAGTCTTTTCTTCAATAAGCACATGCAATAGTATGGCTGTGATATCCCAAGTGTTAACACGTCGCTATCAATTCACCTATCCAGCATTCATATTTCATGCACACACCAGGTTACAGGCCAATCTTTGCCATGAAACAGCAGTACAGCACGATGTTTTCTCCCATGAAAGAAGGCTAAAGGTAGCCATATGGCCTATATCTCAGTTATTTGCACTGCTCTTTCAAAGCATGACTATACCTAATAGGCTGTACCCTTTATGACCATTGAATGCAGTTATAGATATATGGCATACCCACAAGTGAACACCCTGTTCACCCTATTGCATGTGTAACTTTGTTGTTGTTGACAAAGGTCGTAAACTCCCTCAAAAGTGTATCAGGTTAAACTTTTCCCACTCCAAAGCATCAATTCCATCATCAACCAAGTCCACCTTAATTGAGATGACTCCAGTTGAGCTTTGAGGTTTGGAAAGTGGAACTGCCTTGATTGGTTTGTAGCACTTCTGTGATGCTGGCTTAGAAGTGTCAGTTCTTGTTATCATAAAGTCCTCTTGAACATTTGTCCAATTTCACTTTCCTCACAGTAGGTCACATTGGGAAATAAAATCGGAAGACAAACCAGGAGGATGATTTCTTGGTTGCATCCAACCAATTGCCCAGATGAATTAATTAAATAAGCAATGTTTGAAATAGTTTCACAATTCACATACAGAAAAAAATAAGTTGGATACCCAGTATTCTGAGATGAACAAATCAAGGTTTGTGGCAACAAGCTAGTCTATTTATATGCTCACATTTTTCAAACAAGAAAGGTGTCTCGGATATTTTTGCTAGACAGTATGTGGAAGTTCACTGGTATTCAAGCTACATTAAAAACGTCTAGTCCACATGAGGTTTTTTTTAGTAAACAAAGATTGTCGAACCAATCCCTGAATGTCAACATAGCATCTTTACAATAGTACAAGTCAAGGTTTTCTAAATTCTCGTTATCAAGGAATTAATGAATAGAATCCATACAGGATGGTAACATTAGCAGGGGGTAAAAGAGGATTTGATAGATTGGTGAGAGAATTGTTCCGGAAATCCCTGCAAAATATTTAACAGAGAATTAGACTATCCATCCAAAAGAAAAAGAATGAGATTATCAATCGACTCGTTCTCAAAAAACTGAAAAGAAGTGCAGATTATGAAAGTCTTACAATATAAGACTTCTATTCCCATTGAAATCAATATTTTGCCAGACATCAGATGGGACAGAACCATCCAGGTTGTTATTGTCCAATGACCTGAGCAAAGACAAAAATTCAGCTCAGTCTGATCCAACTGATCATTTCAGAACATTACTATCATGCAGACTGTTTAAGATAAAGAAACTTGCTTGTAGAAAAATAATACTCGCTGCTGTCATGGTGTAGGGCCCATAGAAGGTACTCTAGCACATGGTTACTGTTCACACAAGAAGGCCCCTAGGCAAGATTACGAAGGCTCGGTTGTTATTTGATAGGTATCTTATCTGTTAGCCAACAGTTAGGAAGCTTATCTGTTAGATTGATGTTACCTGTATATGAGGAGGCATATTGTAATTGTTACTATTGACCAGTAATCAAGTAAAAGCCTTCCCCCTCTAAAGTTCTCCTCTCTCTAGTGATATATCCCTCCCAAGGCTTCTTCTATGATCTAAGGAACATAACAGTTGCAAATATTAAACACATAATAGCATGAAGAAGATAAAATCATACTTACAATCTTTGGATATTAGGAAGGCCGGAGAAAGTTCTAGGAATGGAACCGTTAAGATGATTGTGGGAAAGATCTCTGCACAAATTGCACAAGTGAGCATAAACTGAAAATAAAACTTTGCAATTAGGGTGATAAAAATGATAGTTTTTGTAAATGCTTAGTAAAATAAACAAAACTATATGAGTTGTCTGAGAGGGTTCTCTATTTTTATACATCGTAGTTATGTTGCTCGCTAGTTGGCCAGATGGTATGGGACCCCTCAACTGATTCCAACTAAGATCCCTGAAACACCAATAAGACAAAGATCAGAGCAAGTGATAGCTGCCAAATTCCCCTAATTATCATGTGTAAGGAACCTTTTGCAAATAACACAAAGGTCATTCGTTGTTCACTAGAAGGTGAAGCTGCAGCATAGAATTCTACACATACAAGTAGCCAAGCTGGGGTATTCCACTGACATCAGGAACAGGTCCTTCCAAGCTGCAGTTCCTCAAACTCCTGATGGAGACCATACCAATTAGATTAATCTCTAACTGTCATACATACTTTATGAGAAAAAAAAGAGAGCAGGAGTCTGAATTAAACTTGCATTGTTGGCTTCTCACAATACATTACAACTTTACGCCTTAGTTTGCAAGCCATTTCAAAAGGCAACCCTCCTGAGATACCAGTTACTTTGGGTAAAGAAGTGCACATATTTTTGGGATGTGTATGATGAATACTTCAATGGAGCATTACAATACCCTAAAATTCGCTAAGAATATGTGGTCATCAATTAATAACAATGACTTGATGCATTTATAAAGTAGATAAAATTTTGGTTATATCCTGATATCCTCATCATTTTGTGCAATATAGCTGGCTTGCTTTTGTGTACATTGAACTGGCAATTTTTTTAAAAACAAAAACTACAAACTTAACATGTGATTTTTGCCATGATGTATACATTCATACAGGGATTGCTGCTGCAACTTATTCAAATATGCGAATGATTTTGTATCTCTGTGGGTTATGGATAAGCTAGGTTGCCAAATTTTAGCAGAACATTGATGAGGAACCAAACAATGCGAAAACTTCCATCATTGATTAAAATTCATTTGAGCACTGAGCTAAGAATGCAGATAGAGTTAAAACATACTTACAATTTCAAAAGTGTGGTGATATTGCCATAAGATGAAGGAATTGAACTTCCAGAGAAATTATTATTGTCTAGCTGACTGGAACCATTTGAAAAGATGCAGTTAGACAGACAGTGAATGTATACATTTCTAAAATGTGACATATCAAAGACATATAAAAAAAGGTGAAGAAGATAAACTGAAAGCTACTCAAGTTGCTATGGATCTTTAAATGCATGACATGCTTTGCTTCTTTCCATGGACTTTTCCTGGTATAGAATTAGTAGAAAAGCCCTCAAAAGTTTAACAGCAATACTGTTTAACAATTTTCAATAGCATATCAGCTTGAGGTATGGATCAATAGCTTCTAGTGGTTTACTATTGGCAGGAAGTAATGCCCTAGAGATCGACCTAAACAAATAGAGCTATGGCCAGTTATAGCAAGTAAGTTATCAGTATTATGATTGAATAAGTTATCACAAGGAACACACATAAGCAGCTACTTTTCAGTAAAGGTGAGCAGTGGAGCAGAGACTATTTGTTTATGTTGCTCCCAAACTTGTACGTAAACACCAGTTAAAATTCAGTCAAGCTAGAAACAACAAACATAGAGGAACTACTTCTTGTGAACTTCATGCAATACTAAGACAAATTTAATCCAATTCCTGATCAAAGATCAATATCCAACCCAGCCAAAGTAACCACAAAGTGAATATTTTTCAAACTACTGCAAGATAGAAGCTTCCGTACATGATGAGCAGTTTTGGTAACTTTGATAATTCTGGAGGAAGATAGCCCGACAAGTTATTGTTATCCAACAATCTGCAAATCAATTATGTTGTCAGTAAACTATAAATAAAGAACAATATTATGGTAGGCGCGGTGGTCAGGTACTTACAGATGAACAAGTGAAGGTAATCTGGATAATTCAGGTGGAATTTGACCACTCAATGAATTGTTGTTCATGTGACTGGATAAAAATTGGAAATCCATTAGGGTAAGGATAACTATTCCTCATTAGCAGAGATGTAAAACCATATTCTACTCACAAGTGTTTGGTTTTGTTCAGGTAAGCAAATGATTTAGGTATGGGCCCAGATATGTGATTCTGATCGATCTGAATCCTATCAAGGTTAGGAAGGAAGCCAATCTCCTCAGGTAAAGAACCAGTCAACTGGTTCCCATTTAAGAGCCTGCAAATATGGACAATGGACACATTTTTACAAGAGAAGAAATAACTGTATGAAAGCAACAAGTAATCACAGAGCCCATTCCGGCCACCAGAGGATATGACAACAATGACACATCTACCAACAAGTTATCTCAGAGAAACAACTTTTTATTTAGAAAAATGTTATATTGTGAAGGACATGTTAAAATGGAAAATAGAAATACAAAGTATCATAGTGCAGAGTTGCAGACTATATTTAGTCAATTACAGATGTATAGCAAATAACTAAGTTGAACTACCATATCAAGACAGAGCATACGAAGGAAACTGATTCAGGCGGACAATGTTATTGACCAAATTTATAATCACTGCTGCAGATTTCGACTTACAATAGTTTTAGAGAAGTGATGTTGCCAACCTCCTTAGGTATGCTCCCACTGATTGAATTCCACATAAAATCCCTTCAAAGGAAAAAAAATCAGAAAGAAGTGCTCAGTCCCCCTTGTGTACGTAGGATGAAAGGAATGGGCAATCCACACGACCATAAGGCAACCTAAGGCTATTTCCATAACTAATTAGCCAGCTCAAATCATTCCACTTACATTATTTTCATGTGAGAAAGCTGACCAAGCTCAGGAGCTAAAGTTCCACGTAAATTCAACTGTAGAAGCTGCCTGTAATCACATGGAAGATCTCATCAAGTGAACATATTTTGCTAAAGTGTAACAACAATTAGATTCACTTGAAAAAAAATAAGCATGAGATTTTCAGTGGGAAAAATGCCCCAAGTCCTATCTAAACACACTTTGGATCCTTTTTTATTGCATTAATAGCTCCATCAAAGCTTCCAATACTTCAAATAATATGGTTTATTTTGAAAGAATGGCAAAACAATAAGAAGTAATGAACGCTGCAACATATTTCTGCTTTCAAAAAAGAGAAGCTGTCAACAGCAGTGAATAAGTGTTGAATCAGATTTTTGCCCAAAAAAATTGACAACAAATTCAAAGATGCAAACTTGATCTACTAAGTCTTGAAAGTCAACAAAATTGTATGTAAGACCAAGTTCAAGTTGTCCAATTCATCACCAAAAGCAACCCATAACAGAAGCACAGGAGTAGTGTGGAATATATGATAAGCACATGATTGACAAGGAGATGACTTATGCTCATACAATTCCTGTACATGCAGGTATCCATCGCTTGCTGTTTCATTGTAGCAGATAACGCGGGACCAATTTCCCATGCATGGATCTCCACGGTTCCAGCTGTTAAGATGTCCCTGTGAATCTATCAAGCTGCCTTTGATAGCTTTCAGGGCATCGACTGCAGACCAGATAAACCAATTGTACACCTAGTTACTTTCATGATGGAAGTAGAAGAAATTAGCAAGACTATAAAAAAAATATAACTAAGAATATATGTAGCATTCCTGACTTGAGCCGTCCTATGCATCTCTCCTCAAGTGAGGATCATGCTTATGAGGCAAAAGGTAAAATGAAGATGAATTTGTAGAGATCAAACAAAAATAAGAGGTCTAGGGGCAAAGTGCACTGGTTAAGATGGATTTTACCTTCCCATGGTGCCATGATCTGTGCAGTCGTTGGTTGCACATTGGCAAAAGCTAACGCGAAGATAATGGAGCAAAGATAGAACAGTCGGGACCATAGCATGACGCCGTTGCACAGAAGATTTTTCCCAATTTGGTCGGAATATTCAGAGTTCACCGCTGCAGGCTTTCTGATTGTGGAGTCCATTCCCTGAAAGAGAGCAAAGGAGCATCAGTTACTTGTCCAGATCCAAAAATACACAAAGAACAATCCAAATCCTGTGGTGCACCCAATTACCGGTCAAATTTCTCAGAAAAGTAACAAAATTGGGAGTGGGAAAAAGAACCTCATACTAAACGGAAAATTGTCGAAATATGCTAATTAATGGGCACAACGCACACCCACTGAAGGAGGAGGTGCTGCTGCTGCATCCATTGCTATCATGATACCATAGCACCATAGCATGAACGAAGGGAATAAAGGAAACAAGCATGGCATGGAATGGAATGGTAATATGTTGTGGAAGAACATGCGTGCAGGAATTGAATGAAAAGGAGTGAATTCGTGTGTCCGGATTGATTACAATATGGTGGAAGGAGAAATCGATGGATATAAGCATGCAAATTAAAGAGGAAAGAAAGCTGAACTCACCAGGTAGCAAGCAGGGCAGAGCAACAAATAAAGCAGAGGAACCGATCGGCAGATGGAGGAGGAGAAAGGACAGAGAGTGAAGGAGGCAGCAGCCGTGGAATGGAGCGCAAGGAGATTCTTTGAAAAATATGAGTAGGTAAATAAGGTGACTATTAGTCAGTAATGGGAATCAGGGGGTGTGAGAGTGATGGAAAGGATGGATTAATGGCAAGGAAAGGGACAGCAAGGAGGACTTTCGTGAATGAATTGCATCACATTATTATACTAGCTCCCCTCTCTTGTTAGTATTAGGGTTAGTAGAGGAGGAGTATTCAATCGACTTATGGAAGCGAACTGGATTGGACTGACCCCTTCCTCCTCCTCCGTTTCTTCTTGTCCCTTCCTTTTCCTTCCTGCTTTCCCATTCCCCTTTCCCTTTCCCTTCCCTCGTACAACGCGTGCTCCTCCTCCTCCTTCCGCGATCGAGAAGAATTTCGATCGCAGTCTTGACAATGGGAAACAAGATTGGAGCGAGTTGGTTGCCTCCTCTCGCTCTCCATCCATCCACCCATCTGTCTCCCTCTCCTCTGACCTCTGATTCATTGAATTTGTCTACACCCACCGCCTATCTAGCTAGATATCCCTCTCTCTCTCTCTCTCTCTCTCTCTCTCTCTCTCTCTCTCTCTCTCAATAACAAAGGAAAAGTAGGTGCTTCCTTCCTAAAGAAGAGTAGGGAAATATCAACAAGGAAGACGAAGAATGGGTCAAACTCAAACGCCAAGGCCATCCTGGAGATGCAGCCTCCTCGCCGCCAATCGCCATGCTTGCCACGATTCGCCGTCGCCGCAACGGGGTCTCCTCTCCATCCAACAAACATCTGCAGAGGAGAGAGACGAACGGCTTACCAGCATCTGCTTGGCACGCTTCGCCGCACTAAAAGTTAAAGACAAATTTAACGAAATTAGGCACTCATTTAGCTGTAATCATGTCCAACACATATCAATGACTCAAAAAAAATGTGCCAAAATTCTCTCTTACTACGCAAAGCAGTTTAGTGCAAAAAGCATTATGATACAAATTATAAACATCACTCAAATATACGAGAGAGCATAATAGTGAGCATGCCCGCCTAATGATATTTGATCAATTGAGTTATTCATTTTTAAGCATGAATTAAGGGTTATTAAGCTAGAATAGGGATAAGGTATGCTCCTTATATAACTTTTATTATCGTGCATTTTATACTTGCACGTTGGTACAATCGAATTTTAGGCAGTTTTCGCATATTTGCAACCTGTATTTGCAAAAAAATAGTTATATGCAGTGAAAATGACAAAAATGACGCTTCTACCGTCGTCGTGCTGCGCCTGACATGTACCCCACCGGAGCCTAGGCACCGGGCGGTCGCCAACCTGCCACTCAGCCACCAGGCGGCACCCAGCCTACCGCCCCACCACCAGGAGCATGCCGTGCACATTGGGAACCCAGTGGGGGCACCATGCTCACCCACCAGGTCATCGTGACTTAATGAGTCTGTCCGGCCATCACAACCTACCAAGTCTACCCAGCGTTGTAGTATTAGCTGTCGATCATCCGTGCACTGTACCGACAAGGAAATAACTTACATACAAACCTACATTTTGTTTTTCTGTTATGTCTTACATTCCAATAACATCATGGCATTCTCTCGCTACAGGTCCATCATCGAGATTTATCACTTTTGACCTCCACATCACCTACACAGACTACTGCTCCCTGTCGTTCATCTTTGCTGCACATCCTGTAGATACAAGATTCATATTCTACATCCAGAATATTTATTGTGACTAATATCGTTTCATCTTGTAGCCTTCAATTCAACGTGGGGGTGATGTCGAGTCCATCGATGACGATACAGGCCTCCTGGATGCTTCTAGGGAGATGTACATAGTGCTAAAGTTTGCAACGTACACAGAGCAGAGCTCTTCGGTGGGCAAAGCTCCTCTAACATTGCTATCACACCGTACAGTGAAGGCTAGGGCTCCTCTACACATCGAGGATTCCTGGAGTCCTTTGTTCACGGCTTCATCTCTAGCGGCACCCAATTTGGCATGTCAACGTAGAAGCACATCGATGCTTACTACCAGACACGGTTTGGTGTACCTCAACCTACTACATCACCGCCAGCCACTCAAGTAACGAAACGGTCTTCATACCTCCTCCGAACTGACATGCAAGCTCTGGATCAGCTGACATACTCCATGAGATATATTCATGCTTAATGGAAGATAAGACCACACACAGGGAGGTAGACGCAGCGAGGTGATAGCAGTGACTCAGATGAGCGAGCCATATCACAACTTGTGTGATGTGTTTTTTGTACTATTATATGTACTCCTATAAATATTCATAATGCATAAAATTCTCAAAAAATAGACAATTACTATGACTATGTCATGAGGTTGTACATAAAATTTCATAATTTTTAAAGCTCATTTATTATATGTAACAACTCCTACAAATATCATAATCGTATAAATTTTTTAGCAACATTCACAATGGATAAAATTATGAAAAAATTACAAAATCAAGTATATTGTGTCAGGAGGCTACATATAAATTTTCATAATTTTTTGAGCTAATTTGCTATATTTAAAAATTTGAACAAATTAGTACTCAAAAAACAATTAAGCTAGGAAACATAGACTTCAATCATTTACAAAACACATTTGTAAAATTAAGTACTTTTACCGGTCTTAAAAGAAAAGGTGGAAGACTAGATTATAGGATAAATATCGTACTATTAAGATGGATCATAGCTAGTAACTTGATAGCATATTCTTGTGCCATTTGGATCAATTTAGGATCATGTATTTTCTTAAAACTAAAATTGATAGCCAATCTGTACTCTGTCTGGATAATCGGATGTACCAGAGTGTAAACAGTGGTACTTCCACTTTCCAAAAGCTCTGTCAAAATGAACGGTACGTTTTTTTCTAGAGAGCACCCTTGGAATCACTTTGTCTCTATGAAAAACAAAAGTACCAGGGTTTCAACAGTGGATACGGAAGCTCCAAAAATCTGAGCGGTACGTTTTTTCCAGAGAGCGCCAACTTTTGGCCTCAAAGCAAACGGAAGTACCGCGCCAAAATTTTGGAACTTCTGAATATCGGAACTACTATGATTACAACGGCGGTAGTACCGCACTGACTTTCAACGGTAATTCAGAAACTCTGAAATAGCCATTACTGTTATATCCGAACAGGTATGGTAGTACCGGCCGATGAATGATGGTACTTCTGCTCGCCCAGATTTTTTCAAGGATTGCTTTGTAATGGCTAGTTTTGGTTGATGGGGGTATAAATACTCCCCCACCTACTCAAGAACAACAAATAGAGACTCCATTGAACACCCTTGAATATTGAGCATTCACTACACACCTTAATTTCACATTGTGCATTCATTTGAGGTGATTGAGTCAAAATCAAATGCATACATCTTAGATTGATCATTTCAGCACATGATCGCTGTCAAGCAAAGCTATGATCTATTACTCTTTGTGTTTGCTGGCACCTAGATGGCTCAGCGGGAGCTTGTGTGGTGACTTCTTCAAGAAGGTTGTGAAGAAGCCCGGCATCAACTTGTGAGTGATTTAGTGTCCACCATCTCCGGAGCAGAGGAAGGACAACCGCTAGTGGATTGAGAAGGTAAGGCTTAATTTATGGAGCTAGTCCAAGTCGATTGGGCTTTCCTCAATGTGGATTAGGGAAAACTAGCAAGTTTCTGAACACCACGGTAAAACATCGTGTATCAATTGGTTATTTCTTTGTCATTTCTTTTCGTCTTTGTATTTCTAGCATATTGTGATTGTTATATTTATTTGTGCTAGAGTTATTCTTGTATAGACTTGTACTTATAGTGCCTTAGACAAACTAGAATTGTGTAGGTTTGAATTGCTTTAAAATCTTGCTTGACTAAATTTTGGTAATTGTTTTAGAAGGCAAGATAATTTTTTAACCTCCTATTCACCCCCTTAGTCGGTTATTCTTGATCCTACAAGTGGTATCAGAGCTTGGTCTCTTATTTATTAGACTTAACCGTCTAGAGAGAAAAAGGATGGCTAGTGAGGGGATCGCTATAGCAAAGGCACCTCTTTTTGATGGCTCAAACTATACATATTGAAAAATTAGAATGTATATCTATCTTAAGGCCATGATTCCGAGCATATGAAAAATTGTAAATAAGGGTTACGTTATGCCTCTTGATCCACTATCTCCCACGGAACAAGATGGACATAATGCTCATTTAGATGCTCAAGCTATGAATGTTTTATTTGGGGCTTTGAACGTAAATGAGTTCAATAGAGTGAGCAATTTGGAAAACACTGATGCTATTTGGACTACCCTCTTAGAATCCATGAGGAAACATCCACAGTCAAAGAAGCCAAATTCCAATGGCTTCAGATCAAATATGAGACATTTATAATGTTGCCGCATGAGGACATTAATGAAATGTATTCTTATCTCAACAACATTGTAAATGAGCTCAAAGGCTTAGACATTACACTAACTGATGTTGATATTGTGAGAAAGATACTTAGAGCCTTGCTCGAGAAGTATAACACATTGGTGACACTCTTTGTCAACTCGCCCGAGTTGACAAGGATGATGCCAACACAACTATTGGCCAACCTCATAACTAATGAGTTGTACAAGAAGGACAAAGAAGAGCTCTTGGAGCAATTCTCCTCCAATGGCAAGGAAATCATCACTTTCAAAGCTAAAGAGGTGTCAAGTGAAGAGTCGGAGGACAATAAGGAGGACTTCGAGGAAGATTTAGCTCTCCTTGTGAGGAGAATGAACAAATGAACAAATTGATGATGATGCGCTCATACCGAAGCGCTAGTCATGGAAAGGTGAAGTAGGGGCACTCCTACAATGACAACAAGTGCTATAGCAACATTCATTGCTATGAGTGTGATGAGAAGGGGCACATTGCTTCTTAATGCCCCACAAAGAAGGATGACATTGAGAAGTCATCCAAAAAAGAACTTCAATAGCAAAAAGAAGCTTTTTGAGAAGCTTTAAAAAAAGGGCAAAAATAAAGCCCACATTGGAGAGTGGGATTCCGATGAAGAGTACACCAACTCCAAGTCAAGTAAGGATGAGTCCCCTAAGAAGAAGGGACTTGTCGGTATCACCATCAAAAAAACACCATCGCTCCTCTCATCTCCAACATGCCTTATGGCAAAATGAGAGAAGGTAAAATCTCTTGATGACGATGAGTCTTCTTACGATGAACTTATGGATATACTAATTGAATTGAATGAATTTCTTAAAAAAGAAAAGTCAAAATTTAAGGTCTTAAAGAAAGAGCATATCCCCCTTAAAGAATCTTATGAGGAGCTAAAGAAAGCTCATGACTTACTTATCCAAGAAAACTCAAGCAAATATTGCACTAGTATCTGTATTACTTGTAATATTTTAAATAAAATGCCTACTGTAAAAATTGCTAGAACTAGCGTATCTACTTCATGTGATGACTTGGTTGTTGTTGTAGGGGTGGCCCCCACTTAATCCCAGCAGGCCTGGTAGAAGGTTATAAGACAGAATAGGCCATTTGTAATGACATAAGTGCCCCTGAAGGGGATACCCAGATGTAAGGGTATAATTGTAAAAGCACTCCCCATGTATATATATATATATATATATATATATATATATATATATATATATATATATATATATATAAGAATACTGAGCCATGGGGACCCAAGCCAATTACTGTCACTTACTCCCAACTCTCCACTACCATCTCTCTCTGTTTGGTCTGCAACCACAACAGTTGTCATGCCATATTCCTCTAACATTGTTTCTAATAATGCAATTGCTAAGTTATGTGATGCTAAGCTCATTAGTGAGAATAATGTGTTAAAGGAACAAGTGACCAAGCTAAATAAAAGCTTGGAAAGGCGCTTCAAGGGGTAAAGCTACCATCGATAAGTTGTTGAGTGAGCAAAAGTGCTCATTCAATAAGGAGGGTGTTAGGTATGTGCCAAAGAAAGGTAAGAAACCGGCAAACAAGCCCACAAGATTTGTGAGACAAAATGGTAAGTATTGTAAAAAAATGTCGGGGATTAGGACATGTGTAACAAAATTTTTCTATGGGTAAGATACCTTCTATTGGACTGTTTGACTCTTGCTATATCCTTAAGAAATCCAATAATGATAGTGTTATTGCTAGATTTGTTGGCACTTCAATTCTAGGTACTAAAAAGAATTCTATTTGTATGCCCAAAGCCTTGGTTACTAATCTCCAAACACCCAAACAAATTTGGGTACCTAAAAGAATTTGATTTTCTTTTGTAGATGAACTACAAGACCGGTGGACGGCATTGGGTGATTGATAGTGGATGCACTCAACATATAACCGGAGACCAGAAGATGTTCTCCACATTTGAGAATGGGAGCAATGAGAGAATCACATTTAGGGACAACAGCAAAGGAAAGGTACTCAGATTGAGTAAAATCGCTATCTCTAATGAGCTTTCCATTTCTAATGTATCTCTAGTAGAAACATTAAATTTCAATTTGTTATCAGTTGCTCAATTGTGTGATCTGGGCTTAATTAGCTCTTTCTCTAAAGAGGAAGTAACTATTTCAAAACAAAAGGAAAATAAACTTGTTTTCAAAGGTTTTAGATTTGAAAATCTTTATTTAGTTGATTTCTCCTCTAATGATTCATGCTTGAAAACTTGTTTAATGGCAAAAACAACTTTGGGTTGGTTATGGCATAGAAAGCTAGGTCATGTGGGTATGATTCAACTTAAAAAACTTTTGAAATATGACTTAATAGTTAGTTTGAAAGATGTGAAGTTTGAGAAAAAATAGATTATATAGCACTTGCCAAGCCAGAAAGAAAGTTGCAAGTTCTTATCTTTCCAAAAGTATCTTGTCAACTTCTAGGCCATTGGAGCTCTTGCATATGGATTTATTTGGACCAACAACCTATAAGAGTATCAGGGGCAATAGCTTTTGTTTGGTTATTATAGATGGTTACTCTAGATATACATGGGTATTCTTCTTAAACGACAAGAGCGAAGCCACCGGTATTTTCAAAGGTTATTCAAAAAGGGTCCAAAATAAATTTGATTTCAAAATAAAGAAAATAAGAAGTAATAGTGGTTCCAAGTTCAAAAACACTAAAATTGAATATTTTTGTGATGAACTTAAAGTAAAACATGAGCTTTCCACTACGTACACTCCGAAGCAAAATAGAGTTGTAGAGAGAAAAAATCGAACATTAATTGAAATGGCTAGAACAATGCTTGATGAATATAACATTTCCGATAATTTTTGGGCGGAAGCTATTAACATCGCTTGTCATGCCACAAATCGCCTTTATTTGCATCGTCTTTTGAAAAAGACATCTTATGAGCTTCTCATTGGAAGAAGATCAAACATTTCCTACTTTAGAGTATTTGGATGCAAATGTTATATCTTAACAAAGGGTGTTCAGCTTTATAAATTTCAAAGTCGATGTGATAAAGAATTTTTACTTGGTTATTCTTCTAATAGCAAACCTTATAGAGTCTTTAACAAAAACTTTGGTTTAGTTGAAGAATTATGTGATGTTCAATTTAATAAAACTAATAGCTTTCAAGAAGAGTAAGAGAATTTGGATGATGTAGGTGATGTAGGACTGAGGCGAGCAATGGAGAACATGCAAATTGGTGACATCAAGCCAAAAGATGATCCAAGTATATCTCCTTCATCAAAGCAAGTTGAAGCTCCTACTTCTTCCACAACAAGCAATACTCAAGCAATAAATATCAAAGAAAAGGAAGAACAACCTCTACCACCGAAGATCTACAACGCAATCGCCAAAGATCATCCAATAGATCAAATATTGGGTGATGGGAGTAACGATGTTCAAACTAGATCTACAGTAGCCTCATTTTATAAACATTACTCTTTTTGTGTCTTCTCTTGGGCCTAAATTTGTAGATGAAGCACTAGATGATCTGGATTGGGTGAATGCAATGCATGAACAACTCAACAACTTCGCCCAAAATAATGTTTGGACATTAGTGAAAAGACCCAATAAGCACAATGTGATTGGCACAAAATGGGTCTTCCACAACAAGCAAGATGAAAATAGAGTTGTGGTAAGAAACAAGGCAACATTAGTTGCTCAAGGTTATACTCAAGTTGATGATTTAAATTATGATAAAACATTTGCACCCGTGGCTAGACTTGAATCAATTTGCATATTACCTGCTTTTGCATCTAGCTTCGATATTAAATTATTTCAAATAGATGTTAAAAGTGTATTCTTAAATAGAACAATTTATGAACTTGTTTATGTTGAACAACCTCTTAGTTTTGAAGATCCATGTGTATAAACTCTCAAAGGCGCTATATGGCTTAAAACAAGCTCCTAGAGCATGGTACGAGCGGTTTTAAGATTTTCTACTCTCTAAAGGATTTAAAATTAGAAAAATTGATATAACTATTGATGATGATTTCTTTGTATGTCAAATTTATGTTTATGATATCATATTTGGTTCTACTAATCAGGAGTTTCGCAAGAAATTTGATGAAATGATGTCTAGGAAATTTGAGATGTTCATGATCGAAGAATTAAGCTATTTTCTTGGACTTTAAATCAAGCAACACAAGGACGGGACCTTTATAAGACAAACAAAATATGTGAGAAATCTATTCAAGAAGTTTGGCATGGGGGATGCAAAACCCATCATGGCCCCTATGGCAACGAATGGGCATATTGATCTTGACAAAGAAGGTAAGCCAGTAGATCTAAAGTTTTATAGATCAATGATTTGGTAGTTTACTTTATCTTACCAAATCTAGGCCCGATATCATATTTAGTGTTTGCATATATGCATGTTTTCTAGCATCTCCAAAAGAGTGACATTTAATCGCCATAAAGATAATTCTAAGATATTTAAAGCATTCCTCTAGCATAGGGCTTTGGTATCCTAAATGTGCTAAATTTGATTTCATTAGATATTCGGACTTTGATTATGCGAGTTGCAAAGTGGATAGAAAAAGCACCTCGGGTAGTTGTCAATTGCTAGGAAGGTCTTTAGTGTCATGGTCTTCCAAAAAATAAAATTACAAAGCACTTTCCATCACCAAAACCAAATATGTTTCTGTGGATGGTTGTTGTACTCAAATAGTATGGATGAGGCAAACTTTGATGGATTATAGAATTAAATTTGACAAAATGCCTCTTTGGTGTGATAATGACAGTGTGGTGAAAATATCCAATAATCTGGTCCAACACTCAAGAACCAACATATAGATATATGCCACCATTTTTAGAGAGATCATGTGAGCAAGGGAGACATTACAATTAGCCACATCTGGACCGAAGACCAATTAGTAGATATTTTCACCAAACCATTAGATGAAAGCTATTTTTGCAAGTTGAGGACTGAATTAAATGTCATCGACTACTTAAATATTGTTTGAACTCATGCCTCATGCTTTAATGCTCATTTGGAATTGTTTGAGGTATTTTTGAAAAGTATTTTCTCTTATTTTTGCTAAAAATCTCAATGTTCATAATACTATATTCCAAAATTTTATTTAGTGTTCCTAATGCATAATGATCCTGAATGATCTTTATTTGAGTGCAAAACTAGGGATCATTTGCATATTTCTCTGATCTAAGTTTAATTCCCTGAAAGTTCTAGAAAAATCAGAACTACTATTGTGTTTCTTACAGTACTTCTGTGTTCCGGAACTACCGGCTATGTGATCACAGTACTACTGCATTCGTTGGGGGTCGAAACCAATGTGATCCAACCCACGTGGTTGAAAAGGACGTGGTCAAAACCAACTTGGTTGAAGCCAACATGGTCAAAATCAATCTAAGTGGTCGTACAAGACAGTGAAGTCGGATATCTAAAGTGGTCGAACACAAATAAGTTATTGGATCTACAAGAAGTCTATGTGGTACTTCCGTTCAAGTTGGTTGAGGACTTTACTGCTGACCACAAAAACTTTTATTTCTTGCTTTTGTCCTCCCCTGGAAACTCTGTCTCCTTCGGCCGCTCGCGACCGTACACCTCTCTCTCTCCCGTCCAACAAAACCCCCAAAACCCTCTTGTTCAATCTCCAAATCTGGTGGGGATTTCTTTGGTTCTTGGTGTTTACTTGTGTCCTAAGGGTTCAACTCCTCCATTCCATAAGGTAAATGGGATCAAATCCCTTCTTTAATCTTGTCCTAGAACCCTAGGTTCAAGTCTAGGTGTTGATCTGAAATGCGAATGAGTTAGAGTTGTTTTTCTTAGGCAAATTGCTATAGTTAGTGTCTAATGATGTTTTTGCATCTATTCCATAGTTTCAATTGAAGAAAAACACCAAAAGATTCATACTTTGCTTGCCCTAGAAACTACCAGGGAAATCGGAATTACCGCTCGACGAGCGTGCTACTACCGTAGTCGGTACTACCACGGCTTGAACGTCAGTTCTTTCGATTCTCCTGATAAAACAGCTATCTCATTCCATTTCTTTTTAATCCTATTTTTGTTTGATCTCTCCATATCCTTGATATCATTTCTCCTTGTTTAAAAATGCTTAGGACAAGGAATGTTGTGCGCAAGGTGAATGTCAAGAAATCCACTCCAATGGCTCCTGGTCAATCTTCATCTTGAGCAGACCCTCTTACAGCTCAAGTGACTTCTGCTGCACCTCCAGCCACCTCAGAATCTGCCCAAAAGACCAGAGAAGACAGAGGCAAGGCAATAGCCTCTGACTCAGAGACAGAAACAGAATAGCAAGAGAGCTCACCTCTTGAACAGTCACATGAGGATATGTATGATTGAGAAGAGCCTCAAATAGACCTCAGACAATCACAGCTAAAGAGTATGCCCATTTGCGTCACAAAAATCAATTTTTGCTTCCCAATAATTCTATCAATCCAAGGTTTCATACTAAATTTCAAGAATAAGTGTATGAGCAGCTGTATGATCCAATTGTAGACCACAAGTATGTTGATTGGTACCACCTGGACTCAATCAATAAATATGATGGGACTTATAGGTTGTTTCAGAGGGCTAGAATACAAAATCTTGTGGCTCTTAAATCAGACTATAATGAAGATATAGTTAGGTAATTTTATGCTACGCTATATATTTCTTCTGACTTCCAGCATATCTCATGGATGACCGGCTGCCAACCCTTAGACTCCAACAAGCACGAGTTTGAGCTGGCTTTAAGGTCAGAGTCAAGTGCACATAAGAAGGTATATGATAGACTTGCACTTGGGCTACCTACTTTGTTTGAGTACTATGATCAAAGGACAAGATTTGTTTCAGGCAAGCTTATTTGTCTCCTTCCTATCCCAGCCTAGTAAAACCAGATTATTAACCATACCATTCTTCCCAAAAGTGGGAATTATGATGCCATAAAAGGCCATGCATGGGGACCTAATTGACTATGTTATGCAAGGTCGTAAATTTGATGTGGTTGATCTTATTATCTGGGAAATAGCATCTTCCAAAAATGATAGGATCAAAAGGATAAACTATGCTCTACACATCATGGCCTTGATCCTTCGAAAGATTGAATTCCATGGTGGTTTGGATGGCATCCACAAGGCTTACAAGCCTTCAGTAGAATCTCCAATTCCTCCGGCTTCCCGTCCTCGAGCTCGATAGCAAGAAGAACCTGCAACTTCACCACAAGAAAAAGGACAAGTCTCTCTCTCTCTCAGATATACTTGGCAATTCTCAAGATTTGTGACACTCAGGCTGAGGCATTCGCTTCTCTTTCCTCAAGAATGGACTCTATTGATGAGAGAGTCACTTTTATTGAGCATGCCTTGGCTCGTCCTCCATCCCCGGTCAGATTTGACCGTTGTTGCCATCGTGACCCTTCTTCTTAAGGACCACAAGAGTAGCATTTTTGGTCATTTGATGCTAAAGGGGAAGTAGACAAGAAGAGGAAAAAAGAGCATAAGAAACGATAGAAGAAAGAAGATTGAAGAAGCCAAGAAGCCTAACTGTCTTAGCTATCCATCTTAGCTACTATTTATGTGATTTTATGATAAAATGAACTTGTGATGTAATGATCTTCTCGTTGAAAACATGCTTTATGTTATGTTTATAGGTTATGCATGGTTGTCACGGCGGAGTCGGCGAGCATGGCGAGTGAGGGTCGTTGGACACCTAGGCGACGCCATGGCGAGCGCCATTTCCTGAAGCGTATACGGGTCTCGGGGTCATGTGTATATGGGTGACCGACTCAGGTCATATATATCTCTCCCTCTCTCCTGTCTAATGGCCCCCATCTCCCGAGTCCCATCTCTCATCATACTCCTCGCTCCCCCCGACTCTCCCGACTTCCTCTCTCTCGGACTCTCCGTCTCCCCCGTCCGTCGACTCCTCTCCCCGCCGCCACCTCCCCCGTCCGCCGCATCCTCTCCCCATCGCCGCCTCCCCTCGCCTCCTCCCCCCACCGCCTTCAGCTCCACACGCCCGATTTGCTAACCCTAGCCGCCGTCACCAGCGGGAGGGAGGGAGGCGGCGCGGGTGGAGGCGCCATCACCGGCGGGAGGAAGGGAGGCGGCACGGGTGGAGGGAGGCGGAGCGGCCGGAGAAGACAAGGGCGGACGGCATACCTGGGCAAGGCGAGGCGATCCTCCTTGGCGCCTGGACGCCAAGGCGTTGCCTAGGCGACGACAAGGCGACGCCGTGACAACCATGATGTTATGTTGAACTTGAAGTTGTGGTCATCTTATAAAATTGCACATCGTGTTCATCTATGGTATACTTTACAACATTGTAATTATCTTTTCTCTCAAGCTCAACAAACAAAGGAAACTCTGCCAATTTTTTTTAAAAAAATTCTTTACATGTGCATGTAAAGTATCTTCTCTTCTATATACACATGCTCAGGGGGAGCTTTCTTTGAGGTGTTTTTCAAAGTCACAAAAAAATATACAACTAGATTTCAAACAAGTGGTATATTCAAAACTTTATTCTTCTCACATAATATTTGTATTGTCATCAATTACCAAAAAGGGGGAGATTGAAAGTATCTAGGCCCTTGAAAATAGTTTTGATAATTAATGAATTTATGTGAATATGAGACTAAGATACTTATTGAGTGTTTAAAAGGTTTGGTCCCTAAAATTATTATGAAACACATGCTAAGGGTCAACATGAAGATCAATGTGGCTCAAGACAAAGGTAAATGTAGACTAGGTTCTCTTTTGCTTTTACCGGTCTTAAGAGAAAAGGTAAATGACTGGATTATAGGATAAATGTCGTACTACTAAGAGGGATCATGGCTAGTAACTTGATAATATATTCTTGTGCCATTTGGATCAATTTAGGATCATACATTTTCTTAAAACTAAAATTGATAGCCAATCTGTGCTCTGTCTGGATAATCAGAAGTACCGGAGTGTAAACGGCGATACTTCTGCTTTCCGAAAGTTCTGTCAAAACGAGCGGTACATTTTTCTAGAGAGCACCCTTGGAATCACTTTATCTCTATGAAAATACCAGAGTTTCAACGGTGGAACTACTGTAGAGTGGTAGTACTGCAACCTTAAACAGTACTTCCAGGTCACAAAAGCTCTAAAAATCCGGGCAATACGTTTTTTCAGAGAGCAGCAATTTTTGGCCTTGAAGCATATAGAAGTACTGCGTCGAAATTTCAGATCTTCTGAATATCAAAACTACTGTAATTACAATGGCGGTAGTACCGCACCGATTTTCAACTGCTAGTTCAGAAGCTCTGAAATAGCTGTTACTTTTCATTAGAACAGGTGTGATAGTACCGGCCGATGAACAATGGTACTTTTGCTCTCCCTGAATTTTTCAGGGATTGCCCTGTAATAGTGAGTTTTGGTTGGTGGGGGTATAAATACTCCCCTACCTGCTCAAGGACAACAAAGAGAGACTCCATTGAATACCCTTGAGAATTGAGCATCCACTGCACACCTCAATTTCATATTGTGCATTTATTTGAGGTGGTTGAGCCAAAATCAAGTGTATACATCTTAGATTGATCCTTTTGGCATTTGATCGACGTCAAGCGAATCTATGATCTATTACTCTTGGTGCTTACCTGCACCTAAACGGTTTGGCGGGAGCTATGTAGTGACTTCTTCAAGAACATTGTAAAGAAGCTCGGCATCGAATTATGAGTGGTTTGGTGTCCACCATCTCTGGAGCAGAGGAAGGACAACCACTAGTGGATTGAGGAGCTGAGGCTTAATTCGTGGAGCCGATCCAAGTTGTTTGGGCTTTTCTCAACGTAGATTAGGGGAAACCAGCAAGTTTTCGAACACCATGGTAAAACATCGTGTGTCAATTGGTTATTCTTTGTCATTTCTTTCCACCTTTGTATTTCTAGCATATTGTTATTGTCATATTTATTTGTGCTAGAGTTATTATTGTAGAAACTTGTGCTTGTAGTGCTTTAGACATACTAGAATTGTGTAGGTTTGAATTTCTTTAAAATCTTGCTTGACTAAATTGTGGTAATTATTTTAGAAGCAAGATAATTTTTAAGCTCATATTCATCCCTTCTAGTCGGTTATACTTGATCCTATAGAAGTGCCTAACTTCCTGCATATGCGCACGTTCAAACACCATCCCATCAAACTAACTAACAACTCTATCCTATCCAAGCTACATCCATGCAAACCCCACGTCTAAATCTGCATACTGCACACTAGCCAAGATCACTATCCCATGCAAACTAACTAACAACTCAACTCAACCATGCAGGACTCCAACCATATGTGCACACATGCACGTACTAACATACATGCAAAACTAATACGAAAGCATGACACAACTAGATACATAGTCAAAATTATTTTCCAACAACTGGTGTTAGAGCCCAGGCACCTGACATCTCCTTGGACTTCTCGATTGTCGGGGTAGAAGTGCACACCTAATGTGTGAGGAGGAGAATATTGGGAATAGTCCCACATTGGTTGTGGCAATAAAGCATAAGTGTGAGGGAGACCTCACCATTGGACTAGTCTTTTGGGGGGGGAGAACCAATAGCATTTATAAGACTGTTGCTTTAGGGCTTACTGTGGCAGCCCATGTGCTTAGTTGTGTTCAGCCTGTTTGGACCCAGTGGCGAAGCTAGAGCATGAAGGACCCGAGTGCACACTTCATAAGCATAATGATAATCTCTGCTACACAGTGACAGTACATACACAGTAGAATTACAGAAATGCTTACCAAAATGAACTCAACATTTAATCTATTCTTAGCTCGTTAGCTGGGCCGTCTATTCTTAGCTTGTGGCCTGCGAACTCAACATGCATGGACTCACGGTCACGGTGGTGCACATGCTTGGGCCAGGGTGGTGCACAAGAGGTAAAATTTACTACCTGTTAACTAATTTTTTAATTTTACCCTGGTGCCTGTGCACTCGAGTGACCCAACGTGGCTTCGCCACTGTTTGGACCTGTGGCCTGAGGAGTAAACCCGGTTGGACCAAGGCATGCGACCAGGGTCTGATCTGACAATGTATACCACTAATTCTAGAGTGACAAAGGGTTGTGTCTAAAGTCAAAGAAGGGAATTTACTAGCATAATTACTAATAAGGCGTTAATTACTAACTAGCAGTAATATAGTTTGTTTAATAAAATAAGCATGCAATTTAATAATTTAACACAATATAATTTGTATTCAAAAGATAGGTGCAATTTGATCAAAGTGATGACTTGCATCGCTCAATTTACTAGGGTCTTGTTCTCGATCAAGGTTTTGGTTTTCATTTTTATTTGAATCTTGATCACGTTCGAACTGTTGCTTCTTCGAGACTCCAAATTATAATATCATTAAAATCAACTAAATTCAAATAAATTCAAAAGTGACTGAATAAATTCAAAAGGATTCAAATCAACTCAAATAAACATCAAGATCTAAATAAATCTGAATAAACTTAATTAAGTTCTATCATGATTTATTGGGGACAAGAGATAGGGTTTTAGAGAGTGCGAGGTGTATACAAGGTCAAATGAAGTTTGAGCAGGGGGAATGGCGTGGAGGAAATCTGTCGGAGAGAACATCAAGGAGGAATGAATGAATATTTACGGGAATATTCCACTCTGGATTCGAAGGCTGCTAGACAAAGCTGACAAGTGGATACTATTACTTAAACCTAACATAATGACTTTTGTTTATTATTTTCTATTTATTAAGGAAGTTTCATGAGTTAGATGAGACCTACGGATAGATACGAGGGTCTACACAGTGTATTGGGCATTATTTACCAAATATTATTATTTGAGCATTACGATACAAGTTCTACATGTGATAGGTACAATTTTAATTAACCATATTAATATTAGATTTCGTATTGCTGGGAAGTCAAGACATATTATTATTTGAGGTTTGATTGCCAATTAATTGAATGATTAACTAAATAATTAACTAAAATGTGGTATTTGTTATTTAATCGATATCTTTAATATCCTTAACTAGAGATGCAGCTAAGTAGCTGACAGGTTACACTACTAGTTGCTAACTAACAACTAACTTTAGTTAGGACACGAATTGACTTTGATTTACATTCTAATTACATGGACTAGTTATGATACTTATTTTACTATATTGCTATGGGAATATCTATGGTCTAGGGCTCATTAACACCATCTTTAATTAAATTTATATTTTTAAATTTAGGGATGATGACATGATAATTAATTTATTATCATTTATACAATATTATGTTTTAATAGGTCTTCAATTGATATTTGGGTTTTGAAAACAACATTGATGACATCATAATTAGCCTCTATTTTTATCTAACTATTTTTAGGAAAATATTTAATTAAAGTGGATGCTTCAAATTAAATACTAATGCTATCCTAATTATCTTCTATCCACATCTAACTCTAATTCTTGATTCAACACCTAATTGCATAAGCCAAGCTCATTTGCAACCTATGATTAAACCTTAACTTATTTCCTAGTAAGTCTGAATGAACAAATTCATATTTTTTCCTTTGTTAAAAAGATCTTGAATTTAGATGAATTTAGAAATAAGTTTCACTCGATTTGGGATTTAAAACAAGTGAGAATAGACCTTCCAAAGTTTAAATTAGGAAACAATTCCCAAAATAAACTGAGGAGAGAGTGTGTCTCCCACAGACAGCTTGGGCCCATGATTTAATTTCTTTTCTAATTTATTTTCATATTAGAAAATATGTCAAATGCTGACAGGTGGGTCTAGCAGGGTTTTTAATTTCTTTTTATTTATTTTCCTTAAAGAAAAGATATGAGTGGCTGACAAGTGAGGCCGAGTACAATAAAGGTGGCCCACTTGTTAGTGACTCATAATTAAAATCTAGTTTTAATTTGAGTTCTTAATGAGTTGGGCCTACATGTTGGTGTCTAATTAACATTAATTAATGGGTGTCATTAACTTAATTATATCCTAATGACATAATTACTACTAATTATCTTTCTATAGTGCCCTCTCTACGGTGTTTTCTCTTTCCCAAAACAAAGTAGAGGCAGTGATGGCATTGCCATGCTCAGCATTGGCGGGCTAGGCAATGGCGGCTTTTGGCAACCACAAAAATGGGATGTTGAGGGGTAGGAAAAGCTATAGGAGGTGACAGCGTGGCTCAGACAGCACCGAGGAGCTGGCGGTAGTGCACAGTGGCCCGGTGTAGGGAGGGAAAGAGAGGCGCACACGAGCAAGAGAGGGGTGGAGGGAACTCACTGAGTAATCCATGGAGGTGGACGAGCTGTGAGGTGGTCTAGCAGTGAGAGCCACGAGTGGCGCGATGAGCTTCATAGTGCAGGTGAGATGAAGATGGCGGTGACCCAAATTAGCCAAGGGGATAGAAAGAGGGAGGTGAGGGGATGCTCTAGTCGGAGGGAATTGACTTAGGATTCACTGGAGCGAGAATGGCAGTGAGGGGAATGGTTACAGCAAAAGACGAGGAAGTCGACAATGTCGGTGAACTCCTGTGGATGAAAACTCGATTGCGTGAGGGAAAATGAGGAGGAGGGCAAGGTGGTCAAGTTGGCATGGTTGGGAGAGGGAGGGGCTCACCATAGCAATGGGGCGATGGAGAGGTCACATCAGAGCATGATGACAAAGCTTGATGAGCTTTGTTTGGGCTCTGGCGAGGTGAGGGAAGTGAGTGGGAGGAATGAGGAGGCGAGGGTAGGGCTCGATGAGTTTTATAGCTGAGTGGAGGGGAGCTCGGGCTTGTGCGCTTGCACGAGACGGGGCGCAGTGGCCAAGGGCAGCATGGGCTGTGCAGGTGTCGACGTAGGGTGACATGAGAGCAGGTGCGGGCATGAACGATGAGGCAGCACGATAAGCGTGGAGCATGCGCTTGGTTGGTCGTCAGCATGGCTGACGCAATAACACGACGGCGTGGCTTGGGCAACACAGGCGACAGGATGGGGCAACATATATATTGGCATGGACATAGTGGTGACGCGGGAGCAGGCGTGAGCACGGCAACGAGGCTACGCGACAGGTGGGGCACATGCGGCGAGAGAGCGCACTCACTATGACATCAGCGTGACTAGTCACAGCGATGCGATAGGGCAGAGCGGCCAGGCAGGGACGCGACAGGCGCACATGGGCACGACATGGGCTTGGCAGGGGCGCGGAAGTGCGGTGCGATATGAGCGTGGCAGGGGCGTGGTATTGCAGCATGCATGGGGCATCAACACGGCTGGTGGTAACGCAACAGGCGTAGACGCGGTCGACTGAGCTGTGGTGCAACCAGAGCAAGAGAGCGAGAGCGTGAAGGAGAGGAGCAGCTGGGCCGAACGGCGTTGGGCCGGGAGTTGGGACGAGGGAAGGAAAGAAGAAATGGGTCGAGCAAGCTTGATTTGGCAAATTTTTATTTTGTTTTTCATTTGAATTTGATTTTGGTTTTGGGTTTGAATTTGAGTTCCGCATTCGAATTTCATTCTTCTTGTTGCTTCAACTTCTTAGGGAATTTACCCTAGTTTTACATTTTGCTAATCTATTATTGTTGTTGTTGTTATTGTGTATCTCTCCTTGTATTAATTTGCATAACACCATTTCCAGAAAATCCAAATATCAATAAAAATGCATTAATAAGTTTTAAAATTTTCATATTTTCAAACATCCAATTTTTGAGATGTTACAACTTAGATGTTTGATATGCATCTCTTGTAGGTGGTGAATATTATGCATTTATGTTTTTTTCTTCGTATGCTTTCCATAACACGAGGGCATCTTTGGACTGCATTGATACCTGTAGTTTTTCTTTCAAACTTATATATTTGCTATGATTTTTCATAGCAAATACGTATGCAATGGTTCAAGTTTCTTATGCATGAGACAAAAACCAGACGTGTGCGAGCCACGGTGCATCTAGCCAGCATGAGACCGCCCTGTTGTTTCGTCGTTCACATCATGGCTTGCATGGTATGCGATGAAATTGGCCTGTATGACATTTTCTCTTGTGACTAACGACAAGGTGCCAATCGAAGGAGGAAGTTTATTCCCAGTAGCTCGCCTGAGTTAATCCTTTCCGATTGATCAATCCATTATGGCGTGTGCATTCGATTCCAAATATGTATACTCTATTCTCCTATATCTACCCTACTATATAATACACCAAAATTTTCTTTACTAAATCCACCCCGCTCAACCATCCCCACAGTCATACCTAATCTAAGTCCACCCAGATTTGTGTACCAAAGTAATCCAACTTTATACAAATGAATGGTCTGGATCGCTCCTCAAGCCTTCTTCTCTTACTCATTAAAAATCCTAAGGCCAAAATCATCCGGATTATGCACATCATTGAACCTCTCCTCTCTCTCTGATATCCCCCACCTCGCGAAATTTCCGCCCGAGACGCTGCTCCCCCCCCGGCGCCGCGTCCCATCTCCCGCTCTGCCCTCGCTCCTCCTCCACCACCACCTCCCCCGCTCCTCCTCCTCCGCCTCCTCCCCCGCTGCGCCACCGCCTCCTCCTCCTCCCCACCCCACCCCGCACCGCCGTCTTCTCCTCCCCACACCACCCCCGCCGCCGCCTCCTCCTCCCCCCACCCCTCCGCTCCGCCGCCGCCTCCTCCTCTTCCTCCTCCCCACCCCACGCCGCCGCCTCCTCCTCCCCCCACTCCGCCGCTCCGCCTCCTCCTTCCCCCACTCCTCTGCTCCGCCGCCTCCTCCCCCGCCCCTCCGCTCCCGCCTCCTCCCCCGCTCCTCCACTCCGCCGCCTCCTCCTCCTCCTCACCCGCCGCCGCCGCCGCCGCCTCCTCCCCTACTCCTTCCATTTGTGTGATCTCTTTCCCTTTATTATTTGCTCCTCAATTCGCCGCATATCCGGCTCTCCGCCCCCCTCTCGCACAGTCCACGGCCCGCCTGCAGATCCGCCGCCTCCTCCGCTCCCTCGCCCGACATGATGTGCTTCGGGACCCCGGCCGCCGCGGCGTCCCCGCCGGCCCAGCGGCAGCAGACTCTTGGGAGATCACGCTGAGGAGTTCTCGTCGCGCCGGCATGGTCCGGAGGACATGGCGGCCGGCCGACCGTCCGCCGGTGCCTACGGCCCGCCCCAACTTCCACCGCCCGATGATGTTCCTCGAGCAATGTGTTTGCTCCTATGGTGCCTCCGCTGTCGGTGGGAATGGTTTGATGACCGAAACGCCGGCGGGGAGGTGGCGGTGCGGCGGCGGTGGTTTCAGAGGTGAGGCCGGTTACGTCTACGTCCAACAGGTTTGGCAAGACGGAAGGCGGGAACTTGTCATCGTTGTCGCCTGTAACAGCCCAAAAATTTGAAATTAGAAATGGGGGGGGGATTTGAATTGCTTTTGCAATGTATTCCATTTGGATTTGGATTTTTCGATGCTTTTCTGAATTTGGTTAAGGTTCCAGAAATTAAAGAATTTATAAAAGAGAAAGACAAACAATTGTAAACAAGAATATGAAAAGATGATCCCTAAAAGTAAATAGAGAAATTGGGTTTAGGGCATAGAATATTATTTCTGGAAAAAACAATGGCATGGAAAATAAGGGAAGAAAGTAAAATAAATACCAACTTTAGTTGGAAATATTTTTATTAAGTCGAGAATATTACCAGAACCTCTCGAGAATTTTCTGGAATTTTTGGAAGCATTTTCATATTTTTAGGACTTATTGGGATTTTCGGTAATTTCTAAAAGCAAAACTTAAAATCCAAAAAGAAATCGAAAATCCACCGCCTCCGTCCGACACTGGATGGGTGGGATTGAGCCACGCCGCCAGTGATCCCGCTTTCCTTACCGCTCGCCGCGTGGGCGGCGCGATTTCCCTTTCGCGCGCCTCGGCCCATCCGCCCGCCCGCCTCGGCATCGCTCACCACCGTCGCCTCGGCCGATCTCCTCCGTTCCCTCACTTAAACCGCACCGCCGCCGACGACCCTCTCCGCCACGCGGCTTCATCCGCGCCATCGCGCTTTCCCTCCTCTCCGTGACCGATGGGCCCGCCTGCCGGCTTCGCTGCCCCGCTCCCTTTCTCTCCGCGGCGACCGGCACCACGGCGAGCTTTGCTCCGTGGCGCGCATGCAACCTCGCCCGCTGCGTCACCCGTTGCCCGGTGGAAAGCTGCGCCCTTCCGTCGCCCTTGACTTGGCGCCACCACCCGAGCTTTTCCATTGCGTCGCCGCGGCCGATCCGCTGCCGTTTCACGCGGGCAAAGGAGGAGGGAAGCAGCTGCAGAGGCAACCACCCCGGGCGTGGCGTGCGGTGGGTCTTCACGGACGGGACTCTGCATTAACACCGCTGCAGCCCTACCGCCTCGCTACCGGCTCCGACGCGACCGCACGGGGCGCGCCGCTGCCGCCTCCTCTGGCGGTATATAAGGCCATAAACCCTCCGTTGAGTTCCCCACGCCGCTCTCTCCGTTCATCCAAAGGTAATCGGGTATTCGTGCCCTGTAGCCGCCGGCGATCTCCTTCTCCCCCAACTCCGGCGAACTAACTTCCCACTGTTTTACTGTCCCAGAGCCAAATTCCTTGAGCTAGGATCGTCTCCAGAGCGCCGCAAGCTTCCGACCCTCGTCAGAGCTCCTCGTCGCCTGTGGTTCGCCACCGCCTGGAGCTTCCCCGAGCCGCCGCCGCTCGACGCCGACCCACCTCCGAACCTCCTCGGCCCTTGAAGACCGCGTCACCGTCTTCACCATAACGCGAGGATCGCGTTTCGACACTCACCCGAAGCTCCCCGACCTTCCCTCACCGCCGGCCACCGTCGTCCCGACTTTCTCTCCCGACACCGCCGCCGACCCACCTCAAGGGGATAAATTGCCCTATAGAGGTAGGCAAAGCCTCCCCCGCTCTCTTGGCTATCAGCGTTAACTCTCTTCTCCCTCCCAACTCCCCGGCCGCGCGCGTTCGAGCCTCTGGCTCCGCAGCGCCGGGTTGAGTTTTCTCGATTTTATTTGGTCGGCGGTGGGCCCCACACATGCCGCCCACTACATTCGAGTCACGCCGGCCATTGGACCCCACCGGTCGGTGATACATCTAAGCAGGACCGCATCGACATGTGGACCCCATGAACGATGAATAGGACCCACATGTCGAGAGTACAGAGAACCGAAAAGTAAATAAAAATGGAAATTAAAATGAATCGGGTGACGTGGGCCCACATGTCGAATTTGATTATTTTTGGATTTGACTGAACCGAGAACTTTGATCGCTTATAATTTCTTCAATTTAGCTCCAAATTGAATGAAACAAATTTCTAAATTCATTTAAATTCAAGATCTATCTAATGGAACCAGAACCATAATTTTTGGAGTTCATTTGAATTTCTGGTGATATTTTGTTGATTGGTTGCTTTTCTTTTATTTGGGTATTTCTTGCACGATTAAATAGCATACGAGGCTCGGGAAGAGGAGGTTGAGGCAGCTAGCTTGGAAGCTTCCAAGACCAGCACCAAGACCACCGCGAGCAAGGCGAGTTAACACCTTGATCATTTTGAACCTATGATTTTGCAAAGTACTTTCTTTTAAAATATCAACATGCATCTTTGTTATTTCATGTGGCAAAATATGTTCATTTCAGAAATGATAGCTATACACCTCTGTAATGCTTGCTTATAATGATCCGTTGAAATGTTTGGACATGTGAACCTTGTCGCCTTAGCAAAACTTATCTTGTCATAGCTTTTATCAGAAGTCCCAATAAATATTGCGATGCTTAGTAATGCTAGATAAAACGAGGGTACATAGCTGCCCCAAAAACAACAATTGCAAAGTATGAAATGTTTTGGGGCGGTCATGGATGGAATGACTGTAGTAGGTGACACGATATTTTTACCTCTGGAAAATCCTAAAATTGCTTAAACACCGGATGGATGGTTTGGGGTGGTAGTGGTGCGGTGGGAGCACAAATCATGAAATGTGGTAGAACCATCCGGTAACTTTAAGGACCGAATCTTGTCATATCCACCGTGTAAAACAGTACAACCACAAGTCTATAATGGAGTGCGACCTAGCTGAATAACTTGCAAGGGTCTAGTTCGGATATCACCGAGGAAAGTGGGTGCCGGGGTGTCTTGGTTTACTCACGGTGAGGCACGTGGTGTCTTGTACTCACACGCGCAAGAGGGGCTTCGCGTGGTGGTGTAACCCTTGGCGGTGAAACCTCGGCGTGGGTGGTGTCTAGCTAGATCGGAGTAAGGTAAAGGCTTTGTGATAAATTATCGGGTCTCATGCCTAAGGAAGCATGTTGGCAAAAGGATAGTTCATCTCTTGTGGTGAAAGTGTACAAACTCTGCAGAGTCAAAACTATTCGAATAGCCGTGCCCACGGTCATGGGCGAACATGGGAACTTAATGGATATAGTTCTGTTTCAAAACATTGGAAGCGGGAATGGAAACTTGAAGGGCGAAGGACTGCCTGGTTTGGAATTGTCTGGTGTTGTCGATGAGTACGTTAAGCGGCTATAATTTGAAAGATGCTATATGGCGCAGATGCCATGTAATGGTGGATGGAATCTGTGTCAAGTATATGATCAACTTATTCTATAAACAAAAGTTTTGAGTTTAAAATTGCTAGGTCTCGTGGATTTTTCCTATAATTGTATTCAAAAGCACTCTCATAAAATAAAATGAGCCCTGACCATCCTTTGATTAAGCCATGCATGTATAATTATTGCATTTTGTGTGTTGGCTTGTTGAGCACGGGTCGGAGTGCTCATTCTCGCTATTGCGATACAATTGAAACAGGAGTTCAGAACACTACGCTTATGAGGAGGCCCCGCCAACGTCGACGGAAGCAAAGGCGATAATTAAGGCGTAGGCCTCGGTGGTTAGGCATAGACAAGTAGACCCTAGGCGTTGTGTACATTTATGTTACGGGACCGGGTGGCATATATGGTACACATTACCCTCGCCGCTTGCACGTGGATTTGGGTCTGCTTTTTGCTATAATTTCCGCTGCGTTGATGTAATGAAGACATGTGGCCTAGTCGGCCCTTTTGTAAACTATCACCCGACGTGGTGTAATTCAGTTTATGTAATATAATGGTTGATTACGCGATGTATGAAATGATTCAGCAATGTACTGTGTGCACTAACTGCGATCCGAGGATTAGTGCGGTGAAACTGAGAAGATTCGGATTTAAAAATCCGGTCCGGCAGCGCCACAACCGTGGTTTCATTTGGTGAAGCCGGTTACGTCCAACGGGTTTGGCAAGATGGAAGGCGGGGACTTGTCATCTCTGTCGCCACCACCGGCGTCGTACGTTTTTAATGGTGGGCTGAGGGGGAGGAAGGCGTCAGCCATAGAGAAGGTGGTCGAGAGAAGGCACCGACGAATGATCAAGAACCGGGAGTCCGCCACGAGGTCGCGCCAGAGGAAGCAGGTGAAAATTGTGTTTGTTGTCGATTCTATACTGCTATTATCATCCACAATTAAATTGACATGCCTTTGGTTACTTGTAGTGACATGTGTAGCAACTAGCAAGTGTGCCTTCTCTTGTTAAACGGTTTGACTTCAATGTGGCAAACAACAATGCTGAGAAATGTTTAATGTGAGCTTCGGTTAAAACCACATTAGGGTACGAGCCTCGTTTGTGTGAGAACGGTTTTTCCACAAGTACATGGATGGTCATATACTATTGTCATCATCAAATATGTCTTGAGATTGATACAAATTTTCAAAATTCAAATAAACACCCCCATCTTCTAATATTTTTAATATCCTTGCACAAATCTCGGAGCACTTTGGATAGATAGGATAGTACATAGACTTCCATATACATGTGGACTTGCATTTCTGTCGTTTATGTGCATAGTTTATGCTATATTGATGCAAGCAAGCCAAATTACTGAGTATACATGTTATAAAGATCTCTTTTGCATATGCTAAATCAAAATCTTTGATAGCGGTCAGAGAACCTTACGTAAAAACTATTTCTAAAATTAATCTATTCTCCTTGTTGTTGAGCTTCTAAAACTTAAAGTCAAATGTGGACTTAAATTTGTGCTTTCGATATGCTCTGAGCTTATATGATGGAGTTAGAAGTGAGGTGGCAAAACTTAAAGAGCTGAATGAGGAGTTGCAGAAAAAGAAGGTATGCTCCATCTTCTGTTTGTGTTTCTTGTTTGGATTACGTTCATATTAACTTAAAGGAAATATTTCTTTTGGAATTCATGTACTTTCGTTAGTAGCCTTAGACAACCACTTAAATTTGAAAATGTTGCCTTACGGTTGATCACCACTTGTACAATGTTTTCTTTTGTCACTTTGAAAACAACTTATCAAAATTTTTAATTCGGACGATCACCACCTATACATTTTGTTTCTAGAGATGCATTAGGCACTCTACAGATATTTTGACTAAGTGAAGTCAAAGTCCACCAAATAGAAGATATCATAAAATGTTTTCAACTACAGTCTACATACACTAAGAGTGGTGCATTTCTTTTGTAGTCTCCTCTTGTGAGAGGTGTTGTCAAATGACAAATTGCCTAAAACTAAAAATTCTTTTAGCCATAGGCCAAAATTACTTCAAAGTGCAAATGTTGTGGTCCGATCTTTGAGTAGTTGCTTGCCTACAGTCTATATTTTATCTTGTTTTATTACCCAATGCTTTATTATAAGGTTAACTATGTTTTGCTCAATATTTTTTCCCAACTATTCCAACTATTTTAATAGACGGTCTAGAAAACTATTTTAATGGCCGCATTGTTCATCTGTAGTACTGTCTAATCTTAAGAATATATTGGGAAGGACCAACAAGACATACAAGTGCAATTTTTTACATCAGAGATTAAACACGTGCGCGTGTGTGTGCATATTTTGCATAGTACACACAAGGGTTAACTGTATTTCCCCAATATAGCACCTTAAAGTTATTTTGCATAGTTTATTTTGCATGTTGAACCAGTATTTCTTTGATGTGTCAGCCTTAAGATTCTTGGTTCAGGTTTCACGCTAAATAGTTATCTTTTGTTAAAAGGTAAAAGGGTGAAACTGCTGCTGTTATTCTCATAAACCATGGATTCAATTTCTAAATAGTAAAACATACCTCAAATTCTTTGTATTTCTACAGTTCTTTGGCTGTGGTTGATGACTTTGTAATGAGATTCTTGTCCCATCAGCTCATTATCTGAGAGAAGTTTGACACTTCTTGGTTGGTGTTAGCAAGTTTGCGATGGAGATTTCCAAACATGTACTTCAAAGGTAAATAGAACTCGATCCATGCTCTTATGCGTATGATGTTCTTGTATGTTTAGTGTTGGCGCTCGAAAGTGAAGTTTACTTGCATGCAGTGTCGATTACGTGAGGAGAAAACAGAGATGGGTCAATACTGAGTAATTTATTATAGAGTCGCACATCTCCACTCAGTATTCTTCAAACTTTTATGCATGTATCTAAACCTCTTTGGCCAACCATGTCTTGCATGGTGCGCATTTAACTCATATCAACTCAGTAATATTTTTGTGAACTGATCTGCATGTTCAATTCTTTTGCAGTCATGAGATTGGTAGCACTTGGTTCAATATTTGAACATGCTAATTCTCACATAATTGTGTCGGTTCCAGACTTCTATCAAAAGAATTCTTGGATGCATGAATTGATCACTGGAGTTTTAATAAATGTACTATTGATGAGTATCCAAGCACATTTTTGTGGACATTGGGTGTTTAAGTGTCTAGAATATGGGAAAAAAGTGCTTATGAGTTAAATCCTTACTGATGTACATTATTTTTTTTGCATTTTGATCTGGCAGATATTTTACTTTATTGGATTTGGAATGTTCTGTCTTGATGAATCACTGCTAAGCATAGATGTCATTCAGGTGGGTGTTGTTCCCCTCTTGTTTCCTGGATGGTTGGATCTCCAACCTTTTCTATTTGAAAACTTTAACCTGCATATGGCCTATTACATATTAACTATTTTATTTCTCTTCCAATCATGACTATGAGTTTACTGCTTGACTAATAGCCAAAAGTCAAAGGAATATTTTGTTTTTCTTTCCATTACCAATTTATGACTATGGACTGCTGACCGCGTTGTTACTGATGAGTAGCTTCATATATGAGACGTGAATCTTAATGAATCTGATTGTTCGTTTTATTTTTTACAAATTTTATCTTGTTTTATATTTTACCGTAGCGTTAGCACGGGCACACTACTAGTAATGCCAAATTCCTTTTTTTTCATTTTGGAAGATGGATGGAAGATCATTTGGTATATTCAGATTTGAAACCATCAGGAGCTTGAATTGCACCCTAATTCCAATAGAATGGAAATGATGCTAGCTGTCGATTTGAATTTTGAATTCGGAAAGATGGCTGCTGGAAAGAACACGTAAACCAAAAAAATCATCCTTTAGATTGTTGCCAAATTTTGAATGGAGAGTGTAGTCGTGTATGCAGAATGAGAAAAAGCTTTACCACTAATCACCAGCTAGCAGTGCAAGTTCAAAAAGGAATTTGGATTGACTGTCATGAATATTATTTTGAAGCAAAATATATTAGAGAGAGACTGTATCGCCCGTGTATGCTTACCAGTGATACAAAGTGTAGTCATCTATGCAGAATGAGATAAAGCTTTACCACTGATCACCAGCTAGCAGTGCAAGTTGAAAAAGTCATCGTCGACAGCAGGATTCGAACCTGCGCGAGCGAAGTCTGTCTCCTTAACAACTCGGACATATCAACGACACAAGAAGTTATCAAAACTTTTATCTGTTACAGGAGCATGCACACACAAAGAAAGTCCACGGCGATGCAAGTGTTACATCACCACCTTATATACTGCAATGATTTAACGACTGCTTTTCGGTAGAGGAGACGGCAATCTTCAGGACTTGCTACGTCAAAATTTACACTTCTGCAGCTGACAGAAACCTATGACAACACTTCACTTTGCATCTATTCACTCCGTGCTCTACAAGAAAACGTGTGCGTTTAAAATCTTCTACTCTATCTCACTCCCTGAAACAAACTCCTCGACCAGCTCAAATGCATCAATTTCTGCAAAGTAGGCTCTCTGCTTCTCAATGAAATCCTGAGTTGGTGGTGAGTCACCAAACTTGTGGTCCAGAGGCTCCCTGTGCTGCTGCTCTTTTGTTGTCTAAAATGCAAGCACAGCAAGGCAATAAGAGCTCATGTTCTTTTTTCAAATAAATAAATAAATAAATAAAATCGACCAAAAAATTTCACGAATGGAGAAAGATCAGAAGGGTAACAGAAGATAGAAAAGGCAAACCTCAGAATAATTTTAAGAAGAGCAACTAGATTCCATGTGAAAATTTACTGTAATAATACTTGAGTAGAACCAGGATATACCTTCCGTGTTTTTTTGCTGGGACTGGGAGGTGATGATGCGTCAGGCAGCGTGTCTCCGGTCTTCACCTTAGGTTTACTGGAGGTATGCAAGGGGGCATCAATCAATAAGAAATAACCATGATAAAAGTTCCATGTGTATGTTCAGCATTCCACAAAGAGAATTTCACATAAGGCAAAAAAAAAAGGGGAAGAAAAGTGGAACAGAAAGAAGGAAAATATGTTCCATGTGAAACATGGAGCCAGAGCAGACTAAGGCTAAAAATGCTGAATGATTATAAGTGTTGTTATGAATAGTGTGTGTATCTTCATGAGACCCAAAGGGTAATATATATAGGGAGCACAAGAGAATATACAGAGAAATATACCATATACAGATAAAGAAACCAAGACATATAAAGAAAGAATTAACAATTCTATGCTATCCTTAACACCCTCTCAAACTTATGGTGGATCACACATACTGAGTTTGAAGAGAAAATACAAATGTTGCGCTCTAGTTTGTGGCTTCGTGAAGAAATCAGCAAGCTGTAACTCTGATGGCACAGACTGTAGAGCAAATACTCCCTCTTGCACCTGTGAGCGAGTGTATGAAGTATCCACACCAATGTGCTTGGTGAGCTCATGTTTCACTAGATCATGAGCAATACTGATAGCACCTGTACGGTTAGACATAAATGTCGTAGGTCCCCTCATAGGTACGCTAAAGTCTGTAAGTAACCACCTCAACCAAGTAATCTCTGTTGTTACTGCTGCCATAGCTCTCAATCAGCCTCTGCACTCGAACGGAAAACTGCAGTATGCTTCTTTGTCTTCCAGGCAATCAAGGAGGAGTCAAGAAAAACACAGTAAGTAGAAAGAAAACGACGATCAGAAGTATCACTAGCCTAGGTCGCATCAAAGTACGCCTAGAGTTGTAGTTAGGTGAAGCTAGGGAAAAGCAAGCGACGAGATATTATCTCACGCAAGTAGCGAAAAACACGAAGGAGGTGACGTAGTGAAGATGAGTAGGACTAGCTATGAACTGACTCAAGATATGAACAACATGAGCAATATCAAGGCGAGTGCTCACAAGACATACTAGACTCCCGACAAGATGGCAATAGCGGGTAGGATCATCGACAAAATTACATAGAATTTATGCCCGCCTTTTGAGATAATAGGTGTAGATCCCTATACATCTGAATGAACTAAATAAAAAAGACGAGAAGACATGGACTCACTAGAATGATAAAGAAGTTATAGCTGCTTGTCCAGTTTACAACTCTGACAAAACATTAATGTGTCAACAGTAACACGTCCAAGAACACCCTGATGAACTAATGAAGAAAGACGAGACCCACACAGGTGTCCTAAATGGTGATGCCATTGCGCAAAAGCTCCAGAGGTGGTGGCAGCAGTGGCGGTAGAAACAGACGTAGTAGGAGCAACTGAAGTGGACGGAAGGCGGAGGCGGTTGAGAATGCAGAGACCCTGACGATCCCTATAGTGCCGGCCAATCCCAAGTATCGTCCCTGTCTATCGTTCATGGACGCAACAGGTGTGAGTAAAAAACAACTCTACAACCAAGATTAGTGAGTTATCCCACCAAAAGAAGCTGCATGGTAAGCTAGGGAACATGAGAAGCAGCTGGAACAGAAAAGTCAGTGGACAAAAGAATGCCCTAAAAACTGACAGACAAGAAAGTACCGTCAGCTATCTGAACAGAGATAGGAAAATCAGGAGGTCCAACTGAAGTGAGAGATGTGGAGTCTGGTGTTATGTGAAAGAGGCATCAGAATCTAGAACCCAATAGGTACCTAGAGGAAACGTCTGAGCTAAACTAGCAAAACCCGCTAAGCTATGAGAGAGCTGCTGAAGTAGAGCCTGGCAAAGCTGCTGAACAGAGTCACATTTCTAAGCAGAAACTGATGAGCTGGTCTATCCACCTATGAAGGAAGGGCCTCCCTGCCCTCTTTTGGTCACCCACCCTGTTATGGACTCTTATTGGGGCAAGTCCTACGGCAGAAGGTCCAAACGGACAGGCCAATCCAAACAGAATCAGGAATAGCCTTCGGTTGTGGAGTCCTGTTTTGGTTACGTGACTGCATTAGGCAAGTCTTTAAAGATTAGGTCTTTGGAAGTCGTCTAGGACTAGGAGTCGGTCTCTGAGAAGGAGGCAAGGATTGTAAACTATAAAGACCTTCATGCGCTTTGGCAGAAGGAGGGGGAAGAGAAATAAAGTACTTCTTATCCCTAACCCTAATTCTGCAGTAGAGGATTCAACCACGGTGAGACGCAGAGAGTCTCGCTGGGAAGAATCCAGTACGCCCCAGCCAATCCACTCATATAATCTGAGATCCAGAGTGAAGAATCACAACAATTTGGTATCAGATTCCATGGCCTCTGAGATAATCAACTCGGAATTGCGGGAAGTGAAGGAGATGCTGGGCAAGATATTGAAACAGCAAGAAGATCAATCTGCCGCCCATGCTAATCTGGAAGCCGCCGTCCTGGCTCTCGAGGGTCGCGTATCGTCTCCAACTAAGACCAGTAACTCTGCAAACTTGGCGGCCCAACCTCCGACCAGTGCTCAATCCGCAGCTCCATCACCAGGTCGGTTCTTTAAAGTGGACTTCCCTCTCTTTGATGGCACTTCCGATCCTCTAGAGTGGCTCGCCCGATGCGATCAGTTCTTTCGGGGGCATCGGACCTTGGAGGAGGAGAAAGTCTGGCTAGCAACATATCACATGACGGGTATTGCTTAGCAATGGTACTACAAGTTGGAGTGCACAGAAGGGATTCCGACATGGCCTAGGTTTCAAAGTTCCTGTAAACTGCGTTTTGGTCCTCCCTTTAGATCAAACCCGGTTTCAGAACTTGCTCTTCTTCGCCAGACAGCTTCGGTGGAGGCGTATGCACAAGAATTCTATAAGATTCTATGTCGAGCAGACAATCTCTCCCCGGAACATGAAGTTGGATTGTTTTTGGCGGGATTGGGGGAACTCATCAAGTCTGACGTTGAACTACAAAGCCCGTCCTCATTGGATACAGCAGTCAGTTTAGCCAAAGCAGCCGAGAGGCACTACAAGTTGTTATACAATTCGGGTTTGTTCCTTCGTCCACAACATTCCAGTCCACTGCAGTCGACACCCAAGTACTCTCCAGCCCAGCGCACAACACCGCTACTGTCTAAACCACCGGAGATACCACTCCTTCCTGCACCGTCAGCAGGACCAGCACAGCCACCGCCACGAACTTTTCGGCGCCTCACACCCACAGAGATGGCTGATCGTCGACAAAAAGGTCTTTGCTTCAATTGCGACGAACAATTTACAAGAGGTCACCGCTGCAAGCGATTATACTGGATTGAGATACTGGATGAAGATGATGTTCCCGACAACGGTATGGAAGATACCAACCCTCAGATTTCCCTTCACGCTTTAACGGGCATCTCTTCTAGGAATACTATGCAGTTGACAGTCGTCATCAATAACCGCAAATTATGTGCTTTGGTTGATTCGGGATCTACCCACAACTTCATCAGCAGTGAAGCCGCTACCCTGTTAGCGCTTCCCTTGCAAGATCGCACGGGACTGAATGTTGCGGTCGCTAATGGGGACAGGATACCCTGCCCGGGTTTTTGCCCGTCCTTACCAATCTCCGTTGGCCAAGAAGAGTTTGTTGTCAGCTGCTATGCATTAAATCTTCAGGGCTTCGACCTTATTTTGGGCGTTCATTGGCTGCGCACATTAGGTCCAATCCTTTGGAACTTCTCCAGTCTGTCAATGTCCTTCTGGCATCAGGGACATCAAGTGACTTTCTTGGGCATTCCGCACAGGCCATCTTCTCGCTTGTTTACACTTACGGATCCCTCCCAAGCTTTGTTAGCTGATCTATTGTCGGACTTTCAGGACATATTTCAGCAACCGTCAGGGCTACCACCTCAGCGTCTCTTCGACCATCGCATCCATCTAGCGCCAGGATCACAACTCGTCGCAGTTAGACCATATCGGTACCCACACCATCACAAAGATGAGATTGAAAAGCAATGTGATGAGATGTTATCACAAGGGATCATCCGACCTAGCACCTCTCCTTTCAGTTCGCCAGTGGTTTTGGTCAAAAAGAAAGATAATTCCTGGCGCCTTTGTGTGGATTACCGTGCTCTTAACACCATCACCATCAAGGATAAGTTCCCTATTCCTGTGGTTGATGAGTTGCTGGATGAATTGAAGAATGCCGAGTACTTCACCAAGTTGGATCTACGGTCCGGCTACCACCAAATCCGCATGCGTCCGGATGACATTCATATGACAGCATTCAGAACGCACCACGGCCACTTTGAGTATTTGGTCTTACCCTTCGGCCTCTCCAATGCGCCAGCAACATTTCAGGCCGTAATGAATGCTCTCCTCCGACCGTATCTTCGTAAATTTGTGTTGGTTTTCTTTGATGATATCCTCATTTTTAGCCCATCATGGTCAGAGCACTTGTGCCATATTCGCACAGTCTTCACTCTTCTTCGGCAACATCAACTTTTTCTGAAGCGGTCTAAGTGTTCCTTTGGTACAATGACAGTGTCCTATTTAGGCCATGTGGTTTCACCGGAGGGTGTCTCGATGGATCCATCCAAAGTGCAGGATATCCAACAGTGGCCGGTTCCTTCATCACCGCGTCAGTTGAGGGGATTCCTGGGCCTCGCAGGCTATTATCGCAAGTTTATACATCACTTCGGCTCTATTGCTGCTCCTCTCACTCAATTACTCACCAAAGAAGGATTCTGTTGGTCCCAAGAAGCAGACGCGGCTTTCTCCACCTTAAAGACAGCTTTGTGTACACCATCCTTCTTGGCTCTGCCGGATTTCACGCTGCCTTTTATAGTTGAGTGTGATGCCTCTGGGAGTGGTATTGGCGGGGTCCTGCATCAAGGAGCTAAACCCATTGCTTTCTTCAGCCGAGCGATTCCACCCCATCACGCCAAATTGGCAGCATATGAGCGCGAACTCATCGGTCTGGTCAAAGCAGTACGTCATTGGCGCCATTACCTCTGGGGGAAGTCCTTCATAGTGCGAATTGATCATTATAGTCTGAAATATCTTCTCGATCAACGACTTAACACTATTCCTCAACACCACTGGGTCAGCAAACTTTTCGGTTTTGACTTCCAAATTGAATTCAAGTCAGGGCAAACCAACATCGTCGCGGATGCCTTATCTCGCAGGGATGAAAACATGACCTTGTCGACCCTGTCAATGCCACACTTTCAACTGCTTGCCCAACTTAAAGAAGAGCTCAGTTCTCTGCCGGAAATTCAGACACTGCAGTCTCAATTGTCATCTCAAGAACTTCCCCTCCAGTGGTCTTGTGTTGATGGGTTCTTCCTTTACAAGGGACGGGTATTTGTTCCACCATCTTCAGTTTTTGTGCCGCAGATTATATCAGCTTACCACTCCATCGGTCATGAGGGGATTCAAAAATCACTACACCGTATTCAGAAGGACTTCTATATCCCTCAACTCAAAAAGCTGGTTCGCGATCACATTACCTGTTGTGATACTTGTCAACGCAACAAGGCTGATCACCTCCATCCCGCAGGTCTGCTACAACCTCTCCCGATTCCACATCAGATTTGGTCGCACATTTCGATGGATTTCATTGATGGGTTCCCGCGCGTACATGGCAAATCTGTCGTTTTAACGGTGGTGGACAGATTCTCCAAATATGCTCACTTTGTTCCATTGGCACACCCCTATACGGCACTTTCGGTGGCTCATGCATTCTTTGAAGCCATTGTTCGCCTCCATGGGTTCCCTGAATCTATTGTCAGCGACCGGGATACCATCTTCACTAGCAACTTCTGGAAAGAGCTCTTTAAGTTAGCCGGCGTATCTCTTGATATGACATCCGCTTTTCACCCGCAAGCTGATGGCCAGAGTGAAGTGGTCAACCGCACCATCGAAATGTACCTCCGTTGTCTCAGTGGCGATCATCCGCGGCATTGGGTCCGATGGCTTCCGTGGGCTGAATTCTGCTACAATACGTCCTACCACTCTGCTCTTCGCTGCACCCCCTTTCAGGTTGTATATGGACGACCCCCCCAGCTCTCATTCCTTATACAGAAGGGTCAACACCAAACTCTGCGGTTGATGCGCTGCTCAGTTCCCGGGATGCATTTCTGCGGGACATCAGGGAACGTTTACTCCTTGCTCAACAGCGCATGAAGGACTTCTATGACAAGCACCATCGAGAGGTAGAATTTGACGTTGGCCAATGGGTTTTACTCAAGCTTCACCATCGTCAGGCCGTGGGGATTACACCTAAGTTTTCCAAGCTATCACCCAAGTTTTATGGTCCTTATCAAATCATTGATCGCATTGGACCAGTGGCATATAAACTTCAGCTGCCCCAATCGGCTAGAGTCCACAATGTTTTTCATGTAGCTTTTCTGAAGAAATTCAATGGCGACCCACCTTCGACACCTCCAACTTTCCCTGACATCCTCCAGGGACGGGTTTTGCCCACTCCAGCAAACATTGTGCGTTCTCGCCTTTTCAAAGACACCTGGGAGGTTCTTGTCCAATGGGATGGTCAAGCCGCAGCTGATGCTTCCTGGGTATCAGTTCAAGAATTCAAGCACCGCTATCCAAACTTCCAGCTCGAGGACGAGCTGTTTCCGCAGGAGGGGGGAAATGTTATGGACTCTTATTGGGGCAAGTCCTACGGCAGAAGGTCCAAACGGACAGGCCAATCCAAACAGAATCAGGAATAGCCTTCGGTTGTGGAGTCCTGTTTTGGTTACGTGACTGCATTAGGCAAGTCTTTAAAGATTAGGTCTTTGGAAGTCGTCTAGGACTAGGAGTCGGTCTCTGAGAAGGAGGCAAGGATTGTAAACTATAAAGACCTTCATGCGCTTTGGCAGAAGGAGGGGGAAGAGAAATAAAGTACTTCTTATCCCTAACCCTAATTCTGCAGTAGAGGATTCAACCACGGCGAGACACAGAGAGTCTCGCTGGGAAGAATCCAGTACGCCCCAGCCAATCCACTCATATAATCTGAGATCCAGAGTGAAGAATCACAACACACCCCCACGTGTCTTGTTCCGCTTTTTCCACACCGCACAACTCTGGTAGTCGTGCCCAAAATTCCTGCAGTAGTTGCACTGAACTCCAGTTGGTGCGAAAACAAGAGTGAAGACAGGCACCTAGGGAGAGGTCGTAGTCGGAGCAGATATCATTGTCGTAGTCGAAGAAGAGGCAACAAGCACGATCGAGCGCATCGTCTTTGTTAACCTAAGACGAATCTCTTCACTGAGGCGTCAAAGGGCTCTGTAGAATCGGCGTGGAGAGCCGCGCTCGGCGGTGAGCTCGACTAGTTCAAACTCTGGGTGAAGGCGGTAGACGAAGTCATAAAGGCGAAGACGATTATGATCCGCCTTTTGCACTATGTGACACTCCTGACAAAGTGGAGAGGCCAGCTCATCTAGCTGGCACCAGAGACTTGCTAGGGCCCGAAAGAAGACGTCAACGGAAGAATCTCCCTAGCGAAGCGTCTCCAACTCACGCTGAAGCGAAAAGACCTGAGCATCACTGCTATGCTAGTATCGCTCATGCAAATACTTTCAGATCTGTCGAGTAGACCGTAGACAAACAATGTATGGCTGGATGGTGTCAACGCTGACCACTAGGATGGCACGAACATGGGCCTCTTCAGCCCACCAGCGCTCGAAAGCGTCAACGGCATACTGAAAAGCCCCATCAGGAGCATCATCAACATCAGCAGCAACCTTTGCCTCCTTGGCAGCCTCATCTGCTGCAGGAGGTGCAGAAGTAGACTGCGTAGGAGGAGGTTGAACCGGCGGTGAGAGAGAAGGGTGTACACCGGTGACATATTCTCAAAGGTGGAGACTAGGGATCAAAATCCCAGCGATTCACGGCCGATAATCGCGATTCTTATTTTTTACTGGTGAGAGCCAGAATCAAAAACCTACTGTATGAATTTTTGATTTTCAAATTTTGGCCAGTTTTTTTTCGTTTTTTCCGGTTACCGGCGGTTTTTCCAGTTATCGGTTTCAAAACATCTCAAAATTCAAATTTTGATTTTCAAATTATGACCGGTTTTTTCCAGAATCGCGATTCTGCACGGCCACGACCGAGATTTCTTAGGTTCGGTTTTGGAACCTTGGTGGAGACCATCAAGCGTGATCTCCATGAGAGAAGACCATAACTTGTAATTCATTCCATGGAGTTTTGTTCCAGAGAATGGGATTGCAGCAGACGGAATGGAAGCCATCGGTAGGCGGCGCTGGACGGTGCGGCGACCAAGGCAACAAAGTCTAACAGAAGGCGTTGGACAGCGCAGCGGTTAGATCAACGTTATGTTTTTCTCTCTTTTTTCTTTTTTCTTTTTTTTTGCGTTAATACAAAACTAAAAAACGTCGCTCGGCTGAAGCAGACGGCCGACTCGCTCGGGCCCTCAAGCAACGGGATCGGTGGCAGAAGGCGCCACGCGGGATGGCGGAGCAGATGACCGGCGGAGCGGCGGCCGGCAGAGCATTGACCGGTGGCTCTAGGGCCATCGATAAAGCGGTGGCCGGTAGTGATCAAGCAGGTACCGCCCAGCCCGAGCGGCAGCGATGACGACGATGAATCGGCCAGATATGGCGAGCGGCACCAGATCGAGCGAGGTAGCGCCGGTTCTCGGTGGAGACGACAGCGGCAGCAGCGCGGCGATGGCGAAGCGGCGGCGGCTCGGGTGAAGTGGCGGCGGCGGCTCCGAGCGGCGGCGGGGGCGGTGTGGCGGCGAGCGATGGCCTGGCGATGGTGGCGGCGGCTTTGGAGGCGGCGGCTGCTCGGGCAACGTCGGGCGTGGAAGAACAAGGTCAGAGCCCTAGCTCTGAAACCATGTTATGAATATTGTGTGTATATTCATGAGGCCCAAAAGGCAATATATACAGGGAGTATAAGAGGATATACAGAGGAATATGCCATACACAGATAAGAAAACCAAGGCATATAAGAAAACGAATAATAATCCTATTCTATCCTTAACAAGTGTAACGCCCCAATGTCCAAAAATGCTATAATGTATTTTCATCAAATAGGTGGCAGGAACACTATGGAAAAATAGTGGTACAATTTGATGTTGTCGGAGTCAACAGCAACAATTTGCTGGTACTTTTGTCATCACTTCGTGCAAAAGGGCCAACCCAGAGTTGTTAATTTGAATGCCCTTGGGTATTATATGTTGTGTTCCAGGCCCCTCGCTTAATCCCATACTTATGCCACATCCCCCTCATAGAGTCAATCCTATCTTGAGCAGGGTGGTCACAATGGTTCTATGGATAATCACTTAATCAGACCAAAAAATATGTGTTATTTAATTTTGTTTCTTCCAACATTGTAATGAGTGGAGGAACAAGGCCAAAGAATACAGAACCCAGAAGATGACAATGCAAAGAAATATCAGTAGCATCATACATAAGGAATGCTTTGTTAAGGTATTTGTTTTCATTTTCTAAACGAGTGAAAGTGTATCTCCCACAGTTCTTTCTGGAAATGCAATGATGCAATGGGCATGCATGGCCTACATATTGCTAAGCCATGTGGGCATTACTTGGAGTTGAGTGCTAATGTATCCATACCTGATCTTTTTAATCTTCTTTACCTGGCAATTAGAACTCTGAAGCTCCCTGGTGGATTTGTCCTTGCCCTTAATCTCAGCAGCTGCTGCCAAAAGAGAGAGAGAGAGAGAGAGAGAGAGAGAGAGAGAGAGAGAGAGAGAGAAGACAGTAAAGGAAAATGGGAAGCAATCAAAGTGTTAATTTTCTAACACCTATTGTTACTTGGACCAAGCTGCAAACAAAAAAAATGAATTTAGGTAACATGGGGGCACTGCTCATAATGCTGGTACAGTGGTAAAGTGGAGGAAACAGCCTTGGAATTTGCTGTTTGCCCAAACGACTGTTTCCTCAATTTCTTTTACCATGAACGCTAGTATCCTTTGTTTCCTCTTTCAAATTTAAAGAAACAAAAGGCGTTACAACTTTCAGTGAATCTAATCGCATAAATTTCACAGCAAAGAAATTTACAACAGGACAAACGACTAATGGTGTTACGACAAGGCCAGCAATGGTACAGAAAACACCAAGATCCACTGACTCGAGCAACATTGGAAAACACGGAGGGCCAAGCCCGGGCTGAAACTGATTGCCTCACAGGGCAGAGAGCAAACAATAAAATGGTCCATGTGGCCACAATTAATTAATTAATTAATTACCACGCACAACATGCTTAATTGCTTAACGCAGCAAGCAAACGACGATATGCATTCCCGCGCGCATGAGGGTTTTGAGCACAGGCATGATGGATAAGGAATGAATAAGCACAGACAAGTAATTCCAGTTGCTCCTGAGGGCGACCAACCAAAGGAATCACACCACATGGGCGGCTCAGCAGCAGCAGCTAGCAGATTGGTGGGAGTTGAGTAGCGTAGAGCAGGCACAAGTGGAATGGGATTTGGATTTGATTTAGCGCACGAACACAAGAAATAATCTCAAGTATCGATCCATCCATCCATCCATCCCCCTTAGGCCAGGGCCGTCATCCCGAATCCACCTAAACCTTAATAAGCAAGCAGCAAGGAAATTGGTCTCACCAGGGGCAGGCGGAGGGCAGCGGGTGGAGGAGCCGGTGCTGGTGCAGGATAGGGATTGCGCTGGGACCTTGAGGCGGGAGGCGGAGGCGGAGGAGGAGAGGTTAGTGAGGTCGGCGAGGGGCAGCCGGCGCTGCGGCCTCTTCCCGCCTCCGGCTCCGGTTGCCATGCTGTCTTCCGTTCGGAGTCGGGAGATGATGAGATGGAACAAGGCGTGCCTCGCCTCGCCGAATCTTTTTTACTTTTGAACCCCCGTGGCCTTTTTTTTTTTCCGATACGACACCTACGGTGGTGTTTTTACCATTTTGGTCCTCTCCCACCGTGGAACCACCGACGGATGACGCATAGCAATTCCGTAGCTAGACGGGTGGCGGCCATATGCTTTTGCCCTCCCCTATGCGCGCGCGAACTGTCGTGCCCATCGAATCCTATGGTCACGGGCGCAGGAAAGGCCAATCGCACTCATCAATTCTGATCATTGCCGCTCTATCGACCACTTTATAACTTCCGAACGTACCGACCACATTATAACTTTTGCCTGTCCTGACCACTCTTTAGACTACGACCGTCCGACCATGTTTTAGACTTAGACCTCCGATCACTCTAGTTTCTACCATTGACCATGTTTAGCTATCGACCACTAAATTTCGACCACTCTCTAACCATCGACCAGCTATCATAGCATCAACCATCGACCACTTTATAGCAGCTCAGCCCCACCAGTTCGAGTTCGCGTGCGCGTGCGGAGGCGAGGCAAATTTCCGAGCTTGCCGGCAATGGACCCATGACCCCATCCACGAAAATATTATGCACCGGCCATCGTCTAAAGGGGCCAAACACAAAATAACCATGCAAGAGGCCACTAGGGGGCTAGAACAATAAAAAATTGCCTCACCTCTCCTCACGTAGGTATGGATCAACTTGGGCCCTCGCAAAAGAAAAAAGCCCAGCTCAGCTGATCTAATGGAATAAAGTCGGCCACAAGCCTCGCTTCTTCCCCACACTCCGCTTGCTCGGGCAGCGGTCGGCGAAACTCTCGCGGTGGTGACGGAGCGCGTCCAGCAGCGGCTCAAAGCGCCGTCCCCACAGTCTGTTTCAGCGGCTACCATGGCGCTAAATATTACCGTCCCTTCTTCTTCTTTCCTATATAAACCCTAATTATCACCACCCTACCCTACCCTACCTACTTACTTTGGCTAGAGCTAAAAACAAATTGTTATACCTGGTTGTATTGCTTTCAGATAGGCCCAGCTGACGATCATCAATGTTATCCTCATGCCTTCTTGTTTGGCTATTATTTCAAGGATGTCGATAGTGAGGTGCTGCACCACCTAAGGAGGCTGGGAAGAAAGGATCCAACAACAAAGGCCACACTGCGACCCACGTTCCTCTCCCTTGTTCCTTCTCTCTTTTTCCAATTATGCTTTCTTAATGCTTGTGCTCTTGTACTGGCAATAGCTCCATTACCAGTTAAAATTCGCACGTCTTGCAATTATTGTGCATATTCTATGACAGGAATTGTTTGCCTATGCTGTAATAACATGCGTTCATGACATAAGAAAGAGTCACTTCACTGTTAAGCCGAGTTTTTATCACTGCCTTTCAAAAGAGATGTCGCAATTTCTAAAAAAAAAAGGTAAAGGTTGATCTTTCCTGCACTCGCAGTTCTTTTCCTTGCCAAAAAAATTATGCTTTGTATGTTGACTATGTCCAACATTTGGCAAAAAAAAAATCCCGATATCGAATCGCGTCCGTATCGGTATCCGATACATATCACGACACGCGTACGGCGCCTCGATGGAGTACCAGGGTATCGTAGCTTAGCCTCATTGGCCTAGCTAGTTTATGCTTCTTATTCTCAATGTGAGCTAGACAGGTTTTGGTTCTTTGTCTAGTTTTATTTTGCTTTTGACTGTTGAAAAGCATTATATTCAGCTGCGGTCTTTCCTTATTCTCGTGTAATGTGTTCTGTTGGTTTGTCATGCAAACCTGCTGAAACATAGAGAAGTAATGTATAGTTTAGCTAAAGTTATCTAAAAATAAGTCAAGCCATGTCAATATTTTAAGTGGAACTAAGAAGCTATATCTGAGACAATTTAGAGTACTACAAGTTAAAAATAAGACATTTGTTTAAGTACTTGACATCACTTGTAATTGAGCAAATTCAACACATTTGACATTTTCAAAAATTCATGGTTGTCTTCAACCATTTTTTTAAAGTTTGTTTGCTTAGCTATGTGCTAGATCTCAAGTCTTATACGACCACTCTAAGTAAGAAGCTTAAGGAGATGATCTTGGTCATCCAAAACTCCCCCTGAGTTTATGCCTAGTGCAATGACAAACCATTTCACGAGAAAGAATTGGTGAGATCAGTTTTTTCGCATAAGAGATTTTTTTTCATTTTATTGAGTTAGTTCAAGAACAAAGAGTTAATAGTAACTCATGCTTTACTAAATAACTAGCATAGCTCGATCTAAGACTCAAATGTAGATTCAAGATTCAACTTAATTTGTTTGACATGGCATGAATCATAAGAGGATAACTCGAGCCAGATTAGTCACATGATTTAATTCAAGTTGTTCACATTTACTCAAGTTAGCATGGCAAAGACTAGGCTACACATAGAAAGTCATGATAAATCTAGTAACCTAGCACAATTCAAGGCAAGATGTAATACAATCTAATCATACCATATAGGGATAATAATCAGGGCTCCATATAATTATATTACAATGCACAATGCTGAAATTAAATGACCATCATTTAATTAATTATCGATCACGACCAGCAGAGTTACGACTATCGATCACAACTAGCAGAAGTTACGACTATTGATCATGACCAGCAGAAGCTACGATCACTAAGTCATAAGTGCACCTGCTGACCACCAAGTTGTAAGAACTTCTGCCGACCACCAAATCATAAGAATTCCTGCCGACCATCAAGTCATAGGACGCCGACCACCAAGTCGTATTACTGACTGTCGACCACCAAGTTGTAAGACAGACTGCCAACCATAAAGTCGAATAACAGAGACCGTAGAGCCAGCAAACTTCTGCAAAGACCTCAAAAACTAAACTCAACCTTTACACAAACTCTAGTCCAAGGGTCAATTACTCATCACAACCATGGAGTGACCTCCATATGGTCTCACACTAATAAAACCTTTATTATTACAATTTTGCTATTGCACAGACGACTGAAATTTTTTTATGTTTCAGTCACCTGAAATTGCACTCTCAATGAACTAAAATTGCAGCCCCCCTCCAAAAAAACAGCTGCAACTTTAGGTGATTCAGGGTGCAACTTCAGGTGACCTGAAATTGCACTCTCAATCAACTAAAATTGCAGCCCCCCTCCAAAAAAACATGTGCAACTTCAAGTGATTCAAAGTACAACTTTAGGCGACTGAAAGATAAAAAAAATTTTAGTCGCCTGTGCAATAGTCTATCCCTTATTATTATTGCTTGGAACATAGCATACCTGAAAACCAGCAACAAAAATAGAACTGTTGTAGGGGTGGCCCCCACCTAAGCCCAGCAGGCCTGTTAGAGGGTTGTAAGACCCATAGTAGGATATGTATAGCTACTTAAATACCCCTGGTAGGGATATACTGATGTAAGGGTACAAATGTAAAAACACTTCCCACATGGGTACCGGTATATATAAGACATGGGCTATGGGAGAGGGAGAAGGAACCATCATTCTCCAACTCTCCACTACCACATCTCTCTGTTTGGTCTCAGAACCACAACAGCTTGGCACCGTCCGTGGGGAGGCGAGAGCAAGCTCAAGTCCAAGAAGGATGGCACCAAAAAGGCCTCGTCGGGCGGTGAAGGGGAAGAAGACGGCGGAGCGGGCGTCGTGTCGGTACTAGGGCTTGGCGTCGGCCGTCGCGATCGCGGGTGGCGGCGCGGCGCGGCGATCGTGGGCGTCGGCGCTTCGCGCTGCGACAACCGACCCGCCACCGCCACGGCGACAACCGACCCGCCACCGCCACGACGACGGCCGACCCGCCACCGCTGTGACAACGGCCGACCCGCCACACTCGCCGCGCGATCGCTGGTGGTGCGGACCGTCGCGGTCGGAGCTAGCCACGAGGAGCGGCCGCGGCTCGGGAGCTCGTGAGGTGGTCGTCGCCGCACCGACTTCCGCTAGGCGCATGGCGGCTCCGACCGCACCCGCGATGGAAAGTGCCTTGCTTGGCGACCATCGGTAGCGTTCCAATGGGAGCTAGGGGATCTTCGCGGGGTTGTCCGAGATCTGCAAGAGGCTCGGAGCCGCCAGACGCGCCGATGGTCGCGCAGAGCCCACGCCCGAAAGGGCAGATACCGCGGCGCCCCACATCCAGCGTGCAGTGCGGCGTGTTGATCGAGTCCCGCTCGGCGGCCAACAGCAGGCGGCGTGGCCCGAAGACTTCAAGTTCCCCAGCGTCATCGAACCATACAAAGGCGACACGGACCCTCGGGAGTTCGTGCGCGTGTACGAAACCGCAATCGAAGCCGCCGGAGGAGACGACACCACAAAGGCGAAGGGACTCCCCCTCGCGCTGCAAGGAGTGGCGCTTTCCTGGTTCTTTACCATAGAGCCAAACTCCATTTACGCGTGGGAGCAGGTCCGCGACCGCCTTTACAACAACTTTCAAGGGAACTATGTCAAGCGAGTCGACGCGGACCAGCTGTTCGCGGTGAAGCAGAAACCTTCGGAGAAGCTCCGAGACTACTTCAAACGCTTCGCGAAGGTACGTTGCCAGTCAAAGACATTAACGAAACCACCGTCGTCAACGCAGCCATACAGGGCCTCCGCCCGGGCCCGATGGCCGAGTATAACACGCGGAAGCCGATCACGACGGTGGCAAAGCTCTTCGACAAAATGGAAGAGTACGCCAGGGCGGAAGAGGACGCATGGCGAAGACAGGGTGACGACTCCGACACCAACCAGGCCAGCGGCTCGGCGAAAGGCGAAGACCCGCCGAAGGACGGCTCCTCGAAGGAAAAGCGCAAGCAGGAGTCGTCGAAGGACGCGCCCCAGCATAAGGACGCCCCGCACAAGGAGCCGTCCGACAGGCCCAAGCGTGGCCAGCAAAAGTCGCGGCGAGGCCGTTATGTCTTCGACATCGAGGGCGGTTCCGAGGAGAATGCCTCCGCTGGTCGTAGCGGTAAGGGGCGCCGAGGTCGAGGACGCGGCCGCGACCGTGATGATAAAAGTCGGGGAGATTACGACGACTAGCATTATGGGCAGTGGTGCGCGGTCCACGGCCGTGGCACCCACGATACGCGCGTGTGCATCTCCATCGCGGTGCTCCGCGAAAGCGTCTCTAGGGATAGAAACTTGGAGGAACGCCCGCCTGTCGTGGCCCACGTCCAGCACTCCTACGAAGCCCCCACGCAGGTCCAAGCGCCAGGGGCGCATCCCAATGAGGGCCCCCTGCGGATTCAAGCCCACGCGCGCAGCGCGCGGGGCCTCCTGCAGCTGCAAGCCCCGGAGATAGCCCACCGCAGGGTCATCAATGTTATCTTCGGAGGCTCCTCGCTGGAATTCGCCTCAGCACGGCAGCAGAAGGCCTATGCACGGAGGCTGCACCACGTAGCGGCATACCCAGCGCAGGCACCGTCGGATTGCGCACAGCACGAGATCACGTTCACACCCGCCGATGCTCAAGCTGTGGAATTTCCACACCAGGACCCCCTGGTCGTCCGGGCCATTGTAGCAGGGTGCGACGTGGGACGTGCCCTAGTTGACGGTGGTAGCTTCGCGAACATCCTGTTCGTGGCAGCCTTTGACCAGATGGGAATTCCCGGCCGCACGGGCCTCGGGAATCATTGCGCAGGCTTTGGGGACAGCCCCCGGCGCTCGGTCGATATGTCTTGGTCTCCTTTGGACAAGGCGACAACGTGAGGACCGAGGATGCAACCTTTGATGTCGTCGACATCCTCTACCCTACAATGCCATCTTGGGACGCCCAATCCTCAATTCCTTCGAGCGGTGCCACATCACGGCTATCTCGCATGAAGCTCCGGGGCGCAGGCGTTATTCTGTCCGTGGCGACGAGGACATGGCGGCGATTGAACTCGGCCCAGAGGTCCGCACCGCAAGCTCAACGACGCGCCTAGGATCGACACCGCAGAGCGGGGTTGAAGTGCTTGCCATGAACCCGGCAAGCCCCGCGAATAAGCCCAACCACTAGAGGCTCCGGCCGCACCAGTGACAGGTGATTAGTACCTCTGCCTTTTGTAATTGCTCACCCGCGCAAACGGGAATGTAATAAAGTTCACCGTTTGTCGCCCACCTATCATTGTGAAAAAATACGCGGTGAGAGCGCGCGGAGGCCCCACCTACACGCGCGCTCCTGTAGTATAAACCAAAGACACGCGTTCGCGCGCGCACTCTCCATATCCAGGGGTACGGGTATGAGTATAAACCAAAGACACGCGTTCGCACGTGCACTCTCCGTAGCCAGGGGTACGGGTATGAGTGTAAACCAAAGACACGCGTTCGCGCGCGCACTCTCTGTAACCAGGGGTACGGGTATGAGTATAAACCAAAGACACGCGTTCGCGCGCGCACTCTCTGTCAAAGACATGGGTATGAGTATAAACAAAGACGCGTGGGGGGACGCCTCCGCGCGCACTCTACGGACTTTAAATCAAGTCGTAGCGTCGAGGTCCGCCTCCGCACGCGCCAGTCTACGGACTTTAAATCAAGTCGTAGCGTCGAGGTCCGCCTCCGCACGCGCCAGTCTACGGACTCTAAATTAAGTCGCCGCCTCCGCACGCGCCAGTCTACGGACTCTAAATTAAGTCATAGCGTCGAGGTCCGCCTCCGCACGCGCCAGTCTACGGACTTTAAATCAAGTCATAGCATTTAGGTCCGCCTCCGCACGCGCCAGTCTACGGACTTTAAATCAAGTCGTAGCGTCGAGGTCCGCCTCCGCACGCGCTAGTCTATGGACTCTAAATTAAGTCGTAGCGTCGAGATCCGCCTCCGCACGCGCCAGTCTACGAACTTTAAATCAAGTCGTAGCGTCGAGGTCCGCCTCCGCACGCGCCAGTCTATGGACTTTAAATCAAGTCGTAGCGTCGAGGTCCGCCTCCGCGCGCCGACCTCGGACTCTAAATCAAGTCGAAGCGCCGAGGTCCGCCGCGCGCGCTAGTCTACGGACTCTAAATTAAGTCGTAGCGTCGAGGTCCGCCTCCGCACGCGCCAGTCTACGGACTTCAAATCAAGTCATAGCGTCGAGGTCCGCCTCCGCACGCGCCATTCTACGGACTATAAACAAGACGCGGATGAAGTCCCCACGCACCCCGCGGAGTATAAGACACGGATGTTGTCCCTGCGTACTCCACGGAGTGTAAAAGGGGCGGGAGTATCGATCGCGCCCCCCCTTAGAGCATCGAGGTTCCCCTCCGCGCGTACCACAGGACATATACGCAAGATGCATTTACAAAGACCCAACTCCAAGAACAGTCCTGCCGACATAGCGCGGCAGGTCGCCACCGTAAGGGCACGACGCGAGCATGAGGCACACCGGAGGCCGCCTCCCACCTCAAGGGCAGGAGACGAGCGCGCGCTACCGGCTACGCACGACCACGCCGCCCCTAAACCCTAATCAAGCAAGTCGTCGCCTCGAGCCCCGCCTCCACACGTGCCAGTTTGCAGGGTAAGCAGCACGCGGACCCCTCACGCGCGCAACCCCGGGCCTAGACGCCAACTTCGCTACCACCCGTTCGGGGTGAGGGACGGAGTGCTCGCGCGTCTACTTCGGCCTAGGCGCCAACTCCGCTGACACCCGGTCGAAGGGTAGGGGATGGAGCGCGCGCGCATCTACTTCGACCAGGCGCCAGCTCCGCTGCCACCCGTTCGGGGTGAGGGACGAACGCCGCACGTCTGCCGGTCAGGCGCGGCTCCGACACCCGGCCGAAGGGTAGGGGACGGAGCGCTCACGCATCCACTCCGCCAACAAAGATACTCGGGATGGGGACCTCGGCCCCCATAACATGCCCACCGAACACAAAGATACCACGCCGTGGCGTGGGTGAACCCAGGATGGCATGAATATACCCCGCATATCCTAACTGACCAACAAGTCTATATATCGGAAAAATTTTATAGGTACATAGACCGCAAACATCTCCGACGCTCAAAGCCGCTACTCGGCAGGCTCGTCCTTAACACGAGCTAATGCCGAGGCTTCGCCAGAAGAAGGCCGGCTTGCCCAAAAGCTCAGTGACTCCTCGGCCCTTTGCAGCGTCGAAGGCGCTGCCGGGTCGCAAGGTCGAGGCAGCAACTGCCCCAGCAGGGTAGCTGCTCGGGATATGGGTAAAATAGTCAGAATTGACAAAGCAAATGTGCACTTCATTCAAAAAAGGGGGACATGTTACAACGCACACCTACACACGGCCACCCCGGTGTCACACCTGTGAATTCCCAGCGCCACCCTCGTCGCGCCGCGGGACCTCGTCCAGAAATTGGCCGAGACTCCCCTCGCCATGAAGGGACTTCCGCAGCTGGACCCGCGCTACCGCTTCACCAGCGTAATCCCAGATCCGCTCGTAGAAGTACTTTGACGGCGCGCGAACGCCGCGATGGCACCGACATCACTCGACCCGCCAGCATCTCCGGTGGGGTCCACTAGTTCAGACAACGTGCTCGCAACCGCGGTGTCGCAAGAGCGCGACAAGCATCTGAGACGCCACGTAAGCGCAGGTGGTTGCGAAGGTTGTCGCGCGCGCGCCGCGCGTCGCGGCGCATCTCCAATCCAGCGAAGTGTGCGGGACAGCTCCTCCGGCCCGAAGGGGTGGTCTGGCACTTTAGCAACGAGCCCTTCGAGATGGCTTTCCAGTGCTTGCATGGCATCCCACGCAATTACCGAAGCCTCGCCAAGCACCCGGTCACACTCCGCTAGAGTCAAGGCAAGCTCGCCTTTTTCCTTCTCTAGCGCGGCGACTTGTTGCAGGAGGTTGTCCCGCTCCGCCGCACCTTCCTGCCACGCCACCTCCGCAGCTGACTCCCGCGCTGCTGCGGCAAGTTCCTCGGTGTGCGCTTTCGCTTCGGCGCACTCCGCCTCCAATTGGCGGATGCGGGCGTCCTGGGTAGAACGAGCCTCCGCGGCTTCGCGTAGCTCCCCCTAGGCGACCCACAGCCTGTCGAGCGCCCCCTGCTCGCGGACATAGCCCGTGCGTAGGGCCTACCCCAGCACGAGTGTCTGCAAGGCAAAGAGGGTTAGCAGGTTCAACATGGCCACGAGTCGCTATACAAGCAAGTACTTACCCTCACCCCCAACACCTCTAGGGCATCCCACAGACGCTCCGCCTCGTACGTCTGCAGCACTTGGTGGCCAACGCTGGTGGCCGCGTCGTCCACAAACCCGCGCCACGCCCTCAGCGCCTCCAACGGAGGAACGAAGTCCGCCGGGTTCGGGCGAACGGCGTTCACGTCGCCAGTGTCAGGACCCCCATGTTCCGGCAGGGGATCCTCCTCTGGTATAAGCGACGTTGCAGGCAGGGATACAGGTGAGAACCCTATAGGGCACAATGAAGAACACACAAGGTAGACTAGGCAATCTTACCGTCAGTAGCGGATGGAGGACTTAGCAGGCACGCCTCCCTAGCCACGGGTGGGATAGCAATGACGCAAGCCCCCGCGGGGGGCGTCATCTCCCGGGGCACAGAAGCCTCCGCGCTCGGGGCGGGCGTTGATCGCTCCGACACGGAGGTCATCGTGTCCTGATGAGCCGAGGGGGCGCGTGCCATAGGGACTTCGGCGTGCGCGTCAAAGTCCCACAAGCTCCCGACGCCCGTCGCCACGACGAACCCCCTCGACGTCCGATGGGTCTCCGGCCGCAGACACGGTCGCTTAGCCAGAACAAATGGCGACGACCCGCCCGAGAACCGCCGCGGAGAGGCTCCGCGCCACAAAGACCCGTCGGCGAAGGCACCACCCTGTCAACCTCCACGCAGGGCACCTCGGTCTCGGCCGCTGTCATCAGCTAAGACCTGGCTCCGCGTGCCCCCGCGGAGGGCGTCCCCGATGTAATAGCGTCCACGGCCGAAGGTTCCACCCCAGCACCACCGGCCAGTATGGACCCCGACTCGACGACCGTCGCGGGTGACGCGACTTCCTCACTCCGGCTACCTGTCGCGGGCCCTCCGCCCAGGGCACTGCCCGAGGGCCCTTCGTCCCTGGTGTCTGCACCCTCCAAGCCCGAGTTGGCATACTTCGTCGAATCCGACTCCGCGTCTGCCTAGCTGGCAGGAGCGGTAGCAGCAGCAGTAGCGGCTGCTATACCGAGCCTTGGGCCCTCTTGCGAGCCGGCGCCTCCCTCCTCGTCGCGCCGTCGTCCTGGTGTTGTGGGGTCGGACGGGCGCGGTCCGGCACGGCGAGGCCCAAGACCTCGCACACGCGGTTTATCCGCCCTAGCCCCGCCTCCGCGGTAGCGAACGCGCGCTGGTCGTGCTCCCTGGCGGTATACGGCCCAAGGAAGACGCGCGCGACCCGCTCCGCGTCTTCCAAGCGAATTCCTGGACAAGGCAGGAGACGGGGTTAAAGCGTAACACATCGCGTACGAGCAAGAGAGACACGGTCGAGGCTTACGAAGGCCGGAGGGTGCTGGTAGTGTGCAGACAGATGGCCGAACATTGTCGTCGCGAAGCTGCCCGGCGGCGAGGCACCAGTTGTGGTCGAGTGGCGCCACGCCATACATCACGTACTCCTCGGCGAGGTCGTGCATGTTGAAGCGGGCGGCCACACCCACTAGTCGCCGGGCCCTCCGCTTATCTTCGTCATCAAGCGTCCGGCCGGGCGAAGCCTTGAATGCGATCAACCGGCCCATGCACTCAAGGCCACTCCCGCTCGCCACACGGTGATAGAACCACCGTTTCATCCAGTTGGATTCCCACTTCCCGCGAGTGGAATTCACGGGGAAGAGCTTGCCGCAGGACGACCGAAGAAGGAAGTTGATGCTGCCGAAGTTCGACAGCGTCCCGCCCTTCCGCCTTTGGCCGGAACCGTGCCTCGTGCGGTAGGCGAACATCGGCGGGCGGCCGACGCCTCGCGCGTGAGGCCCACCTGTATACGGCAAGCCAAGGCCACGGCGTTCGGGGTTAATTGCACCGGCTCCACCAACGCCCGCAGACGTCGCCACGATCGCCGCCGCCGGGATGCGAGGCTCAGATCAAAGTAGGCGACGAACACAAGCGCCCGACTCCGAGGCGCGGTTCCGTCTCATCGGGCGGGAGCCGCACCGCCTGGCGCTCGGACAACTTCCCCTCGCACAGCAGCATTTGGATCGTCTTCTCGGTCACGACCGAGGGACCCAGGTCACTGGAGAACGAACCCTCCTTTTCCGCCGCCAGCCACCACTTGTCTGCCGCCGCCGGATCGCGTTCTTCGAGCGCGTACTTCACTTCCAACCGCGATGGCCACCGGAAAACACCGCAATCGTCGGCCGCCTTGCCACGTTTGTCGCCGGACGCCATCACTGCTCACGGAGGGCGGAGGAGCGCAGCGGTGAGATTACCACGGGAGTGTAGAGGGCGATGCGGGTGAGAAGAGGGCACACAAGTGCGGGGACGCTGTCAAGGGTGGTATTTGAAGACTGCTCGCCCTCCGTCATCCCTTATCGTAATCGGCATATAGCGAGCCGCACATCTCCCAAGGACCGTAGTTGGGGCGTCGTGGCGGTTCACGTGCCCGATGCGACTGTGGTCATACAGAAGCCCGTCCCGCACGCTTCCCCATAGCCAGGGCCGAAGCGCCGTGACGGTGTGCGTCAGACGCAACCGCAATACCGCAAAGGGCCGTAAGCGCACGATACCACAGTGGCCTCCCGCCGCGCGCAATACGGAAAAACGAAAGGCGGACCCTTCGCGCAAGCGGCACCTGGCAGTTCGGAGACATCAGTGCAAGGGGCACCTGGCAGTTCGGAGACATCACCGCCTGGGGGCACAAGCATGGCAGGACGACCAGCAGCGGCAGGCGATGGCGAAATATGGCTAGGCGCCGTATGACGCGCCAACCCTCGCCCGCCCCGTGTCCCCCTTCCTTGGGAAAGAGGCGAACGGCCGCGGGCATGCAACCGCTCACATCCCACGACGCACCAGTCACAAGCCGCCGCGTGCCCAAGGCAGACCGCACGGCACGACAGGCTGACCCCTGACAAGTCAGGGGCCAGCGCGGTTACAGGCACCATTAAGGCGCATTACCGGGCCGCGGGCCACAATCGCCTCCACGCACAACACAGTCGGCGACACGAGGCCTGCCTTCGCTCCCACACTGACTCAAGACCCCAATACCGACTCCCTGACAGCGAGACTCAGCCCCGACATCGGCTTCGACACGGACCGCGCGCGCGTTTACCTCGACTAGGCGCCAGCTTCGCTGCCATCCGTTCGAAGGGTAGGGGACGGAGCGCGCGCGTCTACTTCGGCTAGGCGCCAGCCCCGTTGCCACCTGGTCGAAGGGTAGGGGACGGAGTGCACGCGCGTCTACGTCGACTAGACGCCAACCCCACTGCCACCCGTTTGAAGGGTGAGGGACGGAGCGCTCGCGCGTCTACTTCGGCCTAGGCACCAGCTCCGCTGCCACCCGTTCGAAGGTGAGGGGCGAGCGCCGCGCGTCTGCCGGGCCAGGCGCCGGCTCGCGCCACCCGCTCGAGGGTGAGGGACGGAGCGCCGCGCGTCTACCTAGCCTAGGCGCCGGCCCCACCGCCACCCGCTCGAAGGGTAGAGGACGGAGCGTGTGCGCGTCTACTTTGACTAGGCGCCAGCTCCACTGCCACCCGTTCGAAGGGTAGGGGACGGAGCGCGTGCACGTCTACATCGACTAGACGCCAGCCCCGCTGCCACTCGTTTGAAGGGTGAGGGACGGAGCGCTCGTGCTTCTACTTCGGCCTAGGCGCCAGCTCCGCTGCCACCCGTTCGAAGGGTGAGGGACGGAGCGCTCGCACGTCTACCTAGCCTAGGCGCCAGCCCCACTGCCACCCATTCGAAGGGTAGGGGACGGAGCGCGCGCGCATCTACTTCGACTAGGCGCCAGCCCCGCTGCCACCCGTTCGAAGGGTAGGCGACGGAGCACACACGCGTCTACTTCGACTAAGCGCCAGCCCCGCCGCCGCCTGTTCGAAGGGTAGGGGACGGAGCACGCGCGCGTGTCTACTCCGGCTAGACGCCAGCTCGCTGTCACCCTTTCGGAGGATAAGGGACGGAGTGCTCGCGTCTATGGCTAGGCGAGGCATGTCCTTGATCCGACGGCGACTCCGTCTACGCCTTCGACCTCAACAGTGATAGGCTCCAGTCCCGACATAGACTTCGACTTCGGCACTAGACCGCAGGCTACGCTGCACAATAAGGCTCCGCAGGTCCGAACATGCTCACAGGCCGCGGGGACGGAGGGGGCCAAAGGACTCACAACATGGCTTCGGCCTGTGAAGCCCTTCACCATGAGAGGCTCCTGTTGTAGGGGTGGCCCCCACCTAAGCCCAGCAGGCCTGTTAGAGGGTTGTAAGACCCATAGTAGGATATGTATAGCTACTTAAATACCCTGGTAGGGATATACTGATGTAATGGTACAAATGTAAAAACACTTCCCACATGGGTACCGGTATATATAAGACATGGGCTATAGGAGAGGGAGAAGGAACCATCATTCTCCAACTCTCCACTATCACATCTCTCCTCTGTTTGGTCTGTAACCATACAAGAACCATCGGCAGAAAACTGTGAAACGTAAGCTCGTGAACCCATCCTGTCCACTATTTCAGGGCCATTCACTGGAAGGTAACGACCAAGAACGAATGCACGATCAACTGAAGAGAACTTTCCATTTCCTGAAGAATTAACTTCCCTTCCTGATAATAACCTGGTTGTTGATATTGTATCTTTGCTGGTACCAATGGACTTGCGGATGCTTTCACTATGTCCTGATCTTATTCGAGTCATATGGAAAATATTACTATGTAATTTTAAGAATTCATTTCTCGCTTGGACTGAACTAGAGCCATCACTATTCTTCCCTTCATGTTCACTGTGTTCCTCCTCTAGCCTACTCATGCCATAACCCATCCTTTTCAACTGTTACATATACCAATTCTCCTTTGAAATGCGCATCGACGTGAAGACTCCATAATTCCAAAAATCAAAGAAATGCATTGTTAGTATGCGAGTACATAACAGCATACCTTGGGTAAGAGAGCCACATACTCCCTTCATTATACCAGGGGGAATGCGCGTCCGCCCGCGCGCCCATGTCACCCCGCCGCGCACTCCGGCCGGCGCGTGGCGGGGGATTTTCGGTACGGCCAGCAGAGGTATTTTTCCTGTATTTTTCGAAAATTACGTAAAGGTCTTTTTTCCTCGCGAAAAGATCCCTGCCAGTTTTTTCTAAAAAAATTTGGATGGCGCCCCGCGGGTTTCCAAAATTACGTATAGGCCCTTATTTACTTACGGACAAGTCCTTACAAATCCTCGGTTTTTTTACAAAAAAACCCTTTGATTTTCCCGAAATTACGCATGTGTCCTCGATTTTTTTAATGAAACTCCCTGTGAATTATCGTCTCTTTTACTTTGGTCCACACGGTAGCTAGCGCGACGTGCGCTGCGCTTATCCAGCTAGTATGCTTTGACAAAACCAGGTTATGTTTGCCGATTGCCTTGATTATGTAATGTATTGAAAATAATAACCCCAACTCAAAGATCTTGCTTTCGCCGGAGTTCATTCTATACTACACAATAAAGAAGAAAGAATATATGATTAGTACTAATTAATTGCGAGTTCAAACAAAACTCGTGGAAGGTAGGATATGCGATTAGTACTAATTAATTGCGAGTGCAATAAATTATCGTGCATACTTAATTAGCACTACATGATTAGCACTAATTAAATATGATTAACACTAAATAAAATACTATTAATTTAGTGCTTTAATTACCACTAATTAATTACTACCAGTACTGTTTAATTGCTATTGGTAATAATTAACTATATCTAGCGCTAATTAAAGCACTAACCAATGAGTAACAGTGCCGCTACAGTGCTACCGGCGTGGGAAATCGGCAGGAGGCAGTCGCACCATGGAGGCTCGGCAGGAGCTAGCTGCTGCGCTGCACGTCGCCCTGCCATGCCAACTCGGCTAGCTGTGAGCCTAGCCTCTTGCCGAGCTACAGTGGCACGGTAAGTGATACATGTCATCTATCATACCTTTTGCGCTTAAGAATAAGTTTATTTTTATAAAAACAAGTAGCTAGGATCTATTTTTGAAAAAAAAGTCACTACAGAGTTAGACATGTGAACAGTCGATAAAAGGCTTCCAATCAAAGTTAAGGAAGTTTAACCGCATGTTTTTTTAAAATGTATATGTACGAACAAAGGGAGTGCTAAATTTAGCAGTGTATGGGCCTGTTTGATACAACTGTGGTAGGCCACGCTCGTTTCAGCTTCTGGCTTATCACTATTCATAAATTTCGTCTTTTTCTGATTTTTTCGCTTTTTTGCCGGTTCTTTTTTCTCGTATTCGTTTGTGTTGTTCGAGATGAGCTAACATATGTTTTTCTATTTTTATTTTTTTTAAAATTTAATTACGCCAAATAAGGCACCTTTAGCTACAGTGAAATTTCAACCAGCTACAGTGCATTTTTAGCCATAAGCCATAGCTTTTCAGCCCAACCGAGCATGGCCTAACTTTTGGCTAAATTTTTTAAATTTTAGCTGTTTGCGACAGAGATTACGGAGAAAGAGATACTCGCTTGTGATTTTGGATGGTACAGATGTTGAGCTTTTAATGTGTACTACAATTAACTTATAGATCTCATCTTGAAAAAATGCTTCGTTTGAAAGTTAGATACTGTTAACTTTGTTTCAAGAGAAAGCGCATACAACACAAATAAACTAAGAGAACACAGAAGAATTTCTGAATTTCTCTATTCTCTTACTTGCTCCCCTTTTTCCTCTATAAAACTGGTAACAAGCTTTTTTAATATATAGACTAATATTTTTTTACTAGCATATATATTCGGATTTCAAATTGGACATAACTTTAACTTAAGTTACATACAGAGACGGACTTTACTATATCTTGGATTCGAAGTCAAGATTATTTTTAACAGATACTATAGCAAAAATCAAAAACCGATTTAAAGATCCTGTAAAAATGAGTGAGATCCAATGGCATCCTAGTAATTCACCTGTGGTTGCAGGGAGAGTCCAAGCACGACTTTTTCTTCAAAGTCTGGGCCTGGACGGAAGGAAGGAGGCTGCTGCCTAACTTTGACCTTGAATCTGACGACCAAGACGACGACGTGCAAGTTTGTTTCTTAATTATTAATCCTCTCCTCAAGTTTGTTTCTTTCAATTCATCCCCTTCTCCTCCTCCCTAATTTACTACTAGCAAGCATCGGGGCGGCAAGCATATGAAAATATTTATCTGCAATCTCCGCCCAACCCTTCAATTCCTCGCCTTCCGTTCGTTTGTTCGTTCGAGCCCCACCATCTCCAATTCCTTCTCCTCAATTCCTAGCCTCATAGGCTCAACTCCATCCATCCATCCATCCATCAGGTTCGCTGCTAGCTTCAACATCTTTTCTTCTACTTGGCGCTCTCTCTCTCTCTCTCTCTCTCTCTCTCTCGTCTCTTTCTTTGGCCTTAAAATTGGTTCTTCTGGGTGTCGGAAGAAGCAATCCGAATTGAATTAGCTATGAGAATCAAAACGATGATTTCTTTTCTTGTTGTCAATTCCTTGTTTAGGTGGTCCGATCGATGCTAGCAGTGGCGACTGTTGCCTGATGATAACCTGCGAGTACTAAGGTACGTACGCTATTAGTCCTGTTCGTGTCCGGCCGTCTTCCTTGTTAATTTGGTTATAATTGGTCCTCAAGCATCTGAAACTAGGATTAGTTATGGTTGAGGGTCTAACAAGAATGAGATTTTCCATGTGCGCAGCAAGCCAACCAAATGGGAACTACACTAGCTGCCTGCCTAGCTAGGAGTGGTATTCTTGCATAATTCATGGTGAACCAACCATCTGGAGTGATTCACTTGCTGAGGTTTTGAGGAACCTCTCAGTCGATGCAATATGGTTCCAGGTGGTACTCAGAAACCTGACAGTGGAAATGAAATGCACGAACAGAATGCAGGAGGACCTGGAAACACCATCGATGTGAAGGACCACATTCATATGGCCCTCTATTTTAGTAGTTCATCCCAAAGATCAGGGCTCTTTACAGGTGAGAAAAGAAATGGGCATTCCCTTGATGAGCACATGGAAGCATCCAGCTCCACTCCCTACAACTTTGGGGCATTTGAGTCTCATTGGCAGTCGAGCTCACCTTCTTCCACAGAACAAATGCTCGGGGAGCAAAGAAATGCTTCTTTTCGCTCAGCTGCATCTCAAAGATCTCCTAGTCGACGTTTCACCGTACCCTTTGCGAAGAAGATTGATTGGGGCTCTCTTTGGGACAAGTCCAAGGAGTGGCTTAAGAATCCAATGAACATGGCTCTTTTCATCTGGGTTGTTGCCGTTGGTGTTTCAGGGGCCATCCTTTTCATGGTTATGACGGGAATGCTGAACCGTGCTTTGCCAAGAAAGTCACAGAGAGACACATGGTTTGAAGTTAGTAATCAGATACTGAACGCACTGTTTACTCTTATGTGCCTATATCAACACCCGAGGAGATTCTACCATCTCGCACTCTTATGCCGGTGGAGAGCCGGTGACATGCTTGAGCTCCGACAAGCATATTGCAAAGATGGAACTTGCAAGCCCAATGAGAGGAAGCATATGATGGTTGTGATCCTGCTGCTCCACTTGAATTGCTTTGCGCAGTACGCGCTGTGTGGCCTTAACCTTGGCTACCCAAGACGGAAGCGGCCTCCGATGGGAGTTGGCCTGACGATGTCGGTGGCAATATGCGCACCGGCTGTCGCTGGTCTGTACAACAACCTCAGTCCTCTTGGGAAAGACTACGAGGCCCAGGCGGACGAAGAGTCGCAGGCGCCGAGCAGCTCTAATCCGCAACTCCAACGAAAAACCCTCGAGAAGAAGTATTCATTTACAGTACCAACAGAAGACAGCAGAAGGGTCGCAGAGCGCAGCCCGCAATGGATGGGTGGGCTGTTTGATCTGTGGGATGACATCTCGCTAGCCTACCTCTCGGTTTTCTGCAGCTGCTGCGTGTTCGGGTGGAACATGAGCAGGCTCGGTTTTGGCAACATGTACGTGCACATTGTGACATTCATTCTCTTCTGCCTGTCTCCCTTCTTCATCTTCAACCTGGCGGCCATCAACATTGACAACGAGGCTGTCAGGTACGCATTGGGGCTGGCAGGCATTCTTCTCTGTGTTTTTGGTTTGCTCTACGGCGGTTTTTGGAGGATCCAGATGCGCAGGAGATTCAACCTTCCTGCCAACGACTTGTGCTGCGGCAAGCCCGACGTCACCGACTGTTTTCAGTGGCTCTGCTGCTCCTCGTGCTCTCTCGCTCAAGAAGTCAGGACAGCTGACGCCTATCAAGTTGTGCAATATAACTTGTATCGCAGAGAGGCAAACTACGATCATGGCGATTCCAGCTCCCACTCCCAGATGCGTCCTCATGGCAATGGAGATGGAGAAGGGAACCATCACACCCTGCAGGAAAAACACATGAATGACCTGTCCACGCAGCAACCACTGAGGTTTGCAGGTGTTTTCGCTTCAGGACTAGGAGTCGGCAATGGGGGGGTCAGCAATACCAATACGATACCCCCTGCTGTGTTTGCTATAGATAAGCATTAAGTCTGGTTTTCACACTAAACTTAACTTCAGATCACAGTAATTGTATACGGTAGAGTATGTATGTTATCCCCGTGTATCTTTTTTTTAAAATAAAGGATTACCCTACTTATATTGAAAGCCATGACAGAGTTGTCATCCCCGTTTATTCTAGTCTATCTATTATATTATTAAAGTAGAAGCCAAATAAACTACCACGTTCACTCTCAAGTGATAGAAATTACCACATTAATCGAAGAAAAAAGAAAAAATATACCGTCGATTAATGTGAGTCCAAATTATAAGGGTTGAGATTGAGATGGATCCATATTATACCGATATATACCATCGACTAATATGGTTCCAAATTACACGGTCCAGGTCATCCATGATCGGGTACATCACGTGGCTTCTAGGCTAATTACGAGCACACACAAAGCAAATAAACCGGCTAACTAGTAAACACATGTATCCAAATCCAAATCAATTACCGGTAAAGATCAAATTGCAAATCACTCGGTTATATCTATGCAGCACGGCGGTGAAGGCCTTCGGGATAGAATAGAAAATTCAAGGGGAAAAACCTCATAAAACAATCAATGGGGACAGAGTAGAAAAGAAGGCGTTCAGGATAGAATAGGAAAATCAAGGGAAAAAATACTTTACAAAACAATCCAAATTGTATACAAGGAGCTCCCGTTCAGGACAGAGTAGGAAAGTCAACAATCCGAACTGTATACGAGGAGCTCCTATTTGGGACAGAGTAGGAAAATCAAGGAAATCGTGTTTAGGTAGAACACAATACACACTAGCAAACAAAACACAATCCAATCCGAAGAGAATACGAGTACATATAGCCTACAAATATAGTGTCCCATGTAGAACAATGGTCTTGACTAGCCCTTTCTTGCGTCCCGAGAGGCAAGCTTGACCAGGAGGAAGATGGCAACTTGCAGCACCTGCGCTCTGACAGAGTTGAATAGGATCTTCACGAAGCCATTGATCATGGCTTGGCCAGCACGCAGAACACCTGCTTGGCTGCGCCGGCCTCGTGCCGATGCTGGTCGATCTTGAAGACCGACTTCTCCAACTCGGCCAACTCCTCTGACGTGTGAAGGCTTGGCTTAGTAGGTAAGACACAACCCACTGAGCGATCTAGAAAATAGCACATGTGTGCATTAGATTAGTATTCAATAGAGCGTTTGCTATATGCAATGCACAACATCTATCTATGCCTCCATTGCTAATTGAATTCTCCTTTGGAAGCCCCCATGTTAATCTATAACTTTATCTAGCCTCTTTTTAGCAAAATACAAAAGTTAAAACTAAAAAGCTCATTGGTTATATCAACTCTTTGAACTAAGTGCAAACAATGACCTACCATTCAATGGTATTGACAGTGAATTAGGCAACTTAATGCACTTGTAAAGTTATGTTTGCTTAACGTTCATCCTTCAAAAACCTAAAACTAACTATAAGATCTAGAAAAATATCATATAGAATCAATATTGCCTGAAAAGAATATTTCTAATTAGTATGATCCACAATGCATCTGTATCACTAAAGTAATATGCAAGGTTGCTTTTTACAAGGTACCTTCTCTTCCCTCTGAATCTTTATTCTCAATATCATCATTGTAGCTCCATGATGCCACCAGTGGCCCCAACAGTACTGACACCACTGCCTTACTGCTACCGGAATGTTGGCTTTACCCCTAAGATCAAACACACACGAGCACACTTTGGCCATGGCTTCTCGACCACAGCACTTCAACGCAACTTCGATCGTACCGTTCACATAGAGGTGGTACTACCGGTGTTCAACCATGCAGGACTTTTGAACACTGATTGGGTATTGTAGCTTATGACTACCGACCAGTTCACTATAACTTACGACCTGTTCACTATAACTTACTATCAGTTCACTATAGCTTACGACTCCAGGGTCTTCGACTCTTAGGTATTCGACTCCTACGTGAACTCGAACACATGAGTACTCAACATGCGTCAAGATTAGTTTGAATAATCTCCCCCCTAATCTTGACTTGCTAAACTTTACAAGATGAAGTCTGATCTTTTGACGCATCTCCAAGGAGTTTTGCCTTCTTCTTGCTGACCATGTCGCTACTGACACAACTTACCGATGTCTTTCACTTCTTCACCACCGGTGACACACCTCGCCAACGACTTCGACCACTTCCTCAGCTCCAATTGTCTTTCACCGATAACACATGTTGATGACAATGGAGGCTCTCATCAGAGCTTACACACATGAAAACTTGGACACAACTACAAGAACTCACACACACTCACATGCATCATACACTGACTTACCTACATGCACAACCATAACACAAATATATGCACATATGTAACACACCTCCTACATGCTCAAACAGATAAATGACACATGCAACACTCCTACTGTGACATCTCTCTCACTCACACACTTCGACGATGCTGCCGCCGCTTTAGCATTGCTGTGTTTGCGACATGTTACACCATGATGCTGCTGATGGTGGAAGAACGTCGTTTGTCGTCGACGCTGCTCGCGCCTTACAGCCCATCTGTGCCACTCCAAGTCACCACTACTCCCCACATGGAGCCGCATTGGCATGCTACCGATCGATGAGCCATCATCAGGAAGTATCTCCATACTCTACACCTCGCTCTGATACCAAGTGTTGGCTTTGCCCCTACGATCAAACACACATGAGCACATGGACACAACTTACACACGCACGCAAGAACAAACACAGAGACACGGAGAGAAATTTTGCCAACACAAACTCAACTTGTGTCGCTTTTCTCTTATATCTTACATACGACTACTCTTACATTGGTTAACAGGAAGTACACGGCTTAAATAAGCCTCTCACACACAGTCACACGACCTGTATTCCACGCACCCACTAAATCCACTAGCTAACAATTAGGATCTATTATCATAACACTGTTCGGAATCTTCTCCATGATCAGCATGACTTGGACAACTCGTTGACTTAAGTTACAACTGTTACTCGGATGCCCAGCCACAACTTAAGATCACGATGCCTGGACAATGGCTTCTGGACCATAGCACCTTGACCATGCCACTTCGACCATGGCTGCTTGACCACATCACTTTGACCACGACACTTCGACGCAACTCCGGTTGTACCGCTCACATAGAGCCAGTATTACCGGTGGTTGACTATGTAAGTCTTTCGAGCACCGACCGGGTATTGTAGCTTACGACTACCGACTGATTCACTGTAGCTTACAAACGTTTCACTATAGTTATGACCGATTCACTGTAACTACAAACGGTTCACTGAGCTTACGATCGGTTCACTGTAACTTATGACCCAGGGTCTTTGATTGCTTTTTGACTCTGAGGTCTTCGACTCCTACATGTACTCAGACACATGAGTACTTGACATGTGTCAAGATTAGTTCCAACACGGAATACGCCTCATCTCCATATGCGCATTCAAGTTCAATAGTTGCTACTCATGTGCATCTCCTACCATTAGTAATAGAGTGTGTAAACATCAGGTACCATAAAATTAATCATGTTATTGAATTGAAGTAGTGTGTTCGTGCGTACAATCAAGCTAAAAACGCAATTAAAAACAAGTGAAACTTAGTCCTTCCATCTAGCTAAACCTCCAACTGTGGTACATATGGCATAAAAACACATTTATCTCTTTTCAGTGCAAGAACAACACAAAGATGGAGAGAAATTTTACCAACGTGAACTCAACTTGCATCACTTTTCTCTTATCTCTTACATACGACTACTCTTACATTGGTTAACAGGAAGTACACGGCTTAAATAAGCCTCATGCACACACGGTCACATGACCTGTACTCCACGCATCCACTAACTCCACTAGCTAACAACTAGGACCTATTCTCATGCCGCTGTCTAGGATCTTCTCCATGATTCACATGACTTAGACAACTCATTAAGTTAAGTTACAACCATTACTCGGATGCCCAGCCACGACTTACGATCATGGCTGCTCGAGCATGGTGCCTCGGCCATGGCACTTCGACCATGGCTGCTCGACCACAGTACTTCAACCACGGCTTCTCGACCACAACACTTCGATGCAACTCTGGTCGTATCACTCATGCAGAATTGGTACTACTAGTGTTCAACCACGCAAGTCTTCCAAGCACCGACTGGGTACTGCAACTTATGACTATCGACCGATTCAATGTAGCTTATGACTACTAACCAGTTCACTGTAGTTACGATCATTTCACTATAGCTTATGACTCTGGGGTCTCCAACCACTCTCCGACTCCGAGGTCTTCGACTCCTACACGTACTCGGACACATGAGTACTCAACATGTGTCAACATTAGTTCCAACAATCTCCCCCTAATTGAAAGGCGATTTGATCACAATAAGTATTCCTATTTGAATACAATTAGTAATATTCTTATTCGAAAACAATTAGTATTTCTGTAACATTAGGACACGTATAAAGTCTAGATATTACACTATATATAATCTACATAATATCATGTTTGTCTACACCATTAAGTACAGAGTACAGAACTATCACCATATCTCTGACAACCACTACGATCACCAAGTACCAACCTGGTACGAAAACATCGCCTACCAACTACAGATTAGGTACTATAGCACAGACTACCACCAACGAGTACTGTAGCACCGACCACCGACCAGTCACTTTCACTTTTTACTGGTTTACTATTGCATATGACCGGTTCACTAATTGTGGTCAAAGCCGACTGATTGCCTGCCATGGTCAAAGTCGGACATGGTCGAAATGCCACCCTAAAAACTCTAGCAACACAAGCACATCGACCAAAACTTTTACAAATGCAAATCCCAATGAAACCCAAATATCAGTTATTCATCATCACTTAATGCATGACCTGATGACAACATGACCCCTATGTGTACGACCATATTTACTATGCTTGTTGTTGTAATTACAAGAGTTCCTACGCATCACTTAAATTACCATATGGGCTCATTTTTAGAAGTGACTTTATATTATATGAACTATATGATGCTATTTAATGATGAAAATATATATTTGTGCAGCACCATGTCACTTTTGGGTCAAGATGAGCAAGAGTTTGAGCTGGACCCGTTTTGGAATCCAAATCGGCCTTCGGAGATAGCACCGACTTCAAACGAGCATAACATTCACATATGGACTCCATTTGAGCTCCACGAGTACATGATTGAAAGATTATCTCATTCTTTTTCTAACGGATCTAGCCTCACCTCCAATTCTTTCTGAGTACAACACAATATGCAAAATAGTCCTCTGCTATCTCTAATTTGAAAACAGGCTGGTGCTACGCCACCTCCACTTGGGCCCATAGGCCTTGTAACCCTAGAGGCGTACGCCCACCCCTAGGCCGCCACCCTCTGGCCGTCATCCTCATATAGTCTAATGTGTGCTACACTTTACACCTTGGATTTTGTTTATGTTTAGTTTGTTTTCTTGTAACTTGTATCTTCTGCATGTGTCGACTAGACCACCCAGTCAAGATCCTTATTCTCACCTTTATCTCTACTTTCATCCATATTTGCAATACATCAGATTGTGTTTCACCTTGTTCTTGCATACTTCTTCAGTGTATGCAGGGATTAGTCTTCGTGATCAGGTCATCCGGGTATTTGTGCACGGTTGATAACCACTTGTCGAGTAGTTCAGCGATTGCATTCTTTCGGGCCTTGCGAGTTCATAGCCAGGATCGTGAGAGTTGAACAACTTCTACCAAATTTATCTTCTCATCGAAAGATTGGGCTAGAACAGGACCTTTGTGGTTCATCACGACCACCATATAGTCTCACAATATCTCCCTTGATGAATACATTAAAAAACACCTCAGAAACTCTTTAAAAGAAAATTTGCAAAAGGAAAATATTCAAAGCTACAGATCACAGTCGAAAGAGCACAGACCACAGCAGAAAATGCAGAAAGCTCAGAAGAGCTCATAGAACAAAAAAGCTCTGAGAACTCAAAACTCCCCTTCAACACAAGAGAATGATTTTTTTTCAATTTTTCTAAACTCTCAGAAAATTCTTTCCCTATCTATTCTCCCCTTTTTTTCTAATTTATACCGCTTTGGCAATGTAATCATCAAGAGCTCTATAAAGAGGGTAATTTTGAAAAGGAGCAAAAAGAGTAAAACATCGTGAATCTTTATAGATTATCCAAGTCACTTTTAATTCATTAGAATGCGTCCAAGCCATCCTTTTAGAGTAGAGCTCCCAAGATCATATAAAGTTATATACCATATAACAAGTCTAAACAAGTCCTTAGCCTAATTAAGCAAGTTGGATTAATGAAAAGCATCTTGACCATAACCAAACCGATCTATAAAGAGAACAAATAGATATCACACCTAAAAGAGTAAGTCTAGAAGTGAAGTAAGCTTTAAATCTAATCGAACTAGTAGTCTCATATAGCAACCTATTGCTCCACATTTAATTTTTTAGGCATGTGGTATGCTTGTAGCATACTTCTTTTCATGATGCCATTTATGTAGCAAACTTCTTTTAAATAGTGGCATGCTTGAAGCATACTTCTTTTCTATTGAGTATGTTTTGTGCTTTCTCTTTTGTTTAATCATGGCATGCTTGAAGCATACATCTTTTCAATATTCTCTTTCTCATTTTTTTCTTTTTTTATATTTTTATCAAAACATGCCAACTCGAGTGAACATAAAAAGATTGCAATATGAAAAATACGAGCCTCATGACCAAAATTTAAAAGAGGACTCACAATCAAGATAATCATTTTCGATGAACATCACAAGATGCTACCTACAATCAGTCTAGTCAAAGTCTTCAACCATGCCATATTTCAGTTTAAGTATAGCAAATTGATTACAATTTATTTTGACTATGACTACAAAGCAAATGAATAAATATGATAAAGATAGCTCTATTACTCATTTGATTTTAAAAACTTGGACTTGAAACATCATTTGACAAGCATAATAAACAAAACTTCCAAAATATTTAAACACTAAGCTCCCCCTCAGAATAATCTCATAGGATGTAACACACCTAAATCACTTTGCAACCAAACAAAACGAGAAAAATCAAGTGGTTTGGTAAAAATATCAGCAATTTGAGAATAAAGGTCAATGAAATACAAGGCAACATCTCCCTTTTCTACATGATCTCTAAGAAAATAATAGCGAATATCAATGTATTTGGTTTTTGAATGTTACACATGATTTTTAGCAATACTAATCACACTAGTGTTATCACAGAAAAATGAAACACTATCCAATTCTAAGTCAAAATCTTTAAGAGTAGCTGTCATCCAAAGCAATTAAGAGCAACAAGAAGCAGTAGCTACCTATTCAACCTCAGCAGTGGAAAGTACAATAGATACATGTTTCCTAGAAGCCTATGAAACAAGATATGTACCTAAAAAGTGACATGTGCCAAAAGTACTCTTCCTATCAATTCAACAACCTCCAAAATCCGCATCTGAATAAACTCTAAGGGTAAGAGATGAGGAAGAAGAGTATCATTAGCCAAATTCCAAAGTTGACTGAAAATTCGCTTTACCGTGTGACGATGTGAAGTACATGGGGAAGCATGAAAGCGAGTACACAAACACACAGCAAAGTGCATGTCTGGATTTGAAGCGGTGAGATATAAAAGAGAACCAATTATATTTCTGTATTCCTTTTGATCAATAGGCTCTCCATATTCATCAGGATCCAACACAGCAATAGACCCTATGGTTGTGAAAATTGGTTTGACTGTCCCCATATTAAAGTGACGAAGCAGACCCTTGGTGTACTTAGTTTGATAAACAAAAGTACCCAACTTTGATTGCTTGATCTGAAAGCCTAGAAAGAATGTGAGTTATCCTATCATGCTCATCTCGAATTTCCAATCTGAAAACTTGGAAACAAGAGTATAAGAGAAACCACTAAAAATGATATCATCCACATAAATCTGAACAAGTAAAAGATCATTCACAACGATGGGAGGAATTGTGGACAAAGAAATAAACAATGGAAAAGGACCATATGTTTTCTGATTGCATAGCCATAACTACCACACATTGGAACTCTTTTAACTGAACAAGGCAACTAACCACTCTTCGCACAACTGTACATCTATGACACCGAAAACGAGGTGGCCAATAGGATAAGTGCATCTGGATGCAGTGATAGGACATCATCAGTGGATTCGAGCATCTTGGCCAGCTTGCAAAAAATGCTTGATGAGAACAACATCCTGGCAAAATCATTTAGAATGGTAAGGGATAGGTTTAAAGAAGAAGAGTACCATGATTTCATGCTCAAATTAATAAATAAAACCAAAAATGGGACGCACGGCATGCCATCTGCATCTGAGGTTGAGGCATTAGTGGTCAAAGATCCAACTACAGAGAGTGAAGGACATGACATAATTGTTGAGTACAAAGACATGGTGCCTAAAAGGATATCAGAGATCCATCCGAAATTCATGTCCATACAATACACACTATTATTCCCATACGGGCAGTGGCGGAGAGAGGGAGGGGCTGGGAGGGGCCTAGCACCCCCCAACAAGGTTACAAGAAGACTAACCCCGGATGCATGCTCTGCAAGGTATTGCCGTATGCAGTGGTGTTTACATCTTGCTTTGACTAACTGGATGTAGGAAGGAAGGGCCCAGGAAATCATCTGCTTCTACTTCCCAATGGGATTTTACTAGCTCACTGGCTGGCATAACGAACAAGACGCCTGGTGCTGCTTGAAATGTCCATGCATTTGGAGTTTGCAGTGTGCTGCCAAACGAAAGGTCTGTTCTTTAACGGCTTCTAAAAGTGGCTTTTGATTTTTGTTATAGTACCTAACTTTCAAACAAAATATTTTCTCAACCTTCTACTAATCTTCCATTATATAATTAATTACATGTGTTTAATTAGTGGGTTGGCCCCTCCCAATTTAGCCCAAATGTAAAGTATGTTTAAAGCCCGTCATATGCAGCCCAATTAGGCCTAGTAGTTGAGGATCGACGCTTCATATTTGAGCCTTTGGCTCTTTGCCGGCTTGCCGCACGCTCTGTCTGTTCGTCTCCATGAAGGTCGGCCTGACCCTCTTCCAGCGCACCGAGAAGGCCAGAAGGGCGTGTGTGAGTCCTCACTTCGATCCCCTTCCGTTCCCAATACTGTGGGATTCGGTCACTACTTACTATTATCTGAATCAATTAGTACAGGAGTACAATTCGTGCGAAATTGGAATTCTCAGGATTCAAGTGTGTTTTTGCTGTGAATGTGATTTGCAGTGTGCTTGGCCGCAAAGATTAGTAATGATGATATTATTAAGGCCTATGATCTTGCTGGTAGTCGTAGAGCTAAGTTTAAGTTAATAGAGATGTAATTTTCTTTGCATTGTAATTTGCGAAACATATTACTCTGATATGTGACTATTGGATCGGTAAATTCGGTATGGTTCATTGGTTCTACTCTACTTGTTATCCATGTTGCCCTACCCCCAATATCCAATTCCTAGCTCCAGCCCTGCATACGGGGAAGATGGATTTACACTTGAAATTCCATACAAACAAAAAAGGGGTTACATACAGCAGGGAATATATAACTATGCTAGAATACCATGCTTACTACCTCCAACAACGCCCACACAAATCAATGGCTCTCCTGATGCCCGGACATCTATCATTGCAATATTTGGTTGATGTATGTTGCATCGAGCAAAATAGACTAAAATGGATCAAGAACAATCAAGGGAAATTAAGAACAAAACTTTACAGTGGATTACAGGATGCAATTGAGCGAGGGGACACCAGAACATAGCAAGTTGGAAAGAGGATAATTCTACCTTCAGGTTTTACAGGAAGTAGAAGTAACAAGGCATAGAACTTCTAGGACGCAATGGCAATCTGACGTTGGGCTAGATACCCAGACATCTTTATAACATTCATATGCAACCCAAAGTGGCCCAAGATCCATACATGCTAGATGAAGCAGGAGGTGACCAAAAACCAGCCGATCAACCCGATATTGTAAACCAAGTCTATATGATAAAACTGAAGGAGCTAATAAGAGACAAAAGAGAAAAAATGCTTCGGAGAAACTACATCAAGTAAGTACCTTTGACTATAAATTGTTACTTACATGAATGTCGATAGAAAAAAATGGACACGACAGATTTCTCCTCCTGGAAGGCTGGAACACCTTCTCAATCAGCACCACGACGGAGAGCCATGGAGTTCCACTGATCAAGCGAGCCGAGTAGGCGAAGGCGGCGCATCCATGAATTGGCAACCAGAGAATCAGCCACACTAGAGCACAAGCTTTGCCACTGGCTTCCCCTCAATCTCATATCTAGCTTCCTGTGAGACCATGTGGAGGTCACCCCATGGTTGTGATGAGTAATTGACTCTTGATCTAGAAAGGTTGAGTTTGGTTTTTGAGGTTTGAGAGGAGAATGGGTCTCTCTATTGGGGTCTAAGCCCTTACGACCTCTTGGCACATGGTCAAAAGCCAGCTGGACCGATTACGACCTCTGCAATGCAATTTGTCCATGGTCGGAAGCGGTGCGCACCATTTACGACCACGGTTGGGGCGTGTACGACCACTTTGAGCATGGTCGCTGGTCTCCCGAGTGGTTTACGACCACACTGGCCGTGGTCGGAAGCCAGTCGAGCTGTTTACGACCACACTGTCAGTGGTCGGAAGCCGGAAACCACGTTTACGACCTCATTAGCTGTTGTCAAAAGCCTCTATGACCACATTGGCCATGGTCGGAGGTTGACAGATAGCTTTACGACCTCGTTGGCCGTAGTCGAAGGCCAACCGAAGGTTTACGACCACTTCAAAGCAACTTGAACGTAGTCGAACGGGTTTACGACTACGTTGTCGCTGATCGGAAGGCAGCAGCAGCCTTACGACCACGCTTGACAGTGGTCGGAACCCAGCCGGGCAGTCTACGACCAAGTTGTCAAGCATCGGGAGCCAGCCGAGCCGTTTACGACTTCATCAGGCGCTTTCCTGCTAAATCGTAGCATTTGGCCGTGGTCGAAAGCTTGCCAGACAGTGTACGACCACGTTGTAATGTGCTTCAGCGCTCGGGTATGCGACCACGTTGGGAAGTCGATGGCCTACAACCACATTATCGAGAGTTGCAGTCGAAGTCGGCGCTCAAGTCTACGACCTCATAAGAAGTCAGCAGAGTTCGACCATGTTGTGAAGCGGTCGAACGAGGTCGGGTTGGGGTCAGACTCAGTCGGTTGTGGTCGTAGCCGGTCGGCCATAGTCATAACCGGTCGGAAGTGGTCGTGGCTATCTAGATTGCGATGCCAAGCACTTGAGGAAGTCGAGCTGGTCGTATGCGGTCGAACGGGCTCGTCTTGTGGTCGAAGCACTTGTATGTGGTCGAATGGGGTGTCAACCACGGTGAAACTTCGGTGCACGTGGTGCGAGCGGGTTCGACCACGATGGAAAATATTGACATGATCGAAGCGGCCGCGATCGGCGAATGGTCGTAGCATGGGCTAGCGATGGTCATAGCCCCTTGGAATCGGTCGCATGGCATGCAGTGCGTGCGTAAGTATTGTGCATTCAACGTTCTATGGTTTCGACCGATCGTAAGTTGGTACGACTTGGTTGGGTAAGTTGGAGCTGAAACTTGCGATGGTCGTAGCGAGTGTGCATGGTCGTGGGCCACCGGAAGGGTCTCGTGAGGTCGCAAGAAGGCTCTTGTGAGTGGAGGGTTTCTCGCTGCGTACAGAGTGGTCGTATGAGGTCTAGACTTTGTGCGATAAAGTCGTAGCAAGCTAGCGTTGGTCGTAGCGATTTGTTAACCGGTCGTAGCTTGTGTCTTAGCGGTCGAGCGACCTAGTGAGTGGTCATTGGTGCGGCACTTCATGTCTTATGCTTTCGGATGGTCGTAGGGGTTTACGACCGGTGTTGTCTTTGTGATACTTGTTGATTGTACCGATTGTTGGCTTGAATGTTTTGAGCGGTGCTATATGACGGTTTGCTTGTGCGTGTGGTTGCGAGGACTTGAGCTATTTCATGGTGAGCGTGGGAGGACCGGGACTAGGCACAGGAGGTGTTGAGGTCCAGACGGTCGGAGACGCCAAAGATGATCAAGGTGGTGAGGTGGTTGCAAGTCGAGGAGACGAGGAACCGAGCTAGAGCTACCGGAGGCGGACGCGACGGGCAACGGCAAGGAGGACCGGGACTAGGCTCAGGGAGGAGCTGAGGTCCAGACGGTCGAGGAGGCGGGTGCGGTCGTGCAATGCAAACAGATCGGGACTAGGCTCTGGAGGAGTTGAGGTCCGATCGGTCGGAGGTAGGTGCGGTCGTGCGTGATCAGCAAGGAAACGGGAAGCTTCCGGGAAGGTGCGTGAGGGCATTTTGGAGAAATGCGGAAAGCTGCAAAGGGAAGCTGTGTCTCGCAAAAGCACTGGAGTGGTTGGCGCAAACGGGTAAAGCACTGGAGCTCGTTCTCGCTAGTGGGTAAAAAGAGTGATAAAACCCAGTGTTAGGTGGAGTTTACGGGTTAGCCCCAGTGAGGACTAATGGGTGGATCCATTAGGTCTAAGTCTCGTGCGTGAGGCTATAAAAGGAGAGGGGAGGCAAGTGTGAGAAGTGAGTTGGCTAGCTGGGCCTTGGAGGCAGCCGCCTCTCCCTCCCCTGAGAGTCTGTGTGCGTGTGTTTGCTTTAGGGTTTTTCATTTGGTTCTCCCCTTGTATGAATAATCGAGAAAGAGAGAAAGAGAGGAGGTGTGAGCTTCTCTCTATGCTCTCCGAGCGTATCGGGACTCCATGTAATCCTTGATGATTGGAATGAAGTCTCTGAGTTACGTTCTCTTTCTATTGCTTGAGTGTTTTGATTGCAGTTTCTCTTTTCGGTCTTCTCTGGTTGAGATGGCTTTGTTTTGAGTTGTTTCGACTTGCTCTGAACTGGGAAGTGTCTTTAAGCCTTCTTAGCTTGGTTTTTCTCTGTCAAAGGACGTGAGCAAACGTTGTCTAAAGTCTCATACCCGATTGCTTTGTGAATCGTAAGATATTTGGAAATCAAAGCAAGTGGTTATGAGCTCTGGCTTGTCTTGGTGGTCGTGCGCGCCTTCTCTGTTTTCGGTCTTTACTGTGCAGTCTCTATTGTCGGTCAGATCTCGGGTTTTCAGTGGATCGTCTGTTTTACCGAGTGACTCGATCGACCACGAGTTGGCGTTCGATCTCTCTGAAACAGACGGTCTATCTTTTTGTCAGATTGATCACGATAGATCCTTTCGACTGCCTTGTTATGTCCTCGGCCAGCGGCAGTTCTAGTTCGGGTGTTAGTCTGATCTTCTGTTCTCCAGTGAACATTCGATCTTCCTCTTCATAGCTTTGTAGCTATTGGAGAAGAAGATTGCGTGAATCGTTGAAAAGTTTTTTTAAGGCACCATTCACCCCCCCTCCCTTCTGGTTGCCAGTTCGGTCCTACACTTCCCAAAAAAATAAATAAAAGGCACTATCAGGAATCAGGTATGGTGCAGAACTGCCGACTACGGACGTGCAGAGACGCCGCCCTGCCGGTTGAGTTTCATACTACTCCATTGGGCTTCAAAGTGCTGATAGATAGATAGATAGATAGATAGATAGATAGATAGATAGATGCATTTGCAATATGCGGAGAGAGTAATGGTATACTATGTTTTGGAGCACCTGCTGCAATGCAACGTACTAGTGCTACTCCTTGAATTGAAGACAGGAGTGAATTTGGGCTATACTATGTGCTACTAATATAATAAAGTAATTTTGATCATTAATTTCAAACCATTCTTTCTGTTAGTAGTTTGCATAGGAGCAGGTCAATGTTTCTAACATCTACACTACACCTGTAGTGCTGTCTCCCCCCATGAATGCCACCAGTCAATGAATCAATAACGTTCAAAATCGGACAAGGATTACAGCGAATTGTTATTATTTTCTTTACAAGAGGATGACGGCATTGTTTTCGTCTTTTGAGCAAGTTATCATCATTCTTTGTGTTTTTAGCATATAGAACGGCACTCACATTGATTTCAACATAATGCATTAGAGAAGAGAGTACTTTTTTTGTAAGATTTCAACACCCATATATCAGAGGAGTGGAATCCCCTCTCATCACATCGACACCGTGCATTCCAGATGGATCGATTACCGCAACCCTATTTTGTTCTAGAACAGTCAATATACGCAATCTGTCACAAACAAATATGTTTCCAGCATCTTTGTGGACAAATTAATTTCGGCATTCCAAATGTATATATTCTACATGTTGTTTTGGAAGTATTAATGTTGCGTACCTTTATTCCAGGCGAATTAATATCCACGCATTTGAGTACGATTCTATAACGAAGATTTGCACCACCGCCGGTGTGCAATTATTTACATTTTTATTTTCACTTTGATGCCAAAAAATTCCGAAACTTTTGTAAAATTGAGCACGTATTGACTATTGTATGACGTGCGGGAACAGCAAATAATACCTTTTACTCGTAAAATAAAAAAGAAAAGAAGAAATACTCGTTGCAGAAGAAAAGGAATGGATTGCCTGGCAAAGAAATCATTATTACTCTTATAAAAGAATGAGTTGGTGGTTGTACGTCTGTTCTCCTTAACCGTCTTATTCCTTCTATTTCTTATCATTCTTCACTTTTCAATAGACTAGATTAACTCTTTTCTATATATAATTTTCTGTACATATAATAAATACCATTGCAAAACACTGGACACATGACTAGTTGAACAGGAAAGTACGTTTGACGAGAATACAGAAGAAGCACAGGGGAGAAACGAGAAAAAGCAGGGCGCTTAGCTCGAGCAGGGAAAGAGAGAAAAATCTGCACTCACTCGCTCCTGTGCTTGTCCAATCCCCCCTCTCCTCCGCCTCCGGCGACCTCTCCGTCCATCCGGTGAGCGCCTCCGCTCCAGTCCCCCCATTTCTTTCTTGCGTCCGCAGGGTGGGAAGAGCGAGAGGCGTCCCTTTTCTTCCTCTCAAACCCGAGCGAGCCCTAACCTAACCCCTCTTCGTTTCCTTCCTTTGCTTTCTTGGCTTCTTGCCCATCCGCTTCACCATGGCCTCGCGCGCCAAAGCTTCCAAGAACGCTCGTGGGGACAAGGGGGCCACCTCCACGCGCCCCTCGCGCCTCCGCGTCATGCACCCGGACGTCGAGGAGGTTCTCAGGAGCCCCCGCCGTGGCCGCCCCAAGCAGCAGCAGGAGCAGGGGCAGCAGCAAGGGGTTGGCGAGGACGGCCCGCCCGCGCGCTACGACTGCGCGTTTCAGCACGAAGGGGGCCGCCACGACTTCGCCCCGCCGGACCTGGTGTGGGGTAAGGTGCGAAGCCACCCGTGGTGGCCGGGGCAGGTGTTCGACGCCGCCGACGCTTCGGAGCTCGCGCTGCAGCACGCTAGGGCGGGCGCCTCTCTCGTCGCCTACTTCTGGGACAAGACCTTCGCTTGGAGCGACTCCTCCGCGCTGCTCCCGTTCCGCACCAACTTCACGCGCCTCGCCGGCCACAGCACCATGTCCGGTTTCGTGTCCGCCGTGGACGCCGCCCTGCAAGAGGTTGGGCGCCGCTTGGAGGCTGGCCTCTCGTGCGCTTGCTTTGCTACCATAATTGCCAAGAAGCAGGAGATTGAGAATTCTGGTATCCGGGAAGGGGCTTATGGTGCCGTGGTAGACGCTGCATACATGAGGGACACGTTCCGCGGTAAACCATTTCTTGATTATATTTCAGCACTGGGAAAGAATCCACTGGCTGGTGTCGATCGTCTCGACCTTGCAACCGCCAGAGCACAGCTGAGGGCATTCAATCGAACGAGGGGTCCAAGGGACATCCCTGAGTTTGTGATCTTTGAGGGGATCGAGGATGTTGCCAAGGCGATCCCACATGCAAAGAGGAAAAGGATGGAGAAAAGCGGTGGGGATGATGTTCCGAGCAAGGAGAAGAAATCGAAGCGTGGTGAGAGCTCATTGCGCAAGAAAGAGGCTCTACTAGAGGCTGCAAAGAAAGATGACATGGATGAGGACAGTTCTATGCCGAGTAGAGGGGCATCAGATGATACATTGAATAAGGAAAGGAAGTCAAAGCATAGGGAGAGTCCAGTGAAGAAGAAAGACACCTCCAAAGATGCAGATGAACTTGAAACAGCTGGTGGCAGCAAAATGTCAGACGAGAAGGCTGTGGATGATGTTTTGGGTGAGAACAAATCAGGGCGTAGGCTAAGATCCACACGCAAGATGGAAGATGCTTTGGAGGGTTTGAAAGGGCTGGGAAAGGATGATGGTGGTAAAACCTCAAAAGGGAAAAACAAAGATGTTGCTTTGCTCAAGGAGAACAAACTGGGGCATAGAGCAAGCTCTGCACACAAGAAGGATAAAAGCACAGAGGATGGGGATGAACTTGGAGATGGCAGTGCCAAGGATTCTGTTTCTCCTGGTAAGAAAAGATCGGGGCGTGGTGAAAACTCAGTAACTAAGAAAGCGCCCATCTCAGAGCATGGTAGGAAAAAGAAGAAACTTTCTGAACTTATGGACGAGACAGGCAGGCCTAATTCTGCACCGGGTGATAAGAGCAAGGCTCGAGGGAAGCGTTCTTTGCATGCATCAACTGAGAAACTTGAGGATCCTGATTGTGATTCGAAGGATACAGTAAAGAATAGAAGAAGACAGAAGCTCAACACATTGGGGGATTTGTCTTCCCAGTCACAGTCTTTCTCTCATAAGAAGTCCTCAAAGGTTGGAGAACTGATGCACAAAGCTGCTGGGCAGAAGTCACAGTCACAGACACCTCCTGTTCTCAAAGCTAATGGTGCAGCATCTCAGACGAGATCACGTAGGGCTAAACATAGACAAGTAACTGCTTCAGACAAGTCTCTGCGTTCTATGAAGGTGAATAAGGGCAAGAAAGATGCCTTGACAGAAGACTCTATGTCTTGTGGTGAAATGCTGTCACAGCTTTCCCTAGCAGCTCGTGATCTTAAGAAGAGAGAAAAAATTGCCCCAACAAGTGTTAACTTCTTTACTGATTTTAGAAAGAACTCCTATGCTTCTAGTTCTGATGTCAACAAGGAGATACCCGAGAAGCCAGCCAACACTAACTCCTATGCTTCTAGTTCCCATGTCGACAAGGATATACCTGAGAAGGCAACCACCGTTGAGCCCATTCCTTCAGAACAGCCCTTGGCTGATCATATGCGGGACGATTATTGGGCCGACATTCTCATTAATGTGGAGGAACCGCTATCTAGTCTCAGAAAGAAGAAAGATAAGGGTAAGAGCAGAACAAGCAAGAAGGAACGCCATGTTAAGGAAGTTGCCAAGAAGTCATCAGTTTCTCTGGGAAATGCAGAGGAACCAAGTGTTGAAGGTGAACAAAATTCAGAGAATGGGAAGCAACCGAAGGCTGAAACCAAACCAAGTGTCGCAAATGGAGCTCAGCTAAATGCTGAAACCAGATATGCTGAAGAAATGGAGAACTACTCGCTTGCTGGACTAGTGCTGCAGTTCAGCAGGCCAAGTGCTGTTCCATCACGCAGTGACCTTATCAAGATCTTCAGCCAATATGGGCCTGTGAACGAAGCCAAGACAGAGATTGCAAACAATGCCAACTGTGCTCAGGTGATCTTCAAGAGGCGCATGGATGCTGAGGTAGCGTTTTCAGGTGCAGGGAAAATCAGTGCCCTTGGACCAGCCCTTGTCAGTTTTCGCCTCACGGAGTTCCCAGCTGCTACTTCAGGAAATGAGCCTCGGCAAGGTAAATCAAAGAGTGAATAGGGTGTTCCTCCCCTCCTGTTGAAGCTGTTGTATAACCAGCGAGGTAATTGGATTGCATCTCTTCCTGTGTATTCGCCTTCCATTCGCTGCCGTATAACAGCTCATCAATATTCTTTTCTTGTTTTTGCAGGTCAAGGAGATGACTGAGTCAGAGAAAAAGGTTTATTAGGTTGTAGCTTGTTACAAGATTAAGCATTCATAGGAACAGTGATCGCTTCTCTTTTTTCGGTCGTGTGGTGTCATGTACTCATGTCAATGTATGCTGCAGATCATTCAGTTTCTAATAGGTGTTGTATAAACATGTTCTATGCTGATTTGTACTTTAAAAGTTTCGTTTATTAACCTGAGTTCGGGTACAAGGTTTAAGTCTTATCTATTACGCATAGTTTTTGTTGTGCCCTGGAGGAATGGGAATAGATCGCATACCAGATCTTTCACCAGGTGGCTACTGAAGGTATGCAGTTTGAATGAATACGTGTGCCTTGTAATCGATGGGTGATTCAATACTTAGTTTATTTTGTGATGTCTGGTGCAACAGTTGTTACCGAGGAAAACTATCAGACACACCAACTGAGCGTTGGCTGTGTTGGGCATAAAATTCACTCACACGGGAAAAGGAATCATAGCATTGAGAAGCAGCAGGCAGCAGCCAAGCCAGCCACCACAAGTACGCGATCATGAAAAGCCTTACGACTAGGACCAGAATTACCCGTAGCAGTGTTCATGTACCTTGTCAGTACACACATGGTTTACTCCTACGAATGCTGCTATTTTGTAGCATTTGTGATGTGTAGATTCTCCTGGTATGCAAAAATGTAGAAAGCAGCATCGGAGATATTCACTACTACAAAAAAAAGTTATCACAAATGGTTTTCTGAACCATCTGAACTTATAGGTTAGTAATAATCGGAGGCTATCACCGACGGTTTGTGAACCGTCTATGATAAATACAACACAGACAGTTTGTAACTAGAACCGTTTAAGATACTTTAACATCACAGACGATTCGAAGTAAAAATCGTCTGTGATACTCTAACATCACAAATAGTTCTAACTACCAACCATCTGTGATGGACGATTATCACAGACGGTTGTAATATAGAACCGCCTGAAATAATCCTTCATAGACAGTTTATATCACAAAACTGTCTGTGATAGTTCATACTATACCTAAATTTTTCTGTTTTTTGGCTAGCCTCAAGAAATGTTAGCTATGCCTTTTGAAAACAAGCAAATACAGTAGCAAACACAACAGCACATTCTATTAGAATCCACCATTACAGCATCACAAGATAATGAGCAGGTTACCCATCTAACATAGAAAGAACATGGCAAGAACACATCTCCTAATCCTACGAACCCAACTCTTAAACATGGCAAGAACACATCTTCTAATCCTACGAACCCATGGGAAAACATAGAAGAAGGAGAGATCCTAGCAGCGCGCGAGCTGGATGTCCTTGACGCCGACTTGAGAACCATCTTGGTAGCTAGCTGCTTTCACAATGCCTTGCAACGAAGGAGAAGCGGTAGTAGCGTCGCCATTGTGTCATGACAATGACACTGCACAAGACATTCTTACGACACTTACGACAAGAGTATCTTGTGCAGTGGACCATGGTGTCACAACGGAAGTGCTAGCTCACAGCGGTAGTCGGAATCGTCGAGGAACAAGCTAGGAGTGGATGAACTAGTTAGGAGCAGCTGGTAAAACTCACGCATCTTGGAGTGAAAGGGAGAGGGGAGTAATTAATAAGGAGCGAGAGGTGGGAGGAATTAGTGCCTACCGTTCGATGTGGAGAGAATGGACGGGTAAGATCAGAATCCTAGGGGAGATGCCACGGATTGGTGTCGTGGTATTATCAAAGACGGTTTGTTATATGAACCGTCTGTGATAATGCATATATCACAGACGATTCTTATAAATAAACATCTGTGAATTATCACAGACAGTTATTAATACGAACAGTCTGTAATGTCTTGCATTATCATAGACGGTTTATACTAACAACCGTCTATGATATTTTCATAGGCAGTTATTAATACGAACCGTTTATGATATCTTGCTTTATCACGAACGGTTAGAACCGTCTGTGAAAATATCACAGACGGTTGTTAGTATAAACTATCTGTGATAGTTGCAGCACAGATGGTTCACAGAACCGTCCGTGATGTAGCCGTCTAGTATAACCTCTTTTGTAGTAGTAATTCTAAGAATGAAATTGTTGTAGGAGTGGCTCCACCGGCCCCACTATAGGATCAAGGATACCGACTAGAGGGGGTGAATAGGAGGTTTTTAGATTTTTCTTGTATACTTAATTAATTCTTACAATTTTAATAGCAAGAATGTAAAGCAATTAATCCTACATAATTCTAGTCAAGTAAATGACAGTGCTAGCTCTAAATCAATCAAATAATCACAATAAAGTAAATGAACAAGAGCTAGAAGGAAGCAAGTGAGAGATGTACACAATCGATGTTTTTACTGTGGTGTTTAGAAACTTGCCGGTTTCCCCTAATCCACGTCGAGGTTAGCCCATACGAATTGGACCGGCTCCACGAATTAAGCCGAAACACCTTGATCACTGTGGTAGCTCTTCCCCGCTCTGGGTAGGTGAGCTCCAACCTTCACACGAACGTCGGGTCTTCTCACAATCTCCTTTGAGAAGATCATCGATCAAACACCTCCCAATAGTCAAGGTGCCGGCAAACACCAAGAGTAATAGACCTGGGCTTCACTTGATTTGCAAACTAGCGCCAATGATCAACTAATGAATGTAATGCACTAAATTTTCCCAACCACCTCAAATTGAATACACAAGAGAGAACAAGGGGTGCAATGAATGCTCTATGCTCAAGAAATATTCAATGGGTCTCTTCTTCCTGTCCTTGAGCAGTGGTACAGATATTTATACCCTTCACCAACCAAAACTAGCCGTTTGGCACAAATTCCTCAAAAATTCAGGATGAGCGGAACTACCGCCGTTATATGGCCGGTAGTACCGCTCCCATTTCTGGCGCGGCAGAACGGCTATGTCAGAGCTCTGCAGTGACCGTTGGAATGTCGGCGCGGTACTACCGCCGTTGAAACTTGTGGTACTACCACTCTCCGGTAGTTTCGCAAAGTCGGCGCGGTATTACCGCTTGAGCCGAACTTCCAAAAGTCCCAAATTTGGCGCTCTCTGGAAAAAAGGCTCCGCTCTGCCTCCGGAGCTTCCAGGCTCGAGAAATATCGCTCTGGATAGCGGAACTACCGCATCTTGCGGTAGTTCCGGTGTTGAAATCGCCGGTACTTCCGCTCCGCGAAATCTCAGAATTCATCCAGAGGTGCTCTCTGGAAAAAAAGGTTCTGCTCATCCTCCGGAGCTTTCGGGCTCCAGAAGTACCGCTTCAAAATGCGGAACTACCGCTCACTGCGGTAGTTCTAGTGTTGAAAACGCCGATACTTCCGATCCCACAAAGACTCGGGTACCCCGGAGGGTGCTCTCTGGAAAAAAAAAGGCTCCGATCGTGATCCAGAGCTTCCGGTCGTCGGTACTTTCGATTTTGCCAGCGGAACTACCGCTCTACGGTAGTTCCAACATTGTAAACCACGGTGCTACCGCGCTTCCAGACAGAGCACAGTTTTGGTTTTAAATCTGATTTTTGATGAATGCGTGCTACTTAATTGATCCAAAAGGCACATAAAATTTGCTATCAAGCTATTTTCCATGATCTCTCTTTATGGTACGATTATCTACCCTATAATCCGGTCTTTCACCTTTTCTCCGTAAGACCGGTAAAAATAAAAGGGATCCTATTCTAAGTTTACCTTTGCCTTGAGCCATTTTGGGTCTTCACATTTATCCTTTGGCTTGCATCTTGTCACAATATATGGACTTAACCTTTGCATACTCATTGAACATGTTAGTCCCATATTCACATAAATTTATTAAATATCAAAATCATTTTAAGGGCCTAGATGCTTTCACCCACTGACCTGACAAAGCCACCAAATATGAGCATGATCCTTTTGCACAAAGCGAACGGTACTAGATCTTCAGAACGACCCTTCGCATAGGATGAAGGGTACAAGAAGGTCAGTATGCCCCCTCGCACAGGGCAAAGGGTACAGGAAGGTCCGTATGAACCTCTAGAAGTTAGCACAAGGGTACCCCTGCTACAAAGCCCGCTACCTTGGTGTTAGCGATGGGAGCTTCACCTCGAGACCACCTCGTGCGGGATAAAAAGGGGTTAGCTACACATGGACCATAAAGAGGATGTGGTGGACAAAGCTCATGGTGATCTAGTATGCACTAAGGCTGCATGAAGAGGGATGCAAAGCCTATAGAGTCCCTAGGGTCTAAGACTTTTGTAGGGGTAGCATTGTAACTTTATGTATCCCTGATGTAACAGTATAAATAGACCTCTTTGGAGCCTAGCAAGGGGGAGATTTATTCCCAAGGAAGACAAAACATTCCCTCTCACATTTAAGACCGCTTCCCATTCCAAGGAGCTTCAGGGTGCTCACTCTCCACTCACGAGGAGGTACCTGAAGGTCCCTTTCCTTTTATTGTTTGGTCTATAACTACAATAATTGGCACCGTTTGTGAGGAGTAGCAAGCAAGCGAGCCACACCAACATGGCTCCTAGCAAGAAGAAGATGAACACATATGGGGTCTTGGTGGTAGCCGCGATCGTTACACCAAGGGCTCCGCGAGCCAAGCGTAGTCAGACTCTGCAGCCACAGCCACTAACGAGGTCATGGAGGAAGAAGCCAACAACTCCACACATGGGGCTAGGGCTGGACGAAAAACTCGAAGCTCGTTAGCTCGCTCGGCTCGTGGCTGGCTCGGCTCGGCTCGGCTCGTTAGGATAACGAGCCGAGCCGAGCCAAGATTTTAGCTCGTTAGCTATAACGAGCCAACTCGAGCTGACTCGCGAGCGCTCACGAGCCAAACGAGCCATACTTCCAGAATTTAGATATGCATATGCTGCTTTCATGGACCTAATTTGTACTCTATTGCATGTGTTAATGTGTAAATTTGTACTCTATTGTACCCAAACGAGCCATGCATGTGTTAATTTGTACTCTATTGTACCCAAACGAGAACGAGCCAAACGAGCCAAACGAGCCATGCTTCCATGGATGAATATATGATGGAGACATTTTTTGGCCCTGGCTCACGAGCCAAACGAGCTAACTCGAGCTTTTTACGAGCCGAGCCGAGCTAGCTTTTTAGCTCGTTAGTTATAACGAGCCAGCTCGAGCCAGCTCGTTATCCTACCGAGCCAGACCGAGCCGAGCCAGCTCGTTATCCAGCCCTACATGGGGCGCTCGTCAGTAACGACACATAGCACAACTAGGCCTTGTTACACGAGAGCGATAGGGCAAGGCCTCTACTTCCCGCTGCCTCGGGAGTGGCTAGAGAGGCATACAAGGTGACGTAGAAAGAGCTAGCTGACCTCTACTAGGAACTTCAAAGCCTTCGGTAGCACCACCTAGCAGCCGTGACCCTAACAACTGTGGTCCCCGAATCAGGTATGGCGGCTAGAGGAAGCCTTGGTCTAGACCTCGCCATGATCACCACACCCTCCCTAGTGGCACCCCCACCACAGTGGCATTGACCACAACGACCCACCCCTCATTGCGACTGGAGCCTATACTCTAGGGAGACCCGAGCTCTCCACTGAGCATTGGTCTTGAAGCAATCTGATGGCTATTGAACTTCAAGATGCCCACTGCCAAGATGTACAAGGGGGGTACTGACCTCACATAGTTCCTCCGGGTGTACGAGTTAACTATCGAAGTGCTAGAGGCGATGACACAACCAAGGTGAAAAGCATCACCCTTGCTCTTACGACCGTGGCACTAACATGGTTCTTCATTATACCCTCCTAATCAATATACACATTGGAACAACTATGCAACTAGATCCACAACAATTTCCAAGGAAATTACATTGAGCATAGAGACGTGTGGCACCTGTTCGCAATAAACGAGGCACCAAATGAGTCCTTGTGCAGCTTCTTCAAGAGGTTCACCGAGGTCAAATGCCAAGTAAAAGGTGTCAACGAGATCACCATCATCAACAGAGCAACTTGTGGCCTCCAAACGGCCCCCTTGGCAGAGGCAGCAATGGCTGGCATAGCATCAGTGGAGACTTGCACAAGTAAACCACCTTCGCCTCCACTCATCCCTTCCAAGACACTGCATGAAACAGAGGTGAAAAACTACTGGCAACGGGCATCGTGTCTCGGAGTTAGGGGAGTAGCCCCAGCACTAGCAGCCTTTGACGCTTACACACTCGAGGGTGTGCCTCTGCCGATGATTCTTCGGGGTCAAGCCCAGCAATCCCAAAGGCGCTAACCCCCACTAGACTGTTGAACTCTTGGGCCCCACATGTTGCGATAGTGACTTAAGAAGGTGAAGGAGATAAGAGTGCAATGCTCTTAGTGGGCGATCGACCAATGCTCAAGGCAGCGTCCACCTCAGACCTCGATGAGGTCAATGACCTAGAGCTGGGTCCAGGAGCCACTGCTCGCACAGGCACCAATGCTATGGGCTCTAAGGCCTCAACCTCATCATCTAGGGGAGCGCCTTCTTCTTCTTCCCCTCGTCTGGCTCGACACGCTCTACTAGGGCTACACCCTAAGCATAGCACACCTGGATCAACCGAGGCCCATGAACAACAGCCAAGCGTTGGGACTATTGGTCTCTAGGGGCCCATGTACTACCTTATTTGCCCTTGATTTAATGGAGTATACGTACGTACGTACGTACGTACTTGGCTAGCTTCCCAGTATAATTCGAACGAACGGCCTTGGATCGATTCTTCATCAGGGCTTCTTATGACAAGGCCGCAATCAAATGCAACGGGAGGGAGGAGGCCGTAACAAACTTGGAGCCCGCGAGCACGTACGATGGGGATCATGACGAGATTATGCTCCATCAACTCCACACACAACAAGCTGGTACGCACCCCAACTTCAACTTCTTCTTCTTCTTCTTCTTCTTCTTCATCCCAACTCCTCCTCCTCCTTCGAGCAGGATGCATACAAAATTGGAAATTTGTCTTGTGGTATCTTGTATACTTGAGTTGGATTGTGATTCTGAGTAACTGCAGGTGTCGACGTCGATCTCAACTTAAGCATATCCCAGCCGTCAGGTAGTTCATACCGCCCGAAAACAGAGACAAAAAGAAAAGGTAGTACATCTGCACCATGGACATGGAGCATTAATTCAAAGTTGTGCGCTGGAGAGAGCAAAGGTAAGTGTTATCCTGCTGCTCTGCTGTGATACACTGCTACATACGTACTACTCAGATCCCGATCTGGTTACAAATTAATTAACGGATTTTTGTGGAAAATTCCAATCTCATCACTGACATAATACATAATGAACCAAAAAAAAAAGGAAATCACCAAACTATCTGGCTGCCATCGTGGTAATGGCTTGTCTAGCTTGGCAGCAATGGTCTCTCTCTTTTTTATGGTGGTGCTTATTTGGACTTAAAAGTCCTACCTTATTTTGCAATGTAACATATAAAAATATATTGTAGCTGCTGGTAACTTTTTGCATAATTACATATATAAAATGAAAAAAATATCATTACGGACAATAAAAAGAAATAAGGAGGATAGAAAAGAAAAAACCCCAAAAAGCTATATCGCCAGAAAAGTGAAAGAAATAAGCTAGATGGCAGAAGCTCTAATGAGTAGGGCCATTACTTAGGGCCTGTTCTTTTTTGCTACGAGCCTGCGGCTTATGGCTTTTGGATGAAAATTTTGAATTTTGGCTGTTTACGGTACAGATTACGGAGAGATCGATACTCACTTGCGATTTTGGCTGATACAGATGTTGGACTTTTAACGTGTACTACGTTTAACTTGTAAATCCCGTCTTGAGAAAATACTCCGTTTAAAAGTTAGGTACTGTAGCGGTTGCCAAAAGTCAGGCGGCTTGTGCCCTGTCGAAAAAGGGCCTACCGAACAGGGCCGGGCGGCTTGGGTATATCTTAGTGTAAAGCTTAATATAAGAATTTTTATGCGGTGGAAGTGCCGAAAAAATGAAAACGTCACGCGACCGATCAAACAAGACGAAAACAAAAGCAAGCTTATTCTGAGGAGGCGTCCCATCCACTTGCCGCCATTCCCGCTCCCCTGTTAACAAAACAAAACCCTAATGAACCCTCCTCCATTCCCGTCTCCTCACCTCGCTCGATTCATTCTCCTCTCCACACTTTGCCGCCTTCTCCTCAGGCCAAGATCCATGATCGCAGCAATCAATCCTTCCAACCGGAGATAGGATCAAGAGAACCTCTCCATCCGACCCTCTGTCTTGGCGGCTCTGGAGATCCCGACGATCAACTTTGCTGCAATGTAAGAATGCTAGCGCTTGTTGCAAGCCAAGGGGGGAAGTAGCCCCAGAATCAAATCTCTTCTTGCCTGTGCTGATGTAATTTGTTTCTGCCGACATGCTCCTCGCTTGATTTGTGCACTTGTGACCGAACCCATGGTGGTTGTTTCTTTCTGCTCTTGTCTTGTGGTTCCCTTCCTTGTACAACTAGTGCTGCTCATGTGCTGCAGCATGGTTGTATCCTCCTATCCTCGCGTGACATATATTCCTTCAGTCTTGGTAAGCGCTGCTGACATATATAGTCGGGTCGGGTCCAAGGTGCAGCCACCGCACTTTCTACTGCTGCACTGCAGGGTGGATCGATGCCGCGTGAAAGTTGATTGGATGTTTCTTCTCCTTTGTTGGAACAATATAGCAATGCGTCTTGCTGTGGCCTGGTGCTGTTGGTTTGCTTCATTTCTTCTCGTCTCTTGGCCAAGACAATGGTTGCTGTAGGAGGATGATTTGGGTGGCGATGGTTCTAAATCAGATGGATGGTAGAAAGGAAGCACTCGCATCTCCCACAGCAAAACGGAGGCTGCCTGCCTAGCTGTAGCAGTCTCATTTCTGAGCCCGTTGCTTGCAAGTCCGCCTCACCGATTCCGCGCGGCTGCTACCATACAAAGGGATGCTCGAGGGCCGCCTTAACATGCTTATCCAAATTGGACTTCTGTAGTTTTGAAATACACAATGTGAGTTAAAGCAGGTCGGCAATGACCTACAAAACAATCCCGAAAGACCACAACACTAAAACACAAGCCACACCTTAGACAATGAGCATTGGCAACCCAAACTGACACATAACCCTCTCAGCAGAAATGGAACCTTCATGCATTTGCTAGTGACGCTTAAAATTCTTCTTTAGTTCTTTGGTGCCGCAGACATCACACTCAACATATCTGTAACATGCCTTTTTTTTGGAAACTGGGCAGGAGAACTGCCTTGTATTTAATTCAAAGGGAGAGCAAAAGAGAGAGAGAGAGAGAGAGAGAGAGAGAGAGAGAGACGTTCTGAGAATACAAGGGTCTAGGAGAAGTGGCCAGAAGCCGGCCAAAGTGAGATGAACTAGAAAGCTGTTACAGGGGGAAAAAGTGAACTCTTGTAGGGACTTGGCCCCCGCTAATGCCCAAGCCCCGACTTCCTCCTTAATGTGGCGATCAAAAGCGTCGTGCCGTTTCCGTCGAACGGAAAATACGAGCATTCCACTCCTTCCAAATTTGCAAAGTGACTAGCATCACAAGTGATGCCATTGCCTTTCGTGGTGTTCCAGACAATAGAACAACCTCCTTCTACCAATGACGCACTGAGGGCCTGTTTGGGAGAGCTCTACCACTGAAAATGTGGATCTGGAGCAACAGCTCCACCATGGAGCAGCTCCACCGTGGATCTGAGATCCCACCATGGAGTGTTTGGCTTGTACAGCAGCTCCAGATCCACGAAATTGAGGTTTTGGTGGGAATGGCCACTTTTGGTGGGATGTGGTGTGTAACCAGTGGCATTGGTGGGTAATTACCACCCAACTCCACGGTGAAGCACCCCTTGAGGAGCTCCATGAAATCCATGGATCTGGCCCTCAGATCCAGATTTCACGGAGCTAGAGCGTTTGGGTAAAATTTCGTGGAGTGGAGCTGTTTTTCGTGGATCTGAAGCTGGTGGAGCTCTCCCAAACAGGCCCTGAATGGAACGTCCGCCAAGAAGCCAGTTTAATGGAATCGTAAGTAGTCCATTGTGCTATAGAGTTCCAAATCCTTGTGGTGAAACGACACCTGACCAACAGGTGAATGGCGGACTCCGGTTTGTGCCTGCATAGGGGGCACGTAAATTGGTTAGGCTAGCCATGTTTGTCCAGGCGGTCCGCGGTCCAGAGTCTATTCTGTAAGGCCAACCAGGCAAAAATTTTATATCTCTGTGGCCAAGTTTTCCAGATTGCAAATGCCTGATTATGAGCCTTGAGGCACTCCATGTTCGTAAAATGCTTTCATGCAGCCTGGCTCGCAGCAAATAACCTCTGTGTAATCCAACTTAACTGCAGCCAGTAGCAGAATTATTAAGGAGATGGTTGCCGTCTGTGGCCAAGCCAGTAGCAGAATTATTAATTCTGCTACTGGCTGCAGCTTTTTCACTACGTAATGCGTGATTGCAGCAATAGCAGATCGGCCTCATCCCTCCCAGAAAGTTATACCTCTGGAGAGGGAATGACTTAATCGCAGCGATGGCGAGAATTAATAATTCGCGCTCGCTGCCGACCGAGCGAATTATTAACTTTCTGGGAGGGATGGTTGTCGTCTGTGGCCAAGCTAACAGATGGTTGCCGTCTGTGGCCAAGCCAGTAGCAGAATTATTAATTCTGCTACTGGCTGCAGCTTTTTCACTACGTAATGCGTGATTGCAGCAATAGCAGATCGGCCTCATCCCTCCCAGAAAGTTATACCTCTGGAGAGGGAATGAGGTTAATGGGCCAACCATGAGATTGCAAGCCCTTGGATGTTAGGGACCACTTGAACTCCCACCAATTGCAAGATGCGATGGTCGGTAGATACCTCAACCATGTCGCCTTCACTTGGAAGTTAACACTGCCAAAGTTCACAATGGAGTTAGTACCCTTCATCCGCTTAGGTTGGCACCACGCATCATCCAGATATGCAAAAAGCTTTGCGCTACCCTCCACATTGGACAGCCGAAGCACCCCACTCAAAAATGCCTAGATGCATAATCAAGTTGGGGGTCAGCTATGCCAAGTCAATGTGGTACATCTGGAGGACCTCCGCCACTAGCCCGACCAATGGGATCCACAACCCATGTCAAAGAAGGCAGTGAACACCATGGCCTCGTCTTCTCATGGTTCAGGCATAGACACTACTCCAGGAGCCCACACGACGTTGAGGCTCACAACCTTCCCCTCACCCATAAGGGTGCTCATGAAGCGATTCATGACTAGCAAGCACCCGAGCTCATTGGAGTAAGTCAACTCCACCTCACTAGCAGCTTTGCCATGCTTTGGCATCTTGGAAGGTGGGCATAGTGAAGATCTTAGAAAGCAAGTCAAACAAATGATTCAAGTGCGAAGCAGGCCTTGACAAAAATAAGCAAGTGAAAAACAAGGAACTAATGGAAGGTGCCCCCACGATAGGCACAATGGGGCTATTTATAGGCCAGGGGCATAGGGCAGGTGTGGCATCCAACGCTACGTAGGACAAAAAGACGCTGCCATGTGCCCTAGTCGTAACACGAACCAGGTGACGTTTCTGCTTCCCCATGACAGACACTAGTCAAGAGTATGTAGTAATCACACCAGTCATGGGAACATGATAACCACATAATGCATAGCAATCGGGCAACCCCAATCAATAGGTTTTTGAATATCAGGAACCAAGTAGTCCCTAGGGAAGCTTCACCAGGGCAAAGGTGATGGAGGGCCTAGATCCTTCGATGCAGTAAGGCACAATTTCAGCCAAGATGAAGCAAACCCTCGACCATGAGGGGCAGCCCCACCAACCTGATGAAGCCACCAAATGTGAGCACGACCCCTTCACATAGAGCGAAGGGTACGACGTTGTCAGTACGGCACCTTCGCATAGGGAGAAGGGTACATGAAGGTCGGTATGGCCCCCTCACATGGGGCGAAGGGGATTGAAGAAGTCAGCACAACAGTACCCCCGCTACAAAGCCTGCTAGCTCTGCGTTAGAGAGGGCAGCTTCGCCTCGGGACCACTTTGTTTGGGCTAAAAAGGGTGCATCTCATGCCAGGAAGAGGACATGGTGGATAAAGCCCATGGCGGTCCACTATGCACTAAGCCTGCATGAAGAGAGATATAAAGACCATAGTGTCCCTAGGATATAAGGCCTTTGTCGGGGTAGCATTGTAACTTCATGTATCCCCGATGTAACAGTATAAATAGGCCTCCCTATAGCCTAGAAAGGGGGATTTATTCCTTAGGTGACAAAAGACCTTTCCTCTCGCATTTAAGACCTCTTCCCTTTCTTAGGAGCTTGGGGTGCTCACCCTCTACTCACGAGGAGGGTCCCTTTCCTTTTACTATTTGGTCTATAACCACGATAGAAATGGAGGACAACTTTTGAGCCATCAGGTTGATACTCACTGAAAGGCCCTGATGATGATCAAGTTATACACACACACACACACTATTATGTACCTGAGTGTAGAATAACTTACTCTACGCTCCAGCGAGTCCCTCTCCTTGCCCCGACGGAGCTTGTCCCCCCATCAATTGGTTCCTACCCTCTCGTGACACTTATAGGCCACAAACCGCCATCTTGCCTATTCCGACCCCCTCGCGGTTCATCTTGGCATGGTGGATTTTCTTTGACCAGCCTTTGACCAAGGTGGTAAACCCACGGAAGGTGGTGAAACGTATAATAATTTATTCTACGCTACTAAGGGTGACCGCTGTATATATAATCTCTTTGTTATTTTTTACTTGAATTCCTATAATCCTGATGTCTAAAATTTAAGCACCAGTAGGTTTGAGATTATATAGATTGACTATATGAAAATTATATCTCATTAAAAATACTTTGAGAGAAGAAGTTAGAATCGCCCCTTCAAGGCTGATAATGGTAGAAAGTGATATATTATTCGGTCCCAATTAAGTAGGAATAACATAAAAATACTTTGGTTGCTGGGTGTCTTAGGTGCGGTGCACCTCAAGGCTGCGGCGTGCAACGTGCGTGTGGTGTAAATGAAATACCTTAATTACTCTAGGGTTTCTTCTTTTTGAGATGGCGGAAATGAAAGATAGTGTTAAGAAAGCGTGTGATGGAAATGCATGAAGCACCCTAATTACTCGATCTTTTGTTTCTTCTTTTTGAGATGGGAAATGAAAGATACTTTTAAGAAAGCGTGTGATGGAAGTGAAGCATCAAAAAGGAGCGGTGGGAAAAGGATTCCGACTCCCCGTTGGAAGGAGACAGAAGACACTTTGGAATTGTCTCGGCTTTATTTTGCCTAGCTGCTTTTTTTCCCTTTGTGTTGTCGAAAGATGGGGAGGAATATTTTATCCTGCTATACTAGGATGCATGCATATATACATTAATTGAAGATGCTCGATCTCATAGTAATATTAATAAGCAGAGAGATCAGAGCTTGCTTGCGGACAGCGATACACAGTACGGAGCTGTCTGTTCTTTTCCTTCGAAGCTGGCGGTTTTTAGTTTTTACTATAGTATCTAACTTTTAAACAGGGTATTTTCTCAAAACGGAACCTACAAGTTAAACGATGTACACGTTAATATCCCAACATCTGTACCAGCCAAAGTCGCAAGTGAGTATCTCTATGTAATCTGTACCGTAAACAACCAAAATTCAAAAATTTCAACCAAAAACCATAAATCACAGCCGTTGCCAAACAGGTCCTATATGTTGTAGAAGCTAGCTAGATACCTGCTATTACATCTACCACTAATACCTTAGTTTTCATACGAGAGATGCCCAATTTGGAAGGTAACGACGACGGGCACTAGCTGCTTGCCTTGTGGTCCCACCCACAAGCCACCATATTTCTATCTCTGTCTTCGTCTCACTTTCATGTAATATACTCACTTTCCATTTGTCTTTCTTATTTTTGCTTGCCATATTCCTTTCGTTTTTTGATATATACTCCGATCCATGTCGACCTCAGGTACCCCATCATTCTGTGCTGCCGACACCGGTCATCTAGTTTGATCAATAATGTTTAGTTGCTATGAGTGTAAATATGTGAAAAATAAGGGCAAAGAAGATAATTATTAATAAATTCACATGGATTCATGTAAAAGTATATATTTCATATACTTTAAGATTAATGCTCCTCATGTTAGAGAGAATTTCGTGAAGCACTAATCTAAACGGATTGGCCCGCACAATTTTGCGGTACAGTGTAATGAAGGAACTACATAACTACACCTCCGTATATATAAGCAAGGAAGCGCCTCATATGATGGAGTGCGTGGGGAGCTAGCTCGCGCCATGGAGATGGAGCTGGATCTCAACGCCGTCGTTGAGACGGCGGCAGCTGTCCGGTGCGAGGACTCTGCAGCCTCATCGGCGCTGAACGCTGCCAGTGGTACAGTAGAGGCGTCCGCCGGCGGATCGACTCCTTGGCAGCAGCAGCAGCCTATGGCGCTGACGTTCACCATGCTGCGTCCAGACGACGGTGGCGGCACGCCGGGGCAGCAGCAGCTGGTGACCCAGGAGCTCTTCCCGGTGATGCCGCCTGGGCGGTCGGGCGGGTCCGGGTTGTGGGAACGAGCAGGTGTAGTAGAGCAGGCGGCGAAAAAGAAGAGCCGGCGTGGGCCGCGGTCGCGCAGCTCGGAGTACCGCGGCGTCACCTTCTACCGGCGCACCAGCCGCTGGGAGTCTCATATTTGGTCCAGTATCTCTCTCTCTCTCTCTCTCTCTCTCTCTGAAATTAAAACCACTACATGTCTCTGTTCACTACTACATACTTAATTCACTAGCCCCATAAGATGTCTGACAGGTGTTTCCTTTTGTTTCGGATGTGCGTTGCAGGGATTGTGGCAAGCAAGTGTACCTAGGTGAGTCGTCCTCCAATCCATCCATGGAGGGAAGAATGTATCATTATTATTAAGCATGTGTACTGGCTGGGTCATGCATCTCTTCTCTTCTGCTCGACGATGATAACGATGATGATTGTTGTTGTTGTCCTTGCGTGCTTGCGAGCTTCCTCAGCTAATTCTGATTCATTCCTTGCGTGCCTGCCAGGTGGGTTTGACACTGCTCATGCTGCAGCAAGGTACGTACGTGCTCTGCTTTAGGGATGTAAACGGATCGAATTCAGTCGGATATTGCTTAAACCGTATCCTAACCCATATTTTTTTCGGATTCGGAGTCGAATACGGTAAGACTGGATACGAATACGAATTCGGAATATTCGGAGTTTCGAATACGGTACCGTCAGGACGGATATATAACTGATTCGGAAGCGAGATAATATAGGCGGATAACATAGGCTCGGAGTTTCATATGGCTGAACCTTTTTAGCTTATCTTCTTTTTTCTTGATGGAATATCCCATATTTTATTGGATTTGTTGAAATTTATTTGGATTTTTCTAGATTTTATTTGAAAGCCAAGAGCAAAAAAACTTATTTTAACTATTTTCTAAAAGCTAAAAATAGTTTATGTTATTTCCCTAAGTTCTCCTACATTTATAATATTTTTTGTGCATTTTCTGGAATTTTTTGGAGTTATTTGCATTTATTGGATTTGTGGGAATTTATTTGGATTTGCTAATGGGCTGATGGGCTGAAAATGATGATTTGGCTGATGGGCCGGATATCCGAAAAATATATCCGGGTATTATCCGATAAAATTTCAGATAGTATCCGTATCCGTCGGATAGTCCGCTCCCGAATCCGAATCCGTATCCAAAAGCAACTATCTGAATCCGACTCCGAATCCGATAATTATCCGATATGACTATCCGAATTCGATCCGACTCGGATTCAGCGGTCGGTCGGTCGGGAAATATCCGATCCGTTTTCACCCCTACTCTGGTTAATTACCACTCGACCTCCACGTGCATATAGGGTTTTGTTCTTTTCTAGCTTTTGGTTTCAGTTTTTAGTAACTACCTTTTAAACGAAGTATCTTTTGAAAATAAAGTCTACTAGTTAATTGTAGTATATACTGTGCCAACTTTATTTACTCTATAATCTATCATATAAACAGTCAAAAGTTATAAGCCACAGCGGCTAAAGAACAGGCTATGTGCATGGCGAATTGGCGATGCAATTAATATTCTTCTTATCTTGATTATTAGTAGCTACCGATGAATGCGTGATGACATGCATGCACGCGTGGGCAGGGCGTACGACCGCGCGGCGATCAAGTTCCGGGGCATGGGCGCCGACATAAACTTCAACGTGCGAGACTACGACGAGGACATGAAGCAGATGAAGCAGCTGTCCAAGGAGGAGGTGGTGCGCCTGCTGCGGCGGCGGCAGATGACGGCGGGCTGCTTGTCGCGCGGCAGGTACGACTGCGGCAGATGCATGGGAGGAGGCCATGGCGTCTATCTCCAAGTCGAGGCTGCAAGGTCGATCGATCGCCAATTATATTTGCCCTTGATTTAATGGAGTATACGTACGTACGTACTTGGCTAGCTTCCCAGTATAATTCGAACGAACGGCCTTGGATCGATTCTTCATCAGGGCTTCTTATGACAAGGCCGCAATCAAATGCAACGGGAGGGAGGCCGGAACAAACTTGGAGCCTGCCAGCATATATGATGGGGATCATGACGAGATTATGCTCAATCAACTCCATACACAACAAGATGGTACGCATCCCATCTTCTTCTTCTTCTTCTTCTTCTTCCCAACTTGTTCCCAACTCCTCCTCCTTTGAGCAGGATGCATACAAAATTGGAAATTTGTTTTGTGGTATCTTAATTATATACTTGAGTTGGATTGTGATTCTGATTAATTGCAGGTGTCGACGTCGATCTCAACTTAAGCATATCCCAGCCGTCAGGTAGTCCCTACCGCCCGAACCCATGGTGGTTGTTTCTTTCTGCTCTTGTCTTGTGGTTCCCTTCCTTATACTGCTCATGTGCTGTCACCTACTGATTGATTGTTGCAATCCTCCTATCCTCGCGTGACATGTATTCCTTCAGTCTTGGTAAGCTACTACTAGGCTCTAGCCTGCTGCTGCGCATGTTACCAGTGGATCGATGCTGCGTGAAAGTTGATTGGATGTTTCTTCTCCTTTGTTGTAACAATACAGCAATGCGTCCTGCTGTGGCCTGGTGCTGTTGGTATAGGGTTTCATTTCTTCTTTTCTCTTGGCCAAGACAATGGTTGCTGTACGAGGATGATTTGGGTGGCGATGGTTCAGAATCAGATGGATGGTACAAAGGAAGCACTCACATCTCCCTCCCACAGCAAAACGGAGGCTGTAGCAGTCTCATGTCTGAGCCCGTTGCTTCCAAGTCCGCCTCACCGATTTACTATACAAAGGGCCCGTTGCTTGTAAGAAAACCTCTTGCCGCATCCAGATATATAATTGGCATACAAGATGCTCAAGGACCGCCGTAACATGCTTATCCAAATTGGACTTCTGTAGTTTTGAAATACACAATGTGAGTTAAAGCAGGTCGGCAATGACCTACAAAACAATTAATCCTGAAAGACCAAAACACTAAAACACAAGCCACACCTTAGACAATGAGCATTGGCAACCCTTCACATAACACTCTCATCAGAAATGGAACCTTCGTGCATTTGCTAGTGACGCTTAAAATTCTTCTTTAGTTGTTTGGTGCTGCAGACATCACACTCAACATAACTGTAACATGCCTAAATTTTTTTTTTTTGAAACTGGGCAGGGGGACTGCCTTGTATTTAATTCAAAAGGGAGAGCAAAAAAAAAAGAGACAGAGACGTTCTGAGAATACAAGGGTCTAGGAGAAGTGGCCAGAAGCCGGCCAAAGTGAGATGAACTAGAAAGCTGTTACAGGGGGGGAAAAGTGAACTCTTGTAGGGACTTGGCCCCCGCTAATGCCCAAGAACCGACTTCCTCCTTAATGTGGCGATCAAAAGCGTCGGTGCCGTTTCCATCGAACGGAAAATATGAGCGTTCCGCTCCTTTCAAATTTGCAAAGTGACTAGCATCACAAGTGATGCCATTGCCTTTCGTGGTGTTCCAGGCGATAGAACAACCTCTTCCCACCAATGACACACCGAATGGAATGTCCGCCAAGAAGCCAGTTTAATGGAGCCGGTTTAATGGAGGTCGGACTCCGGTTCGTGTCTGCATAGGGGCACGTAAATTGGTTACACCAGCCATGTTTGTCCAGGTGGTCCGCGGTCCAGAGTCTATTCTGTAAGGCCAACCAGGCAAAAATTTTATATCTCTGCGGCCAAGTTTTCCAAATCGTAAATGCCTGATTATTAGCCTTGAGGCACTCCATGTTCGTAAATGCTTTCATGCAGCCTGGCTCGCAGCAAATAACCTCTGTGTAATCCAACTTAACTGCAGCCAGTAGCAGAATTACATAAATGAATTATGAGACAAATTTAGTCTGAATCATCAAAATTTTATCATAGCAGAATATGCACGTAGGGCAAACATTTGGGGGTGTGTGTGTGTGTGTGTGTGTGTGTATATGGGGGTGTAGGGAAAGTTCGTTTAGGTGGTATATTAAAGGTGGGTGTAATTACACCCGGGAGTAAAAGGTATTTTTCCTATATATATATAATGCAATTAAGCAAGGCAGGTATAACGGTATCAAATTTAGCGTTCTTTTACTGCCAGGTTACTCAATGACTTGACATTGAGTTAGAGACAAAATCGAGATCCTTACCATGAGGTTCCTCGTGCTTCTTCGGCTATGAAGCATATTTGAAAGATTTTCCACAGTCAGCTTCTGGGCAAACAAATTCTTTACTTTTGCTTTTACAAGAACCTTCCTTATGAATCTCCAGGACGTGTCTCTGCATGTTAGCCTTGACATTGAATTTATGATTTCATCCTTCCACAGGACAGGTGAACAACTTTCCCTGATGAGTAAGAATGTGCCGGTTCAGATGGTCCTTCCTTCTATAGCTGAGGGGACAACCATCCACAGGACAGGCAAAGGACCTCTGCAACAATTGCAAAGCTATAAATCAAAATAGGTCCATCCATAGCAAAAATTTACTTGGCAGTGTTTGCAGAAGATGCTTGACCATTTGCACAAGAATATATTGAGCAGTACTAGAACGAGAAATGCTCAAAATCCACAACAGATCTTACCACATAAGCATGATAAAAGACAAGCAATACAACAAAAGATAAGGCCACATTGCATAAGAATGCTTAGATAGATTTCATGTGCACTTAGGTGGGAAACTGGGAAGATGAGCCATCTATAATTTTATCGATAAGCATTCAAATAGCAGGCATGCTTTCCAAGGCTCAGAATCAATTTCAAGATAGCAATACTGTATCAAATATTCGTATGTAATAACAGGATAATGGATATACTGCAAAATTAAGAATAAGCAATCAGAAATGAAAGAGCAAACCTGACGGAATTCCAAATCTGAAAGGTTGCTCTGCAAAATATCAGTCAATTCAGCAAACTATACTACAGACAGTGAGGAGAAACTTAACCGGCAAAAGATGAATGGTAACTCTTAATCATCAGCAATGTGTCACAATCTTATAGTTTACCATATCTTAAAATATACTAGTAATTTGTACTTTGCTTGTAAGAAAACAGGGAACAAAACACTGACTTTCGCACAAAAATGTACAAGCTAGTCATTTTAATAAAATAAATTATTATGACAAATGGTCGCAACTTCATGTTTGGGGACGCTAGAATTGCTTGGCAAACTAGTTGTATAGTAATGAAAGAGACTACAGCTCTGCATATGTTGTTTCAGATGGGCTGGCTTCTTAAAGAAGACTGCACCACAGTCCTGGCAAACATGGCTGTTCTGTTTTCCTGCAGCGCCGCACCTTGTTCTGGCAAACTTCATCCTGCAGCAGACAAACAAATCGCTCATTAGACTAGTAAAACTTTTTCACTCAAATCAGACTAGTAAAATAGTGGAAGTGATAAGCTTTGGTTATGTTTGGCTTGAATTTTGTACTGCCAGACTTAGAGCCACCTAACATCCAAGTAACTAGAGCCAGAAGTGCGTATGTATACCTTGTGGTTCTCGAGTGCATGCGCTCGGATCAAACGTTTCTTGGATCGGACAATGCCGCAGAATTCGCACTTGTGTCGCCTAATGTCCAGCATCGCCGCTGGCCTCCCCATCCTCGCAAGCCATCTGAATCTGATTGCAACAGCAGCAGCAACGGATCAAGCTACCAGCTATAAACCAAAAAATACGTTGCAATTCAGCAAGACAGGATAAGGTGGTGTACACTAGGCTAGAGTACGTTAAATCAATGCGCAAATCCGTTGAAATCCGCATCTAGATTGGCAACTTGGCGTGACAGGGAGCAACAAGCAATTTACCTCGGTGTGTGATGTGAAGAGATCCACAGCAGCAGCTCCGCCGCCCACGGGGGTGAGGGTGAGGCGGCGGCGGCGGAGGAGGGAAACCTAGACTCGAAGAATCAAACCAATAGAGAAGAAAAGTTTGCGGATTGATGATTCCTCAGTTGGTGGGCTCTCGTCTTTGATGGACTTCGATTTGATTTGGGCCGGTGGACCACCAGACCGTGCACTCCAGTCCAGCCCAGTCCTCTTTCTACTGGCCTGGTCTCCCTCCAAAGATAAAAATAAAATAAAAGGTTACTCATGAGGCGATTTTGTTTCTCTCTCCAGACAAAATGTCACGTCAATGCACATGTACTATATTATATATTAAAACGATATTTAGATATTTATTCAATCCTCGTTAGTATTTACTACTGTGTTTGATCTACAGTTGCAGTCGAGGACTCATTCGAAAGGGTTTGTTTGAAACGCAGGTTTTAAGCAAAAAAAAATTATAGGATTTTTCAGAAAACAACTTGCTCCATCAATGGCCAAGGGAATCTGAAAAAACTCCAATAAGGTGAGTGATATTTTTGCGAGAATAATGATGTTCCTCAATTTTCTGTGTTTTCGCAGAAAACCTGGCACAAGCTATGTTACCCAGATACCCCGATACGGATACGCGATACGGCGATACCGCGAATCGCCATTTTCCTAAAAACACCGATACGACGATACATGTGTATATATATATAATAAAAATAAAAAATTAATAAATTAATAAATCCTTATAAGGAATTGAGAAATCGAGAATACCTTAATATTGATGTAGCCATGTAGCAATTTGCTTGGTACTTCAGTTCTCCTTCCTGGCCTCCTAATTGTTAGACTAATATAATGAACCATCTGCGAAGAATAACAGAATAGATAAGCACATGTACACAAATAATGAAATAAATAGCAGAATCACAAATCGTGAATCATGATTGAGTTAGGTAGTAAAAAAAGTATTCGACAGACCACTTAGTAAATAAACTTAGTACATAATCTGATATGTCCAAAAGACCACAACCAGTCCAAGTGTTCAAGTTCAACAAACCATAAATCCATAAGACCATAACTATTACATAATAAGATAGCTAGATAAAAGACATGACAGAAGACAAATGTGGTCTAATTGTTGCTTTCATCATGTGGAGTTGTATCTGATTGGACCGAAGGTCCAACATCTGATGGAGACAAGTTCAACTCCCCAAGATCTTCTAGTACTCTCTCAAGGTCCGGTTCATCCAGTGAGAGGTCAGCATGTTGAAGGAATTGAGCACCGTCATCAAAGAATTCGAAGCTATCTCCTCCAACATCCCACATTTTTGATGGGCCAGTGTAATACTCTTCAGATTTCCTTGAAAGAAGACGCAAATTGTGGTGCGCAAATACAAGATCCTCAGCACGTCCAGGGTTAAGCCTACAACAATGCAATTGCAATGAAATCCAATGCTTGTATAAGAAATAGTAAATTAGAAAAGATGATAAGTGTATAACCTATTTCTCATTGAACTATGGATCAAACCATAGGTACTCCAGTTTCTTTCTGCGCAAGAAGACGATGTTGGCTGCCCAAGTAACTTCAATGCCAATTTTCTCAAATTTGGGGCACAGTTACCATAAATTCCCCACCATTGCTGTGGTTCTAGATGGACTCTATCCTCAATTGAGTCAAAAGAATTAAATCCACTTCCAAACAAAGAGAAATATGCAAATTATTGTTTGATATATCGCAACTCATCACCAACAAAAAACCTCCTAAAGCATTTATTCCTCATATCCGAAATTTCAATGTCCATATGAGGAGGTTGGCGATTTGGAACTTCACCAAGCCAAGTTTCACTATAAAACCTGCATATGCTAAGGTTAGTATCCTAAAATTGAAATCTAAAGGCAACTAGGCAAGCAATAAAAATTTAAAAGGCAAAGGGCTTTACTTGGGATTTAGTGAGTGTGCCAAGCAATGCAAGGGGGTATTACTTTTTGCCCATCGAGAAACCAATATCTCTTGCACAATATTATAAAAAGTAGACTCCTCATGGGATTCTTTCCCTTCATGGCGATAAATTGTAGCCTTCACCTTCTCAATCATTGTATCCCACATCTCATAGATCAAATGAAGGCATGGTTTGTCGGTGTCAGCTGCTCGTATCATAGAATAAATAGGCTGAGTGAAATCAACGATGTATTGCACCTTATCCCACCACACATCATTTAGAATTTTATCTTTGACAAACTGTGCTTGCCCCACATTGTCATCCCTATAGGTACTCCACTTTTCACTCACTACCATCAACACAAGATTTTCTTTGATCAAACGAAACCTTTTGAGCATCACAATAGTAGAAGCAAATCTCGTATCAGCAATGGCAAGAAATTTCAACTTACTGAACTCATTGAACATAGACAGCCTCATGGAATGATTCATGATGAAATTCTTTATAATTTTAGCATCTGCTGCAACCTCACTAATCCAATGGCATTCTTCATAAGCATCATCACCTATTTCCCTGGGACAACATTCTGCGGTCCAACCTCCTCAATTATTGCTATCATCTTCTCGGCGATGAACTCCTTTTTCTTGACTTCGCCTTCAGTGTTGATTGCTCTTAAAAACATTGGTCCATCTTCTGTTACGGCCAAGAAATTTAAGAGTGGACGCCTTTGAGCATTGGACCACCCATCTGATACAATACTAACACCTTTTGAGCTCCACGTTGACTTGATGGGCTGCAACATTCGCTCCACATGTGTCTTCTCTTGCACAAGAAGAGTTGTCCTCAACTTGTTGTAACTTGGAGGGGCATAGCCACCCAAGTTGTGGTTGGCAGCATAGGTAAATGCTTTCCTGAAATAAGGATTTCTTGCTACATTGAAAGGTATGCCTACAAATGAACAAAGGGGTCCAAATTAATTTCTAAATGTAATTAACAATCTAACATTGTAAGATAAGGAGATTAGTTAGTGTAGAAAGATATTAACCTGCGGTAAAGAACATCCTAGCAATCAAAGCGTCAAACTGGCTACGACCTTCATGATGGAAGCTTGATTCAATAGCTAAACCCCCCCCCCCTTCTCTTCCTCACATTCAACCCTTCGGTAGGCAGTGGAATTTCCCTTGGCAAGCTTCTCGCAATCACTACCTCCGCTTTAGCAATTTCGTCGTGAAGTTGAGCGAGCACATCGACTGTAACTTTTGGGAAAAACTTCACACCATAATTTCCTATCTTCAAGAGATGTGCTTTAACTCTTGAGTAGCTCCCATGGATAATATGATCACACAGCCTACATCTAGATCGTGCATTCCCTCCGCACTGCGTTCGGTCTTCAGTAGCAACTCAACATACCTCCACATGGCTTCTTTTCATTGTCATTTGGAGGTACCACACGAGCAAACATTTAGGATGCTCCTAGCCGAGCGACTCCTTTGGATGAGCCAGGACACGCACTAGTACCAGTGCTACCCGACGCACTCGAGCCTCCAAATCCACCACCAGATGCCATGACAAATTGACAACAAATAATCTGATCACTGCCCCTACTGAGTCATCCAATACATTCGGACATTCAATCAACAAATAGCAACTAAATAGCAGTATAGCACTAGCAGTACGCAGTAGCAGCAGAGCACATACGCAGTAGCAACAGAGCAGCCGGCGACGCCTGAGGTGCCAAGCGGAGGCGGCAGGCCGAGGCGACGGGCGGAGGTGGCAAGCCGAGGCGACGGTCGGAGGCGGCGGCCGGCGGGTGTTGAGGCGACGGATGGAGTCGACAGTCGGAGGCATTGGCCGGATGCGACGGTCGGAGGCGACGTGCGCGGCGACGGGCGACGCGCAGGCGAGCGGAGGAGACGGGCTAGCCAAGGAGCCAGGCGAGCGGAGGAGACGGGCTAGCCGAGGAGCCAGGCGAGCGGAGGTGGCGGGCGAGCAGAGGCGGTGGGCGAGTGGAGGCGGGGGCGACTAGCGAGTCTTCGGCTTTTGCAGGGGCGACTGGCGAAGGCGGCGGGATGGGGGGAGGAATAGATCTGGGTGGGCGCTGTGGGGGTGGAGTGGGGAATATTAGGTTACAAGTATCGGAGCAGTATCGGAGAAGTATCAGGAATTATTTTCTTTTTTTGAAAAATCAGTAAATCACCGATACGTGCAGGATACGTATCGACGTGTATCGGGGCCGTATCCGTATCCGGTACAGTATCCGATACCGGTACGTGAGTTTTGTGAAGTATCCGCACAACGTAGGGCACAAGAGCAGATAACATGACCGCTTTCGCTTTCCCTTGTGTCCACATGCCATGGCTCCATACATTGCTAATTTCCTTTTAGTGGCTATGCGTGCAATGCTTACGTTGCATGTAGCTGCCAGTCAGGGGATGTTTTTATTATTTCCCTCTTTTTTCTCATCCATCTTGTGTGAATTGTCCTTCCTCTCTTCATTTTGGACAGGACTGACCTTTTACCATTCCTTTTCGACCATGCGGACGTGCACATTTTCATCGGGAAATGCACAAAATATAGATACAAACAGGCTAGTTTGTATTAGCTTTTACTTAATAATTTTTTACCATAACTTATGAGTTTCTGCTGAAAATAAATAGTAGTAGATAAAAGAAGTGATTTTAAAAAAGAGAACACGAGCGATACGAAAAGTGAGAAAGAGTTGCGTGCGACAGTGGCATAGCCATTTCTTAATACCTGTGGGGTTAATTATTATAAAATCAAAGAGTTTTACGAACTTATGGATAAATATTAGTACTAATTAAGTATTTGTTGCAAAAATATGTGGGGTTAGTTAACCCCATAGAAATAGGCTGGCTACGTCACTGGCGTATACATAATAAGAGTGAGAGAAGTAGAGTACATGATATTCTGTTTTATCCCTAAAACGAGCCGAACATGACCAATGGTTGTTATGGGTTTTGTTATTCCAACTTAATTCTAACACCTAGTCAAACCTTTTTACTTTTCAATTAACAAAAGAGTCATTTCAGGCTTATATGTAGATCTAACTATCCCAATTAGGTTCTCTGTCAAAACCAACAAAGCCAAGAGAATACCTAAAATCTCTAGAAGAAAGCAACTCCAACAAAGCCAAGAGAATACTATATGGGATTCTCTGCCCGGAGAGTCCACCCACATGTCATCTCCCGCGAAACAGCCCGCAAAGATTTGGTAATTACATTTAGGTCCCCGGTTTTCACAGAAAGGTCCCTAGATTCTTGCGAAAAAGCCCCTACACTCTTTTTTTGCTGGGTAGCGACCGGTGGTTTCCCGTAATTACAAACAGGCCCTTATTTCTTCCGAAAAGACCCTCGGTTTTTTGCGAAAAAGCCCCTCCACTCTACTTTTATTGCGAAAAGGCCCTCAATTTTTTGCAAAAAAGCCCTACGCTTTCTTTTTTATGCGAATTTTCGCCTCTTTTACTTCGGTCCACACGGTGTCTGGCGTGGCGTGGCGCCATGCCTACGTGGCTAGTACCTAAAATCTCTAGAAGAAAGCAACTCACTCGAGAGGCCGAGACAGGACAAACGGGGCAACTTACAATAGCAAGAAAGAAAGAATCCTAGCTACATTAATCATACTTTTCTTATAGTACTATTACACCACTACTACCGAAAAAAGTTGATAATGTCTAATGCAATAGATACAATTTTCGACATATCATACACCTATTTCACCGTTGGATTTGATCTTGAATTCAAGCTCATTTTCCCAGTCTTACTCCCTCCCCCATTTCTAGTGTTGGAATGAATGCGTAGCCTTGGGTTAACAAGCTTTATCTTCTTTTTTATACACAACTGTTGCCGCCTCTACCATATTCATCCCATCGTCTCTAAAGGAAAAACATTCATCCCATCTCATTGTTGCGGACACATGCCAGTAGTTCAATGTTGAAATGTAGGGCGGAGATTGACAGTGTTGGAGGAGTGGCCCTCACCTTTGCCTATTCGGCTTGCTGTGCCAAGAGGTCCATTAAGCATGTAAAGAGATGTTTATAACCCTAGCATTATGAGCTATAGCAAGGGTATTCTTGTAATCCGGCCTTAAGACCACATATAGGGCTGGAAATGTGCTCGAAGCTCGTGAGCCAGCTCGGCTCGTAACGAACCTGAGCTAGCTCGGTTGGGCTCATGAAATTTCGAGCCGAGCCGAGCTGATCAACCAGCTCGCGCGAAAAACGAGCCGAGCTCGAGCTGGCTCATGAGCCTGAAAAAGCTCGGCCCACATAGGCCTAGTCTAACCCTACACAGTGCGGTCAGCATCCACATCCAGTGTCGACATCGCCCTTCCTTCCCGATCCCCTTCCTTTCCCAGTCTACGTGCGGCCACCGTCCTTCCTCGATCGCCCTCCTTCCCCACGCACGCGGCCGCCGTCCTTCCCCACGCGCGCGGCCGCTGCCCTTCCCCGATTCCCTTCCTTCCCCATGCGCGCAGCTGTCGTCCTTCCCCGATCGCCCTCCTTCCCCACGCGCTTGGCCGTCGTCCTTCCCTGATCCCCTTGCTTCCCTATGCACATGGCCGCCATCCTTCCCTAATCCCCATCCTCCCCGACCCCTTCCTTCGTGATCCACCACGCCACCACGTAGATCCTCCCTGATCCCCTTCCTTCCCCACGTGTGCACCCGGCGTCCTTCCCCAATCCCCATCCTCCCTGACCCCCCCTTCCTTCCCCACGCGCGCGGCCGCCGTCCTTCCCTAATCCCCATCCACCCCGACCCTGTTCCCTCCCGATCCACCACGCCGGCCCATAGATACTTCCCGATCCTGCTGTGAAATTCTATAAGAGTAAAAACTATATTTGTGCCAACTTAGTTTAGTCTGACAAATGATTTAGTCCACCCTCAATTTTATTCCTGGCTTCGTCACTGTCTCATTGCCCACTCACAGAGGCCCCTGCTATGGCTAAAGATGATGATGGCTTCACAAACTTCCTAGAAAACATCATTGAAGCAAAGGACGGAATGCGACGGCGAGGACAACCTCCTTCCACATGACAACGAGCTCCCGGCCAAGAACCACTGGCTCGTTCGTGGCCTCTGATACAAAGGCTTAGGTCAACGTTGATGTCGACTACGAGGAAGATGGTGCACCACCACCACCGTTAGTACTTAGTAGCCTCTGTGAGCTCCAATGCCGCTATCCTAATTTCTACCTCCTTAAAAAAATTCACCCTCTTTGCCGATATTTTTCCAAAATTGGTTACTCCCGGTCTCCCTCACATCACTACAATTCCAGTGCTCCTTTCCTCCCTTCTTCTTCCACACTAGGACCATTCCGACATGCGTTCCCATACCAGCACTACCACCATCACGCCCATCCAATGCTATGATGCATCTTCGGTCTCACCACCCACATCACCATGATGGCCTTGACCTCCTAAACAGCATCACACCCTTGCAGGAGCACCCCATCGCCGAAGACTACTGACGTCGAGGTCCTCGTTAGTGCCATAGGAGCCATTGATGCCAGCCCTCCTCGAAGCTTATCCAACTAAGCTGCCACCACAGATGGACTCCAACTAAGCTGCCACCACAGATGGATCTTTTCCTTCCTCGGAATCAAAGCTCTGCCGCGACTAGGCCCGCGCCGCCCTGTTATGGCCAACACTGCGGGCCATGATAGGAGCCGTTCCAGACCGGCTGATGGTGGACATGGTAGGAGAGCGCAATGGCAGTGGTGTTGGGCCCCCACGGAGGCAGACATAAGAGGCCTCGTAAGCAGTGGCGGCCTGCTTGGAAAGGAGGGAGAGGAAGAGAAACAGAGTAGGGAGAGAGTGGGAGGAAGAAGAAAGGGAAGATGGTATGTGGGTTCCATAATTTTTTTTATTTTGCCTGCACACGTAGCTACGATATCATCAAAAACGAGCTTATGTGTTAAAAACTATTGACGTGTGGATGCTAGGTCATCCAAAATTAGCATGGTTTTAGGATGAAAGGATGATTTGCTCTGATTTCTATGGTCGAGAAGGGTTGATAAGAAGTTAAGAGGTCAAAAAATAATAAGAACTAATTATTTATTGTTATTATTATTACGTAGAGAGAGAGCGCGCGCGCGCGCGCTAGGTCACATGGGTCCTTTTTCTTGCCCAAATCCCACGGCGGAAACGGAATCTCACGCGCGCTCGCGGAAACCTCCTCCCCCAAGTCGCCGCCGCCTTCTCTGCCCCCCTCCTCCTTCCTCGAAGCATCCCGCCCCACCACGGCCTGCCCTTCGAGTTCCATAAAAAAGGAGGTTTCTTTCTTTCTTACACGCCCGATTTGGTTGGCCAGGTTCGGTTTGGCTTGCCCCCGGATTCTTCGCTGCCTGCGCTTTGGTTGCGTTTCGTGCGGCCCGCGGTTTCTTGCGCCCGTTAATTGGGTGCCAAGCCTATCCTTTACGTCCTGTTTTACAGGAGGCGGCAGCTGCTGCTTCTTCCTGATCCCAATTTCAACGAGCCTGGCAGCTTGGGCTTGGAGCAGGATTTCTTGTGATGTCATGTAGCGGAGCTTCGAGCTTTCTTGCCGACTCGTATTTCGTTGTTTCTTAGGGCCAAGGTGGTTGCTTTTCAAGCTTTCTTGAGCGTCAGGTTGGATTACTTGAAGGTTGGGTGGTGGATCTTACAAAGTTGTCTAGGTCTCCTTGCTGGAATCGATTTCGCTGTGCCCTTGGGGAGAAAAAGAAATAGAATCACCCCATTGGAAACGACGCCAGCCGTGTCTGTCTGAAGATAGTGGGGCAGATGGTCATGCGTATTGTGCGCCCGTGCTTCACCGTGGGCGGTGCTGGCGGCGGAACCAGGGATGGACTGCTCTGGTACAAGGACACTGGGAGGCATGCATGCGGCGACTTCTCCATGGCCGTCGTGCAGGCTAACAAGCTGCTTGAGGATGCTAGCCAGGTTGAGGCTGGCCCCCTCGTCGCCGAGGACGCCCAGAGCTCCGCAGGGCTCTTTGGGACATTCGCCGGCATCTATGATGGCCATGGTGGGCCGGAGACTGCACATTTCATTGCCGATAATTTGTTCCAGCATCTAAAGAGTACGTAATCTGGCCATTGTACAATCCTGAATCCTGATGTCAAAAGTCACAGAACGATTTCATCCTTTGTGTTGTTGCGCAATGAAATTGGGCATAACGGCTTAGGCACCTCAACCATTGTGGACTTCTTACTCACTGTTCTCATGTTCCCCTGAACTGTTATATAATCTTAGATGAATCAGGGTGTCAATTAGTCTGTTACTAATAGCTGACTGTTTGCTTCACTGCAGAGTTTGCAATGGAACAACAGACTATTTCAGCTGATGTCATACGCAGATCGTATGCTGCCACAGAGGAGGGGTTTCTGAATCTTGTAAGGAAGCAATGGCTCATTAAACCGCAGCTCGCCTCGGTTGGTTCGTGTTGTTTGGTTGGCATCATCAACGAAGGAGTTCTTTATGTAGCAAATACTGGTGATTCTCGTGCTGTTCTAGGGAGAGTTGAAAGGGGTGTCACAGATATCAAGGCTGTTCAGCTGTCATCCGAGCATAACGGAAGCATTGAGGCTGTAAGGGAGGAGTTAAGACAGTTACACCCAGATGATCCACGGATTGTGGTCCTAAAGCACAATGTTTGGCGTGTGAAAGGCCTTATTCAGGTATTTCATTTCACTGAGTTCTGTAATATATATATGCATCTAGGTGCCTAGGCACCCACATCAATAACCGTCCGATACATGTGTATGATTGATAGATTTTTTGGAGTTTGGGTATGAAAATATTTTATACCCTTGATATATTTATGGTAAGTGAGTATTGAACCCATTTCAAACTAGTTTGAACTACTTTTGAATTTAACGCAACTATTGTGAGTATATACCATGAAAGTAGCTCAAACTACTTAAACTGAAGTTGAATTTTTTTTTTCGGAATTTGATATCTCAAATACACTTTTTTATGGGTATATGAATATACCCATGTCAAACACCGCGAATCTCAGAGCACATCAACGGATATTGATTTAGATGTCTAGGTACGATGGTGTATGAAACACTTGTCCTATATAGGCAAATTTCCTATATGCCGTGCGTTGTTCCTAGACCACTCACCTTTAACATATTAGCATAAATACTCATAATTTGCCTTTTGCGTTCTGTTCAGGTTTCCAGAACAATAGGTGATGCCTATCTAAAAAGTTCAGAATTTAACCGTGAGCCTCTTCTGGCGCAGTTCCGGCTTCCAGAACCCTTCCATAAACCAATTCTTTGTCCAGAACCATCCATAGAAGCACATAGACTGTGTGCAGCAGATCAATTTGTAATATTTGCCTCAGATGGATTGTGGGAGCACTTGAGCAATCAGGAAGCTGTGGATATAGTTAATTGTTCACCCCGAAACGTAAGATGATATGACATACTTTCTCTTATATTAAATTCTTTGCAATATTCTGAAATATTTTCCATTTCAGGCATTCCTTATATTGTTGATATTTAAAAAAATTGACACATGTTATGTCAATATGTGTAGAGTTTACTTGTAAGAACAACCTTCAGAGCAATTCTCTGTAATACCTAGGATGAGGAGACTGGGCCGGCTTCGGCCCAGCCAGTCCATGCCAAGTCCCTCCATAAGAGAGGCCAGGAGGAGAAGGCCAACTCGCTCACTCCTACCTTGAGCCAACCCCCTGTGCCTCTCCTCCCCTTCTACTCACAGCTCCGCCCCCTTGCTGCTGCTAGCCGCCGTCGCCCACCTTCGTGCACCGTGCCGTTGTCCTGGCCACCAATGTTGCCCATACATGGATGTTTAGATGGCGAAATTGGTGTTGTTGCTGTTGATCTTGTTAATTTATATATATAGAGAGAAGTAGTGCTATTTGTGAGAATTACTGTAGTAGTAGCAGTGGTTTTGTTGATGCATGCGTGACCAACTATTATTCAGTGAATAATTAGAAAGTTGGTAAGTAGTAGTGGGTACTCTGGCCGAGTGCATGAGAATGAATGATTTGTATGGATTAATCAATGCAGGTTAATTACTATGGTAATTGCTAAAGCTCTAGAAAGCTGGAACACCACTTTTAGCATTTTGGATTGCAAGTTGGCGTCAGAGTCGGATACTACCCGGTATGGAATAGCTCGGCCTTCGGGCTGAAATCGGAATTTTTGGATGTACTATTTAAATTATGGTAACCAGAATACGTGAGTAAAGTTATGCTGATTCCAGGTCCCGAGATAGTTGCTATGTTAAGTTTTGACATTGAACGCTATGGTTTTCTAAGTTCTAACCACCGGAACAGCGGGAAAGCGTCTGATTCAATAGTATTGTATGTGCCGGTTTGTGCGTAGAAACAACGCCGTTCGTATGTGTGCATGTATGATTATGATGTCTTGAGGTGGGTTGATGCTTGATTGCTTGTTCAGGTGGGGTTTCGAGTTTGGTGCCATCCACGAATCGTCCACAAGGTTGAAAAGGTGCATGGTAGAACAATGAATTGTGATGAATGCTTGCTACTCGTGTTTCCATGCCATGATCTATAGTTTTTATGATATTTACATGATTACGTGCTAATTATACCTTGATGAGTGCTGCTTATAATTAAATGCCAACATTGGAAGCATGTTGCATCATGCATTGCACTCATACACAGGACCTACTTCGGTAGGTACTCCGCGGTAGTGGAGGTTGAGATCCCATATGAAAGAGGACGGGGCATTTGAGTGGTTCATCGATACGCATCGCATTGCATTACATGAAAGTGACGGAGAAAGTGATACATTTACAGAGATTATGATTTATAGTTCACAATCATGGAATTGATTGAATTGCTAAATTATGTCACTGTTTTATCGTGTGCTTGTTGAGTCTTCGGACTCGCCCCTTGTTTTGTGTTTTTTTAAATGATGATGAAGGCGATATGCATGGGCGGGAGTAGCACACATATATTCCCACGTACAACAGTAATTCACATATCACCTTTAGATGTATGGCTTATTAGAACTGCTTCATATTGTATGGCTTATGCCTTTCTTCTAATAATTGGTAGATGGGTACAGTTGCCTCAATGCTCACCGGTAGGTGTGTGAGCTTACCGTGTTGTGTCGAACAGAGGAACTACTACCGAGTCCTAGCAGCAATAAATGTAAATGGTACAGTTTAGAGTGGTGGTAGCCAAGGTTCCAAATCTTGGAACCGGAGATATTCCCGGCCGGCGACTGGTAACGGTAACCGGCTGAGTACAGGAAATCCTGGCAAAAATCCGGATGAAATTTATATTTCAAAATTTGAATTTGGATGGTTTGAAACTGATAACCGGTTACCGGAAAAAACGCTTAAAAACCGGAAAACCCACTAAAAACCGGGAAAAGTTAAAGAACCTAGCACAAAATGTTGGGACTAGTATATTTATGCATATTTAGTTTATACAATAAGTAATCTAGCACAAAAAGGCCTAAACCAATCTAGGAAGTACTTTTGTAACCCCTGGGATTTTTTATCGGTTTTTCCATCCCGGTTCTCACTGGGATTTCCGGTTACCAGCCGGTAACTATCGGTTTTTTGAATCCTGGTGGTAGCATTCCGGGCTAAGGGGATGGGCCGGGGTATTACATTATCCTTTAATCTACTTTTAGTTATTCTGGATTGCACATAACATTGTATTGCTTTAGAAGCTCTATGTCGTAGATTAAGTCTAATGGAACTAATATGTTGTGAATGTGTAATTTCTGTTCGCAGAAGAGGTCCTTTGAGTTCTTGTTTCAAACCAGGTTAGCTGCACAATGCCTTTGGCCTTTTGCGTCAGTTTGCAGACTTTGATTTTGTGTTCATTCATTTACTTATGTTATATCCAATATTTACTTCATCATGTCTTTTTATTTTTGATGGCACTGTTGTAGAATGGAGTACCTTAATCCATGACATATCCTTACCCCCTGGTTCTTCTTTTGTTCACTTTTTTGTATATAGACCCTGTTTTGTGGGGGATGCAATGAGTGTCATCATTATTACACTTTGAGCAAAATCACCTAGCTTGTCTTCTCAGGATATTACACAAGGTTTCCTTTTATGAAATTGCCTGAATGGCTGTCCAGGGTAAGCACTATGCTTGCGAAGCACCCTGGATTCCTAATCGAAACTTGGGCAAAGTGACCTTGCATTTTAGAAGGACCAAAGTGACCTTGCATTACTCAGGTAGATCATCATAGGTGGTACTCTATTCATTCTCTTATGTTGCATTCGTAATTCCCTTCTGTCGAGTTGTGGCACGCTCTGGAAGTTTCGATGTCAATTGCTTTTTGCTAAATATTAGAAAACCTTTGCAGGGTGTTGCAAGAAGACTAATAAAAACAGCTCTGCGAGAGGCAGCAAAGAAAAGAGAAATGAGATACTCAGACTTGAAAAAGATTGATCGTGGTGTCAGGAGACACTTCCATGATGACATTACTGTCGTAGTACTCTTCCTGGACTCTGCGCTAATCGGCAAGAGGTTCTATGGTGGCCCATTGCTTTCACTGAGGGGTGGTGGTGGTACCTCAACGCTTGCACAAAAATGCTGAGATCAGTGAGGCTTTCTGGAAGTATCCTACATGCTTGAATGATATCTTGGCTGTTGCTTTCCACAGCAAACGCAGGCATGCTCCTAAGCTGGTTAGAGCAATAAAGGGTGGAGCATAATTTTTGAATTCTAATATGTACGGCTAGAGAATATTCTTTTGCATGAGCTCAAGAGTGCAATGCGTCATCACATTACCCCTGGGCATTTGGAGAAACCTCGCAACTTGCATAATTGCAGGTATCAGTGCTTCTGCGAGTGGATGAACTTAAGCAGTATCCTGAAACATGGGATGAAGCGTCCTTATATTCCTTGCGGTTATTATGTCTCATACCCATCTTTCATTTTGCAGCGTCTGCCTGTCCAGCTTTCAGGTCTCCATTGTCCAATTACTTAGGGGAGTGTATTTTGGAGGGTTTGGAGCTGGATGCAATTATGTGGAATGTTGATGTTGGACAGAGTTCAATTGCGTTAGCAATGGACTTTGTAAAGAACATATGTCGATCTCGGCAAGTCTATCTATTTCGTTCCGTTCAACCAGTATTTTCAGTGTGTAGAGGCACACAGCTATATAGAAAGAATCATGTAAAAGAGAATCCCAATTTTGAGAGGAAATGAGTGATTCAAGTTTCGTATTTAGTTCAATTCATTTTTTGTGTATCCTTATGCATTGTTTGGAGTTTTGAGAACAAATCAGCGATGATTCAAGTATCCTAAGCTTTTGCTGGAACTGAGGCACCACTTTGGGATCATCGGTACATAAGTGAGTGTTTTGACAGTTTCAGGTTTGCGAGTAGGTTGTGCCGTTGTTGCATCCAAGGGCAAACTATTCATTTGTTATCTAGGTCTGTGCATCCTTATTATCTCCGGTTGAGTGGAGTACTTAAAATCGTTGGTTGAATTCTTGTGCTCACAAGGAGGAGGAAGTTTGACACGCATTAAAATTAAATACTATAGTCAAGTGTTGTGATGATGAAAACAAGCGACTAGGGTTTTTTCTTGGGTTCAAGGAAAGCCTGACTAGTTTTGCAACTGGGGTGTTGTGCTCGAGAAAGAATGTTTACTAGTTGCGTTGCATCCGACGGATTTTGCTTGAACCCATTGATTTGGAACCTAGCTAGCCTTGTCGCAATCCTTGATTTATATAATTAATTAAACTTGTTTCCCCCATACAATAAAAGGTAAAAGAGTAGCTAGTAAAAAAAATACGCTACCATTATCATTTGTGTTCATGCTTGGCTCTTGGTATGCTCCTATATGGGAGTAGGACACTAGTAAATTAATTTCGGACGATGCAAGCACCGAACGAGTAAGTGACGCCGAGGATAATCGTGAGCTGCGTAGACGATTGACATGGCCATAATCACCACCTTTGGCCATGGAAGTCGAGGTAGTCCGTGCGCACTGGCAAGCATCTATCTATCGACGAATACGGAGAGAGATATTTACATATAATTTTAGTTGACACATATGAGATTGATATACTATCTATTATAATTAATTTATAGATATTAAAAATACATTCCGTTTAAAGTTATCTCTACTCCTTAAAAATATGAGTTGGTGGTAGTCGGTGTATTCTCCATCATCTCTTTGCAGCCGTCTGATTTGATCACTATGGATCCGAGCCATCCCTTCGTACTCGCGCAGCTAGCCCCACTACTCACGATGGCAGTTTATTTCGAAAACCAGGAACCGCAACCAGCTTCCCCACCTAGATCCCTCCCTCCTCCCTGACGTGTTCCTTTCCTTACCCCTTCCCATGCGTGATCCTAAACCGCATCTGCACACCACAAAGCGAACCCCTGGCCACATCTCCCACGCAACCATGTGCTCCACCTCCTCTCGCATCTCCATGCCGACAGGCCCATGCGCTCGCCCCCTCTTGCAAAACCCTAGCGCAGCGCTCATCCTCCCTTCCATCGTCGTAAGTTGGCGGTGACGGTAGTAGCGGCGGTAGCAAGATCTCAGTGGCGTCGACGACGACAAGATTCGGCCACTGGGCGCGATGCCGATGGCCATGGCAAGCCAAAGGGCGGTCTCATGTCGGAGCCGACCTCGGGAGAAGGAGCAGACTAAGCTCGGGAGAAGGTGCGAACTAAGTTATGCGATCCAAATCTAATCTTCTCCGGCCATCTTCCCTGTGGCCGGCGGCGGTAAATCATATTATGTTCTTCACCTCTGGTGGGTAGAGTTGGCCGTCTTGGCGTCTTCTTTGATGCAGGTGTAATCTTCGATTCCGATACGAGCCATCCGTCTCTCCCCCTCCCCTCTCTCTCTCAGGGTCTAACCGCCCCTCCCCTCCACTTCCTATCCAACTCCTCGACTCTTTCCGCTTCCAACCTAACTCTTGCTCTTCTTCTTCGATCTCTCCATCTCCACAGCCACCGCCGCTCCCTCCCTCTCCCCGGCTCTGCTGCACCCTTCCCTCCACCCCCTCTCTGTCCCGTCCCTCCCCTCCCACACCGGCGCTTTTCCCCCACCCCTTTCTTTGGTCAACCACCACTGCCTCCCCTTCCCTCCACCCCTTTTACAGTCCTCGCTTTGGTCTGTAACCTCGCTTTGTCTCTATTTCATGATGTTTTGGAGGGTCCGGAGGAGTTTATGTGTGGGAGGTTCAAATCCTTTTAAGCTTCACCTATGCTTTCTCGCTGTAGCGTTTGATACTTAAGTTTGTGTGTTTCGGTATGTTCTTTTCGTGATGTTTGAGTTCAGATGCTTATATTTTCTTTGACAAATTTGGTGGTGTTTGGATGTTTGGAGTTCTTGATCTTTTGGCTGTGTGGTTCGTTGGTTGGAATCACTGGGTTTGCCCACGTAGGTATGAGCCCACATGCTCTTTCGGTTTAGCAATTTCATCGAACACCTAGGGGGCATTGCTGCCTTTGTTGTTGAAGGCGCTAACACGATGATCCATTCTCATAACCCCTGCTTCTGCTCCCGATTTTAGCAATGTCATCGAGCACCTGAGAGGCGATGCTTGAGCCCTAGACGATGGGTGCCATGTCTTGGGTGCATAGACAAGGCGTAGCTACGACGAAGTGCAATATTGAATTGGTCTTTCCCCTAGGGCTGGAATTTGCTTTGCTGCTCTCGGTATTGATCTACTTTACCTTACATTTGTGGATTTCTTACGCTAGTTTCGTATTTTTTTCAAAAGCTGTTATGATTAGTGTTGCTCATGGTTCTTGTTACCAATCCATATAGAGAATCAAACTACATTCATACGTGGTTACTACTGTCATGGGCTATCACATTAACATCTCCTTAATTTGCCTATTAAATCAAGTTTCGACCTACTTCAAATGAGATATGCAATTATGCAATGCCCGTTGGACTTTGACTCTTGAGAGTTTACTCCAATTTTGTGGAATCAGTTGCGATTTCTTGATGGTCACTTAGCCTAACTACCTGACCCAAACATTCTAGAATTGTAATAAGAAGCACCTGATTTCTTTGGTTGAATACAAATGTTAAGTGACTACACATTCTGAAGCTAAGGTGCTACAACAACCGTAAGAATACTAGCACAATAGCACCACTCTTATACTATTTTTAAGCATTAATTGTGATGATTCACTATCATATTTGTACCATAACATTTCAAATCTAAAATCAAGAGTTGGTATTTGAATAGTTCAAAACCATTCCATTTTCCAAAACTGAACCGCACTAGACTTCTTTTTTAAGTAATGATGGTAACTGATCAAGAGGATTCATTACTTAGATCAATTTACATTGTAAAATGATATTAGACTGTGAAAAGGGTACACCAAACAATATACATCAAATTAGATTTCTGTTTTTTGTATTTACTGTTTTCGCTATAAATCATTACATTGGATGATAAATGCAGGTAACTCAAAGGTTGAAGTGTAAAGTAGCACATTTGTTATATTACAGTATCTAAATTAAGAAGAGAGATTTGACAATTTGCCCCTTTTTTGTTTGCCAACAGTTCATTTGCCCCATAGTTGATTTTAATTGATGATTTGCCCCATCTTTCGCCGAACCATTGATCATTTACCCTTTTGACAATTTTGCCCTTATCTTCCTCCTCCCTCCTCTTCTTTCCTTCTTTCTTCTTGCTCCGGCCATGGATGACTTAGTCCGCCTCCGCAACCGATGTTGGAGCAGCTCGTTGAAGAAGTCGATGAAAACGCTTGCGTCCACCTCGCTCATGTAGAGGTACACAGAGAGGCCCGCATGAGGATGGTGTTGTGCGCAAGGCCACAGCCATCGCCGACGATGGTGGGCATATGGAGCATGAGGTCAACAACGAGACCGCAAAAGTGTTAGGAATTTTGACCACGGCTGTTACGACCACAGCCGCTACAACCACGAATGCTATGACCACGACCACTATGACCACATTCATTTCGACCATGGCCGCTACGACCACGGCCGTTACGACCACCGCTACTCGTTAGTCAAATTGTGCAATGGTCAATAGTCATAACTATAGTGGTCGATGGTCGGTAGTCGTAGCTACAGCGGTCGATGGTCGGTAGTCGTAGCTATAGTGGTCAATGGTCGGTAGTCGTAGCTACAGTGGTCGATGGTCGTAGCTACAGTCAACAGTCGGTGCTATAAGACCTGTGTGGTCGGATATTGAGTCGAGGTGCTATGGTCGACAAGCCTTGGTCGGTGATGTGGTCGACAAGGTGTCGTCGAAGCCGTGGTCGAAGGAGCAGTCGAATCGGTGGTCAAATGAGCAGTGTGCTGTAGCAGACGCATGTAGCTTGTCGTTGTAGCAGACGTGTGCATAGGTTGTGATCGAAGGCATGGTCGATGCCGTGGTCGAAGCCACGATCAAAGGCGTGGTTGATGCGTGGTCAAAGCCACGGTCACAGTGTTCAAGTACTGTGTTGTCGGTATCGAGTACTTGATGAGTTCGAGTACTATGTGGTCATAGTCGAGTACTCGGTGTGTTTGAGTACTACGTAGTCAGTGTGTCTGAGTATTTGTAGGAGTTGAAGACCTAGAGTCGAGAGCGGTCAGAGACTCTGGACCAGTCGAAGGTATGGTCGACAAGTCGTGGTCGATGCCATGGTCGAAGGTGTGGTCAATGCCGTGGTTGAAGAAGTGGTCGAAGCCACAGTGACTCAGTCGGTACTCGGAGGAGTACTGTCACAGTCAAACTGTGCAGTGGTCGATCACCGATAGTCGTAGTCGATATGTCCGAGTATGTGTAGGAATTGAAGACACAGAATTAGAGAGCGGTCAGAGACTCCGGACCAGTTGACAAGCTATGGTCGATGCCATGGTTGAAGGCGTGGTCGAGCCATGGTCGAACTGTAGTCGATTCCATGGTCAAAGAAGTGGTCAAAGCCACAGTGACTCAATCGGTACTCGGAGGAGTACTGTCACAATCGTTAGTCAAATTGTGATGTGGTCGATGGACAATGGTCGTAGCTATAGTGGTCAATGGTCGATGGTGGTAGCTACATTGGTTGATGGTCGTAGCTATATTGGTCAATGGTCGATCGATGGTTGTAGCTACATTGGTCGATAGTCGTAGCTACAGTTGACAGGTGGTGTTGGAAGACTTATATGGTCCGAGATGCAGTCGAGGTGATATGGTCGACAAGTCTTGGTTAGTGAAGTGGTTGACAAGAGGCAGTTAAAGACTATGGTCGTAGCCAGTGGTTAAAGCTAGTGGTCGTAGCCAGTGGTCGAAGACTATGGACGTAGCCAGCGGTCGTAGCTACCCTCAATGTGGTCGTAGCCAGTGGTCATAGTTACCCTCAGATATTACATGTTTTGAAACTAATAGATGGTAAAAAATTTTAAAACATACATATAAATATGTTCTAAATTATTTTAAATCCATAGTAACACCCAGGTAGTGCTGTCCAAATGGGCCGGGCCTACCGGCCGCACTACGACCCAAGATCAGACCCGCCGATTAAGGCACGCGACATCGGCTAAACGGCGGGAAGACGACGACGCCGGACCGCCGTGCTCTGGTCGAGGTGCAGCACGGCCCACCCAACGGCTCTAAACGGGCCGTGCCGGCTCGGCACGGCACATTCGGCCCGACTAAAATTCGAAAAAAATAGCTGTTTTTGACCGTTGGGGGGTAAAAAATTTGAAAAAAATAGCAAAAAATTCAGAAAAAATCTAAAAATTTTTCTATAAATAGGGGGCATCCGGCCTCCATTTTCCACACCTCAAACCTCATCTCCTCTCTCGGTTTAGCTGTGAAATATCCGAAAGTGTTTGCGCAAATTTGGTGAAAATTCGGGCAAAATTCCGAAAATTCAAAAATCTTCAAATAGTTTTGTGAGAGCTGCAAAGGAGGTAATAGTGCTGTCTTATTTTAATTTTTTGCTATTATTTATTGGTTTAATTTTTTGCTATTATTTGTTGGTTTAATAGTAAGTTAATCGTTCTTTACTATTTCAATTTGCAGTTGATTTAATGGAGAACTACGATTTTCAACTCTCCGAATTCGGCCTCTCGGCGGAGGATATGCAATCGTTTCAACAAGCATATCTATTCGCGGAAGGTCCACATGTACAAACTAGAGATGCCGAAGAAACGACGGCCCTAGTGGCGTAGGGTCCAATCGATCCATCTTCTGTTGGCTCAACAAGTGCATCCACGACCCAAAGCACGGGTGCAAAAAGAACAAGAGCTAGTACATCAACAGTTTAGAATGATTTCAACAAGAAGTTCAAGACTGATGATGATGGAACTTCGGTGAGGTATGCTGTTTGTAAAATTTGTGGTAATGAATTGACTGCAAAATCTTCAGGTGGGACGGGTCATCTACAACGACATGCTGCAAGCTGCAAAAAAGGCAAGGAATACAAATGCGCCAGACACAGCTACAATATAACCCCGACGGCTCGGTACGTACGTGGGAGTACAACCCAGAGGTAGCTCGAAAATCTCTTTGTAGATTAATTGCTTCTCAAGATTTACCTTTAGATTTTGGTGAGTTTGATGCTTTTCAAAAATATATTAGGACTGCTTATAACCCTCGATTTAGTGCTGTATCTAGGCAAACAACAACTAGAGATTTAATTAAATATTATATAATTATCGTTATAAATTGAAAAAAAATGTTTCATACCAGTACATTCTGTATTGCTTTGACTTCTGACATATGGAATGGTAGGGCTATAAAGGATTATATTAGTGTTGTTGCTCATTGTGTTAATGATAACTGGATAATGGAAAAAAGAATTATAAGATTTAAATTAATTAATGTTTCACATAGTGTTGAAAATATTGTAGAAAGTATTATTAAAGTTGTAGAAGATTTTGGCCTCACGGATAAGATTTTTTCTATAACTTTAGATAATGCAGTTGCAAACACTAAAGCTATGAAAATTCTTACTCCTTTGTTTAATACTTATGCACACTCTTTCTTATTGCATCAACGTTGTACTTGTCATATTATTAATCTTATTGTTAAATCCGGTTTAAAAGATTAAATGCTTGTATTGATTCTTTTAGGGATGCAATTTCATTTATTAATTGTTCTAACCAACGAATAGCCGCATATAAGAGTTTTTGCATAGCAATGAACGTTTGTCCTAGAAAATTTGGTTTAGACATGCCTGTTAGATGGAACTCTACTTACCTTATGCTTAAACACATATTGTCATATAAGAGCACCTTATCTGTTTTTCTTCACACTCAAAGTCATCAATCTCGTAGCTCCTCCAGTAGAACCCAAGTTAGAGACCCTGAACTTACTGAGGACGATTGGGTTGTTGGTGAAAAATATTTTCCTTTTTAGAACTTTTTCATAAAGCTACACTTTGTCTTTCTAGAGTATACTACCCTACATCTCCTATAATTGTTCATAATATTGTTGAAATTTCCACTCACCTAAAGGCTTTTAAAAATGATCATATACTACGGGATGCTGTAGTTGCCATGAAAATTAAGTTTTTAAAATATTGGAGAGAAATTCCTATTTTATATGCATTCGCCTTTATTTTGGATCCTAGGGCCAAACTCCAAGAATTTATAAATATTTTACAAGTTTTAAGCGAGGCTACTGGTTTAAACTATTATTCATACTATACATTAGTTAAGAATAAATTATATGAGGTATATGATAAATATGAAAATAAGTTTGGGTATGTGCGTTTGGAAAGACCTCCGGTAGTCCCTAGCACCTCTAGGTGGGCTATGCAATGGGGCAAGATTTTTGGTTCTTCGTCTAGTTCTCGTGCAGGTGCACGTACACATCAGTTAGGAGGAGGAAGGCGACAAAGCACTGGAGACCTATCAAGCTATCTCAACAGTGATAGTGTTAGCTTTGAGCAGGAGTTGAACATCCTCTCATGGTGGCAAATCCAGAAGGTATCATATCTAGTGCTATCCATATTAGCGCGGGATGTGTTGACTGTTCCTATCTCTACAGCCTCCTCGGAGTCAGCATTCAGTCTTTCTGGAAGAATAATCGAAGAGCGACGAACAAGTCTCTCCAACGAGATGGTCGAAGTCCTTCTGACCATCAAAGACTGGGAACAAGCTGAATCAAGACTCCAACATACTGCAGATAATAGAGATTTAGAAAAATCTATTGAGAATTTGTATTTAAATAGCAATGAATAGGATTTTCAATATTTTTTTTCACGTGTAGTCACTAATGAGCTTTATAGGTTGTACTCTTTTTTCTTTACCAAGGTTTTCTCAAATTGAGTTTTTACTTGCTAAAGTTTTTATTGAGGCAGTCATCCCATATAATTTAATAAGTTAATAAAGCTTATTATGTCATTGCAAATATTTATTTTTATGATTAATAATGTCTATAGTTTTCTATATTTTTTCTGAATTTTTTCTTAATTTTATATAATTTTCTTAATTTTTTCTCTTTTTTGAGCTTAACGGGCTGGCCGGGCTGGCACAGCCCGTTAAGCCTTAACCTTGCCCGGGCCGACACGGTATGGCATCGGGCCGTGCCTGGGCTCGCACCGCGGCCCGCAGGTCGGTATGGCACAACATATTTATTAACGGGCCTTAACGTGCCGTGCCGCCCGGCACGGCCATTGGACAGGTCTGCATCCAGGCTTCGAGCTAGTCAGTCGTAAAAGAACGGGAAAAAAATGACTTTCGGATCCGCACCGCGGACGCCGCTCCGCCGTGTCTCGCCTCCCACTTCCACTTCTGTCCCCGTCCTCGGCTACCATTTGTGGTGGTCGACGGACGTAGGCCCTTTTCTTTCTCCTCGAAGCGAGGGGGATCTCCAAACCAAGGCCATGGCTCTGCGACCGGCCGCCGCCAGGCTGGCTTCGTCCAGCCGCCGCCTCTTCCTCCCGGCGCTTCTCTCTCCCACCACCACCAACCCCACCCCGGCCTTCCTCCACTCCCATGCCACCAGCTTCGGTGCGCATCCCATCTCCGTTCTCATCTCTCTTTCCTATTCCTCTCACCCTATTCATTTCATCTCATCAGGATACAAGCAAGTGCCTGAAGACGAAAAGAGCAAATTGGTTGGTAATGTTTTCAGTGGTGTCGCTTCAAGCTATGATCTCATGAATGATCTTATGAGCGTTGGATTACACAGATTGTGGAAGGACAGGTTCTCTTGCTTTCTTACTAGCTCTCTTGCTCAATCCAGGCCAGGGGCATTCAATTCATTCTTCCCCCATTGTCTACTTTGGTATGCCAGATTGCCAGTCTTACCGGATTATTTTTTTTATTTCAGGCTGATTTCAAAGTTGAATCCTTTTCCTGGTATGAAACATCTAGATGTGGCTGGTGGAACAGGTAAATAGATCTCTCCCTTGTTGCTTTCAGAATCTAAAATGCCATCAAGTAACTTATTAACACAATTAGGATAACATAGATGGCATGGAACTGTGACAAAAAAAAAAGTTAATCAGCTGTCCTGTTTCGGTGATCCAGTCAGGCCAATGGCTGACCTGTTGGCTCTACTCATGTGCAATTTCTAGGTTCTGCTGTCCTAAGTTGTCTTCCATGGCCGCCATATCCTTGTGTGTGCATGTCCCCTCCTTCCTTTGCAAAGCATTATGCATTTTCCTGTTGCTAATGTTACTTTATCTATATTAGTATTTGACAGAGTTTTATACCCTTGTTGCTCCTCCTTTGATGCTAGCATCGTTTCTGTACTAATGTTGATCGTTTACAACAATTCTATTTAATATCTGTATCTTTTCTGTATTTTTGGGCGCGCCAGACAAGTCTAGAACACTGATACACTGCCTCCATGTGGAAATGCAAGATTCACTGTCCATATTTCCTCTGCAAAACTGACAATAGAGGAACATATGTATGAATGAAATTATACATTAACTAGGGACCTCTTCTGTAACACCTTAGCCCAACATGAGCCCAGCATGACAATACTTTCTCCACTTCTTCCCAAATTAAAACATAATTCTCAAACTTCCAATCACAAACATTGATTAGCACCTCATAATTAGACATTCAGACATAAACATGACGATAGTAAATATAACAAGGACTATTATCGAAATGAAGCAATAGCAATAATGGAGACAATCCATTTACTAAATTTAACCATGTTACTTTATTTGGTCATACTAATAGCTTTATGTTCTAAAGAAAACTTACTAATCAAATGCTATAGTTTGCATAAACCAGATTACTATTGATGAATGACTATCATCTAGATGTGGTAAGTGAGTCAATACCAGCGCATGAACTATTCATGTGCTACTCCCTTCCCATGCATGTCTTCTCCATCTATCACCTAAAACAAAAACATAAGGGTAAGTCTAAGATTCAGTAAGTACATAATAAAAAATAGCATCATCATACACGGTATTTAACATTTACCACAATACCATCACTTTCTCCTTTCTTATCATCAACAAACCACAATACAATACAATGCAACAATAGCATCATCACACATGATATTCAACATCTACCACCATACCATCTCGTTCTTCTTTCTTATCATTAACAAACCACAATGCAATGCAACAATAAAATGCAATGTCCATATGCACCTTTTGAGCTTATACCGGTATAGCTGAGGGAACACCTGTTTATGTTCACACTCTACCTCCATCCTGTGGAGGTGCTTACGAACTAGGTCTTACTTAAGAGCACTCCAGATTAGTCATATAACTTTGTTACCAACTTGGCCCATACAATCCGGACTAGCTATATGATTTACTTGCCGCCCAGGCTCATTTTCTCTTTTCATGATGCGAATGCACATCATGCAATATTTTCATTACTCATTTACCACATACCACAGCATCGATAACCATTAACATCATCCTTTCATATTCATCAACCACATTATATGTAACAAGACTCATGTATATAAATATACCATGAAAAGCAAATATAATTACTCAAAGTAATAACAAAGAACCATCTATTGTTTTACCATGCACATGCCTTTAACCACGTGGAACAGATTGATGTAAAGACGACACCAACCCCGAAGTTACTCTTCCTACAGTAAATACCTAATATCAACAATAGGCTACAACAGTACATAAACATCAAATAAACAATATCGTTCATACGCTCTTCCCGAACCAAAATGCCCCCTTCATCGGACAGTCCTCCCCCACTATCCCGGTAAAGAAAATACAATATCTCTCGACTCAGAAGCCCTAACAAGGGGGATTTTAATTTGGTTGATGCAAGAAAGCCAAAATGGGCGCCATAACAGGGCATGCCCTTAAGTAGATGGGATGGGCATTGAATGTTCGGGCAGTGGGCGCGGGAACCAAAAAGGCAAGAAATTGCACGTTTGACCAGCGCGGTGCCTCGTCTCGCACACGCGGCCAGTAGCCCAACCATCGCTTGGGGTGACCAATCCGCCAACGACAGCTGGCGGCCACGTGTGCGCATATTAAGCCCAAGCGTGGTTGATAGCCCACTTGAGCAAGGGTATTGAGGCTTTAATAGGCCGAGGGGGTGGAGGGGGCCAAGGAGGTCCAGGCATGGTCTCGGCCCACAAAAGCGCGACCCCTTAACCATGAGAGGCTACTGTTGGGGGATGGGCCCCCACTGAGGTCTACTCGGCCCAATGCGCCAGTAAGCATGGCGTGGGCAGCACAGCACATGCCTGCCGTACACTAAAATACCGGCCCTACCCTTGTGTGCATAGGCTTAGGTAGGGATATTTATGTAACCTTAAGGAGAGGAAATGGTATACGTGCCCCTGTAAGAATAGGTCCAGATAGGGCCAGCCTTGTAATATGCCTCCTCAGGGGTATAAAAGTAGATCCTAAGCCTCATGTGGAAGGCACGCCTCATTTTTTGGGAAAAGATAGCTAGTCCTAAGGTAATCCACGTTTTCCCACGATTGCTAGGCTCTAGAGGAAGCCACCTAGGCGATTCCCTTGTAGCCTTGCTTATACTGTTTGGTGCGTAACCACAACACCATATATGTTCTGGAATCTACATTAAATTTTCTACACTTTCTTAGTTGGCCACAAATCATGTTTAATCCGTCTAACCTTCGTTTTAACCCTGAAGGCTGTTCTGTTGTCTTACTGGACAACAAGCTTAACAATTTCGTATCTATTAATTTACCTATCCACAAACATAATAAATCATACCGCTTTTGAAATCTATAGAAAATTATATACATTTCTTTAGTTATTCTCATAACTTAATTTGGCCATCTACTAGGCCCAAATTGCAGTTTTCCACGACAACGACCAATTTTTGGATAGCAATCTTCCAAAACCATAACTTCTAAACCACTCAACCAAATCCCGTGTTCTTGCACTCTATGAAAACTTCAGGCCATTAACTAATTGTTTTTAATGCGGCCAACCTGAGAAACACGACATGACTACCCCAAAACCCGACCGCAAAACAGGACAGCAACCTTAATGAACAACGGCATCAACAACTCGCCCCCAACTCTACCCTGCTTCACTGTCCAGCACTGCTTCGACCTCTAAAACAATCTATCTTGGCTTAAAACAGGGAAAACAATGTCTAGGATGATTTTACCTACAACTCGAAGACTTGCCGGCACGACGAAACTGGTATCTCTTCCTCCCTTGTCGGCCCTGCCACGACAACACAAAACCCTGCCACGGCAACCAAAATACTTGCCACGGCAGCAGCATCAGCAGGGGCAGTGGCTAGGGCATGGCGACGACGCAAGGCGGCTAGAGCAGCAACGCTGCAGGGGGTGGTGGCTAGGGTTTGGTGTTGGTTGTGCCCTTCCCCCTCTGCTGCTTAGAAGGAGCGCAGTGACCAAGTGGGACTCGGGCCATGACCGAGTCGGTCACGCCCAGCCAACCGAACCCTCATCTCTTTCCCGAATTCCGTTTTCCTTATCTCCTTTTTCCATAATTGCAATTAAGTCCCTGGGGAAGGTTAAAACGGGATATTACATCTTTGCCCTAAAAAAAGTTTTCTGTCTCCAAAATAAGGGGGTTGTACACCTTGTCTTTCGATTGCTACTATGTTTTATTGTTTATGGATGGTTTTGTTTCCCACTTTGTGTTGAAACTTGAAAGGTTATGTTGCTAAGAAGTGTCTATGCCGCTATATTGCCAAATTCTCATGACTACTCGTTTTGAAATATGAAGTAATGCATCCGATGATTCTTTATGTCAACTTCAGGGGATGTTGCCTTTCGTGTACTGGAAAGAATTAAGAGTGTGAGCCACAGAGCTATGCTGGGTACTCTTACTGATATTGAAGAAGACACACACATATATGTTTGTGACATTAATCCAAATATGCTAAACATTGGAAAGAAGCGTGCTGCAGAAAGAGGTATTGATTCATGAAATTTGTATTATAATGCCAACTTTATTTTAAATATTGTGTTCTGGTATCTAACAGTTGAATTTTATTTTCTGGCTATGGAGAAGAGCACTGTCTTAGCTGGATACAAGGAGATGCAGAAGCTCTGAGTTTCGAGGATGGGTATATGGATGGTTATACTATTGCATTTGGTATCAGAAACGTGACACACATTGAAAAAGCTCTATCAGAAGCTTACAGGTGAGCCACATAAAAAATCCTAAACCAACTAGCTATATCTTAGCGGACAAGAATTAATCTCCTGATCTTTTGAGTATGATGCAAATTGGATGTCTCCATGTGTTTTAAGATTTATATTTCATTGCGATTTGTGATTTTTTTTTTCAATTTTACACGTGTTGTATGTTTGGCTTAATTGTTGTTTTTTATAGGAGCTTTCCTTGCTTTACGACTTGTCTCATGTTATATCAAATCTGATTGGTTTAGGGTCTACAAATCTGATTAGTTTCACATGGATTCGCATGTTTCAGAGTTCTAAAGCGAGGGGGAAGGTTCCTATGCTTGGAGTTGAGTCATGTGGATGTTCCACTTTTTAAAGAGATGTAAGTTTCTTTAGTCAAGTATATATAGGCTAATTTTAGAAACTCTTTTGTAGGACAAATTGGTATGAGGATGATTATTCATGTTATGCATAATAAAAATAAACAAGCAAATACCAGAGCTACAATTAGTTTTCTTTTTTTTAAAAAAATGCCCTGTTAGTTATCATCATTGGTACTAAGCACTTCAACAAATTTATCATCTTAAGAAAGCTATGTGTTAAACATTTATGAAGGTTGTAAAAAATGTTTTCTGTTATTTATTCGATCCAACGGGAAAAGGTTCCTGTTGTGGAGTGAGCACAACAGTGGCCAGTGGGTACAGGGTACCCCTTTATTCTTTGGGGGATATGGACTGAGAGCTAGAGGGACGATCGACAGAAAGAGAAAGAGCTGATAGAAATGAGTGGCCTTGGCCCTCTCACACCTCTCTTAGGGGTTTATATATATATGAACGAGATATGACGGAAAATTACTGTTCTACCCCCTTAATAATTACAAAAGATGAAAGTACATTGGTACATTCCCTTATACTATTAGGCCTGTTATAAGGTTTAGTCATTTGGGCTCGGCCATCCCCACAACATTCCCTTTTCTGGTTACTGCTACAATTATGTTAGTGCCATTATTTCCCCCTTCCAATAAAAGGTTTAGTCTTTTCCTGCTAGTGCTTTGTGGAAAATTAATGTCAGCCTTATATTCTACTGTTGCTGATACACCTGCTTTATATTCTACTGTTGCTGATACACCTGCCCTCTTTGAACTTTGCTGCCTTCTTTTTTCAGTTATGACATTTATTCATTTTCTGTGATTCCGGCTATGGGAGAGGTAGTTGCTGGTGATCGGCAGTCGTACCAATACTTGGTTGAGAGTATCCGTCGGTTTCCTAATCAGGTAACGTTGGGACTTTCTTATCATTTCTTGTTACTGGCCTGCCTAACTATTGACAAACATGAATGTACATGTCGTTTCTGAGAATTTTGGTTTTCTAGTGCTTTGTCTACCTCATGTCATCTATCTCCTGGTATAGGCACATATAAACTAGTACTTTATTAAAAAAAACTGTATGCATATTGCTGGTTGTTCCCGCAGGGAAGCTAAAATGCACGAGGGAGAGTGATTTATAAGACTGTTCAGCATTTTTTTTAGTATTTTGCATTTCTGCTGATCAAGCTTTTCCTTTTCCAGGAAAAGTTTGCTCAGATGATCCAGGAAGCCGGATTTGAGAGAGTAGAGTATGAAAATCTCGTGGGCGGTGTAGTTGCCATTCACTCTGGACTGAAACTGTAGCACAGTGAGCTGAAACTTTGATGGGCACTTACTGTTAGTTTTACGGCAAGGCAGTGGATCCGAGTCCTCTGAAGCAGGCATTCAGATTCAGGGGCCTAACAAATTGACTCATTTTCTTTCAATAGTTTAGAGTGTAACGAAATCCAGTGGTTATTCTCGTTTTTTTCCCACTCGGAATGAGGGGAGATGATTAGCAATTTGCAAGGTGTGCTTCGTTGTAGAATGAGTTGCAAAGTTCATCACACCTTAATAAATTACTTGACGCAATCTCTAACTGTCTATTTTCGTGTCCAATTTCTGTTATACCTTCGGACAACGTGTATTTGGTTCTGTAGAGTGCAGGCTTGCTTGACAGAAAGCGTGATATTAATTGGCTTGAACATTGGTTTGCGCTGATAGTTTGTAGCACCGCCATGCGTAGGAAATTACCGCTTTCCGAGTGTCGTTTACGTCCTTCTTCTTTCTTTTCTTTTTTTGAGCTCTAGTGTCGTTTACGTCCTGAAGGCTACACGTTGACGCTTGAGCATTTGATTCGTCAAGAAGACACTGAAGGCTACAAGTCATGGAAGGTCCTACTAGTAAAAAGGTAAACGTTCCCGACGCATCCTCATCGAGCAAATCACATGAGTAGATTTCTGATACCATAGCAGATGTTACATTAAAAGAGAAGATCATTCTTGCAGTCCACTTCTATTCCACGTATTAGGTCTAAAAGAGTCTACGTGAGGAGAAGTGTTGAAATATAAGTGAATTGTCTATTTTTTTTATCAACTTAATCTTTTAGGTGAACTGATTGGTGTATGCATCTCAATAAAACCAAAAGACAGCTGATAGGAAAAGACAGAGCCGGATAAGTGAATGATTGGTGTTTAGATTTAACTAGCTAGGTCTGCTCTTAATTAGCTAGTGAAGTAGGCACTCGAAAATGAGTAGGTAGTCCACTAGTATAGATGTAGTTTCTGGTCCTAACTCTTTCCTATCGCTCTGTCGTTTGCTATGTTTTTAGCTGCACGCATGTAGACCTACTACCGATCGATCCAAAGGAGCTTTCCGATCGAATGATACGTACTCTTATCGCTTTGACAGCAAGGTCGCGCAAGTAATGTATATTAACTTAATTTTAGTCTCTACCTACCTACTTTTCCACAAGCCAGACAGGCATTTGTTTTCCTGATCTTATAGTGCCAGTCATGATACATACATGAGTTGCTGTCGATCGATCGGTGAAAGGGGCCGGAAGAAACTGTTTTTTTTTTCTCGGTAATATATATTAGCGTCCAGCGTGCTGCTCTAGGTCGACAGATTTGTCGTTTGTTTTGGGCATGTCAATCAACCCAGTTGAAGAAGATGTAGGAGAAACCTATCCATGATCGATATACAAATTTGTCATTTCGCTGTTTTAGTACGTAGTGTCATTGCTTCAGAAACGACACAATAACGCGAGTGTTGTGAAATTTTACTCATGCACTGGATTGGATTATTTCGTCGATGGAGACATGTATATATCGCTCGTGTTCTCCATCGATGATGAATGCATGCATGCATGCTTTAAATTGACTAGTAGAATTTATCGGGATGGATGTCCAATCCGCGTGTGAACAGAAGAACCAGTAGTAACTATATAGTAATTGTGTGCATGTGCAAGCACGTTTTCCCCCCAATATATATAGGTGGTGATCGTTTTGGCTTCAGTTTTTAGCTTCCGGTTTATTTTTCACTATTCATAAATTTCGTTTTTTTCTGAACTTTTATCTTTTTGTTATGCTTTTTTTCCGGTTCATTTTTCCGTATTTGTTTGTATTATACGTAATGGGCTAACATATTTATTTTTTAAATTTAATTATACTAAATAAGCCTCTGTCAGCTACAGTGCTTTTTCAGCCAGCTACAATGCTTTTCAGCCATAAGCCACCAAAAAAAACCCAAATGATCACCACCTAATCGTATCTGTTAGAAATAATCTTGACTTCGAGTCCAAGAAATAGTAGAGTCCGTTTCTGTGTGTAACTCAAGTTGAAGTTATGTCCAACTTGAAGTCCAAATACATATGCTAGTAGGAGATTATTAGCCTATATATTGAGGAGACTTGTAGCCAGTTTTGTAAGAAAGAAAAGAAAAAGGGGAGCAAATAAGATAATAGAGAAATTCAGAAATTCTTATGTGTTCTTTCCGTTTATTTACAATGTGTGCGTTTTCTCCTGGATCAAGGTTGTAACAGTATCCAAATTTAAAATTATATGTACCATAATATAATCTCAGCCAAATTTGGAACTGCCCCTCCACCTCAGAAACTGTAACGCCCTAGGGTCCAAACTGGCTCAGACCTAACCACATTCTGGATAGGCCACGCACACGTAGCAACCCGCTTGCACTTTCGTCCTCGCTTCGCGCAAAACGGTTAACCGGGGGTGCTACCATTGGAACTCCTAGGGTTATATGTAAGTGCTTCTCAAGGTAAGCTAGCAAGATGAGACTAACCCAGAAATTCATGTGCATACACACGTGAGCCAATATGGGCTAGGGTGTCTCAGAAACTTATCGTAAAATTGTGAACTTTAACCCATGCGCTACAATATAAATAAAAAAGATATGACAACCACAAGTTTCCTCACTTGTACATATTGAACACATCTGCCATTCTTTGTTGGAGCTCCTATATACAGACACCACATACAACTATAAATCAAACATGGACCATTCGACCTGCTATTCCAATGTCCCGAGACAATAAAAACAACGCTTTAGAAGAAATAAATTAAAAGGATTAGAAACATCATAAGAAATGAGTATACAATCGCATGTACTCCTACATGTCTCTCTTCCCCAAGTGGAACTCAGGTGATTACAGAGTAGTGGGAGGGAAATTTTGTCCACCCTGGAAGAGGCATTGAGCATGAGAACGATCTAAAGTAACTGCAAGGCACTCAATAAGAGCATCTCCAACAATCCCTCTAAATCTCCCCCTAAATCAAATTATTGGAAAATTGTGTAAAAAGTCTTCTCCAACAACTCCCCTAAACACACCCCTATTTTTATTCCCCCCCAAAACTCTCCCAAAACCCAGGTAGAAACCGGGAAATTATTGGGGTCCCGTATCCTCGCTCCCTCCGTCCGCACGCTGAGAAAAACATCCGGGCGACGTACTTGCGATGGCTGATGGCGATGCGATGGAAATCAAAAACTCAAAGACATGTACAAAGTAAGAATTCCCATCTCAATTATCTAGTCTCACGTCACGTACTGCATGTGGTTTCTTCATTTTCTAGTCGGTCCTGATTTCTAATCACTGTTTCGTATTTATACGCCGGCCGTCGTCCGCGTACACACACGCACAGGATTGGTTCAATCTCCCTATTCTATTCGGTTGGATGGACCGAATTGATCACTATTAGGATTGTTAAATGGGCCGGTTGTTAATATTGGGCCAGATTCGAAATACTATTAGGATATATTTAGGGGAGCTGTTGGAGGAGGGGACTAAAATAGGTTAACAAAATTTTTGGGCTGCCCCTAAAAGGTGTCTTTTGGGGTGGGTTTTTAGGGGGATTGTTGGAGATGCTCTAACAACACGACTTAATATATTAGTCAGAGGTTGTAAGGCACATTGTTCATAAATGGAAATGCAGTACTAATTTGCACAAACTGAATCACTTTTTTTAAAAAAATCTACTTCTAATATACGGCAGTTCCCTAGAAGTGGGCCCTCATACCAGTTTATAGAATCTCCGAGTGGTCTCCTGGTCGAGTAAAATATATAGTAGTCCTCCGTCCAGAGGTACTCAGAAAACAGCTTTGGGAAAGCTTACAACTAGATGGGTCTTGAGACCTTAATTACATATTAAAGTCGTATTTAATAGATTATTTAATCATCATCAAAGAGGTAGGAGGAAATCAAGAAGAATGGAAAGATCTGTTTCTATCGATTTTATTAGGCTCACTCGGTGGAAAGATCTGTGGGATTTGATAGTTTTGTGGGCTTTGCTAGTGCATGTGGTTGCATGGTTGGTCTAGCATGAAAAGAGGTAATTTAAGCTCAACTCTCATTATGTTCTTCTACCTTCGGTCATCTCTCTCATAATCTCACTCTCCAAACCATGGTGCCCCATGGATGGCTAAGGGGTACCTACTCTCCAGCCGGAGATAGGATGAGTGTCAACCCCTTGGTAAGTCCACCACTGGTAGTAGGCGAAGGGGAGGATGAAGGGTAGACCGGGGAGGAGCAGAGGGATCGGGAGGGGAAATGGAGGTGGTGGTGAGGTGGGATCGGGAGGGTTTAGGGGCTCGAGGAGAGAGAGAGATAATGTGGCGGCATTAACATGCACAGGACTAGAGTGATTTTAGGGTATGGTTTAATTACGTGTTAAATTGGATAGCGGAGTTTTACGAATTTCAGCCATTCGATTGAGGTCATGGATCTTCCGGTTCGGCCACTCTTTCTAATGCACAAATTCAAATTCATGTTTTTTTTATATTAGTATAGATATAGATAATTCAGCATCAAACCGGAGGAGGGGAGGTGTGCTGAGTCATCTTTAATTATCATCATCTCATGATGATCGGGATAGAATAGAATATTAAGCACCTACACCCTCCGCTAAACAAATAAACAATGTTAATTACAGGCAAGCACCACCAGGATAAGTTGGACTTTTCCCTTTCTTTTTTTTCCCTTCCATTCAGAATTATATATGTTGAGTCAGAATAAATTCCGCATGAGTAGTGTATGTATGTATGTAACATTACCAAGATGTTTTCTTTCTAACTATCATCCAGATTTAGAATTGTTAGATTAGAGATCCAACGGCCATGAATTCTTCTCCTCCCCTTTGAAAAAAATCTCCCCCTTAGAAAACAAGAGATCTTTTGATTTCTAATCTAAGGGTCATAAATTTGGATGATAGTTAAAAAGAAAATATCTAGACACTTCCTTCTTTTTAAAGTAAAAAAAAAAGGAAAAGGGGTGAAGCAGCGGCAGTATCGAACGGGCAGTTAGATTGATCGAGTTCGTTTCACTGTTAACACGGCAGCAGCTATAGCAAATATATTATATGTGGAGGTCGGACACGCAGAAACGTACAGTTGCTAGAATTAACACAAGCAGCTGTATCTAGTACGTACATATAGTTTCATGTGATCCAGAGCTAGAGAGCATGGGAATTCCTCATCCTTGGCATGCAGATTGCAGAGGCAGAGGTAGTAGAAGGTAGGCTAGGCTAGAATGAGGCGGATGCTCGGGGCGGTGTTGGCCACAACTGGGCGGGCTTGACCTTGGAGATGGTGTTGAGGACGCCGAGCGGCGTGACGTCGCCGACGACGGTGACCTTCTTGGCGGCGATGTCGATGTCCAAGGACGTGACGCCCTCCATCTTGGAGATGTGCTTCTTCACCTTGCCTGCGCACCCCTTGCAGTGCAGGGAAACCCTCAGAACCACCACCTGCTGCATATATAGTATATCTGCATGTAATTAGTGTCGTAGTACGTGTAATACTGCAATTAATTAGCTTGTCTTAACACTGCTGCTAGTGAAGTGTAACATACGCAGTCGTACGTAGTAGTTAAGAAAACACAACAATTAATTTGACGCGCTCATATATGCATGGGCCTGGCAGTGAGAAGATCGACATAGCACGCACGCGAGCGGTAGAGTATATGGTGGACAGTAAAAGGAATTGGCTGCTGCATCGATCCATTCATCTCACCTGCAGGTCTTGTGTTCTTGTAGAGCAGGACCTCCTGATGACCGCCTTCTCGTCGTCACGGTCTCTAGTGCCGCTGCTTGTTCCCACCACTGCTGCTATCTCTGACGGCGACGAGGCAGACGACGACTCTGCTAACGACTGCACCGTTGGCGCCTCCTCGCCGGGGAATATGTCGATGAACGGCGGCGGCGGTGGAAGCGCCAACTCAGCGACGTAATTGACGTCGTCGGATTGCATCCTGGAGGAGTTGAGAAGAAACCTGGAGGAGCTTGCGGGGCTAACCAGCCTCTTCTTGTCTGATGATGATGATGGTCTACTAGTGCTTGTGCTGCTCTTCTTCTTGTTGTTGCCGTAGTGCTGCTGCTTGTTGGACGAAAAGGAGGAGTCTTTACTGCTAGTAGAAGTGGGCTTGGCCTTGGGTGGCTTGGACATGGATCTGTGAGGGTCCCGGAGGTGCGGCGAGTGGCGGTCGATGGCGCGGCCGGTGACGACGGAGGCGGAGGCCGCGGAGGAGCAGGAGAGGCCCAGCAGCCTCTTATTCATGTCTTTGATGAAGAGCAGAGAGCCGGCCATGGATGGATGATACGCTCTGTGCGTTTGAGTATGCAAAGTCCAAGAGACCATGCAAGTGTAGTGTTTATGGAGTACTAGCTAGTTGCCACGATCGAGTACTTGGAAGGAAATGCTGGGAGGAGACGACGATGGCCTTTGCGTTTGGTTTGGTAGGTCCGTGGTATTCGATTCCTCTCCTTCTGGTGCTCTCTCAGCTCGCGCTCTCTTTGTGTGTTTATATGCAGGCTTTTTATGGATGCCTGCTCCTGCATGCGTCGAAGTGAAACCTACTGTCTTACTAGTATGATATGATAGTACTGTTTATTTACTAGGATACACAGTATCTTGGTGTTTGTGTTACTACTGTCTTACTAGTATGAAAACTAGCTACTGTCATACTAGCTTGCCCATAGCACTGGATCGAATTAATTTCCCTATTCAGTTATGGTGTGTACTAGAGCTGTTCATTCTTTTTTTCTGAGAGTACAACGGGGGAGGAGGAGGATCCACAACGTTCACATAGTACAAGGATTTGCGGAGGCCTGGATAAATCAGGATTATTTATGTGGTCATCTGTTTTCACCAACCACTACACCAGACCAGAGTACTAGCGAGGGTGAGACGAGAAAATCAATTGTTTGTCGTATCAGCTTGCTATTGGACGATCTACATCGCGAGCGAGCAGATCTTGCTGCATGATCTATCTAGCTAATGGCCAATTTCCTTGCTAGCTAGGAGATCCATTTCACAGATAAGTTGAAGCTCGATCTGTGCATGTTTGCTTAGTTTAACGACGCTCGATGATGCTGAGGAGATGGCATCTACGGCTGCGCGCTTATTACAGCTAATTCAATTCCTTCGATGCTGCATCCATCGATCACGCCAAATCTCCCTCCCGATCCATCACATGCGCGCGGCTACCTATCTAGCTCTCTGTCTGTATGATCTTTCTGAACAAAACAAAAAAAAAATATATCTGAAACTAGCTAGCGAGCTGCCGCAACAGTCACTAGTAATCTCTACCAAGAGTGAGGAATCAAAGTATATAGGCATCCACGCACACGTACATCGATCGATCGAGTTCATTGCTGCTACTGCTACATGCACTTGTTATATATATTTCCTCTTCAACTTGGAACATGCTGCATGACATGGGATTCTTCTTCTCTTGCACAAACTAAAGTTAATTACTTGCAGTCAGAAACATATATCCATACCAGCGTAAGTTTTATGGAGATGGAGCGCGACCAAGCAAGGCAAATGCAACTAGCACACGCAGTCTGCAGCTACAAGATGTGACAGATATATTGATCCATTTGCGCAGTTATTTTTGTTATTAGATTGCATGTCACTACTATCGATCGAAATCAAGTAGAGTAACAAAAGTAACTTAAAGCAAGCAGGGACTGAATTCGAGAATTTGGATCAACAGGCGCCACTCCACTCTATCTTAAGCTGTCTGTCTGTCTGTCTGTTTCTTTCCCATGGAATTTAATTGTGTTTGTTTGTAGCTTTCGGCCACCTAGCTCGCTCCTCCGTTTCTTTGTACACAACAGTGTGTCCTTTATGTGTTGGGCGGGCTGGCACTTTTAATTTGTTCAGGAGGCAAGATCGATCGAGTTACGCGGCATGTCATGTGCACTCTTGGTGAGCTCAAATCTTTTTACTAGTTTCTCTGATTGACTTGGCGTCTCGTCTGGTGAATCATTTGTTTATAAGTAAATTGTTCGAGATCATCCTGGCCCTGCCCTGCAATCCTGCGTAATGACGACGACGACGACGACGATGGTTCAGATATATGGATGGCCACTGCCACATTTGCTGTTGCCTGCACTATCGATCGGTTGACGGTTTGGATCGATGGAGGTTGGTGTACTGTTCCGTCTTCAATTGCGTACTCGCTCCTTTCTAGCAAGCTGCAGGTACTCCCAGAGAATTTTCTTTTCCTGAAAACAACAATGGGTTAATTGCGAGACGAGAAGAAACGTCCGTACTGATGCATTGGAGCTCCCCTGATCGATAATGGAGGACAAGGTTAATTTACGGTCGTTGCACACTGAATATATTTCTTTCTTTCTTTCTTTCTTTCTCGAGCCTAGCTAGTAGTTCCGTGAACAAGCCTGATTATATGGAATGGTCAATGCGGCTAGTGGCACGGCACTGGCACATGTCTTCCTGATAACATGCATGCATGCATGTATTTTGCAGCTCAAACTTCCATGAGCGAGCGAGCACCGGAGATGCATGGAAGCTAGCTGCAGCAAACCTGAAACTGAAAGAAGGGAAGAAAGCAGGAGCAGCAACAGCAGCATATGCATTCAGCGGCTAGAATCACTAAGAAAATCAAAGGAAGGGGAGGTCAATTTAAGTGGTCCCTAGCTAATTAGTAAAGGGAAGAATTAAGCAAGGGCCATGGGAGCAGAGCAGTTGGATAAAGTTAGCGGTAGACACGGCTCTTTAGCCCCCAATTACGTACTGATATTATTATTAATTATATACTCCATCCGTGTCATACTAACTCGTATCCTATCCTCTCGCATGCTATGTATGCACCACTCAACTCTGGTCTCTAATCTAGCTAGCTAGTTTTAATTTCCATCCCTTCATCTTTATACAAAGCTAAACTCAGCAGCACTGATATGTCACTAACTCATATATATATTGTTGATCTAGCTATATAGTTGTTAGTCAAATATTACAAAGTTGGAATCTTAAAATACATGGGCGCGCGTATTCCTTGAACTTGTACTGGCTTCCTAGCTAGCTAGTGTAAAACGCAACGCATATGCATGCATGCATGTCCAATGAATGAATGTATCTACTACTGTATTGTGCACGGCCTGATTCTTAATGGAAATGACCTTCTTGTCAAAAGCATGAACTCTGCATTTGCAAAGCATGCATCAAGAAAAACTAAGCAAAGCATCAGCTAGAAAATTTCGACATCTTTCTAGAAGCTACTACACTTTCTCCACTACCTTTTTTTCACGTGTTGCTTTTGATATGATTGCTGTGAAGTGAGATATTGATTGAGAACATTTTTGGAGCATTAGGGCATCTCCAATGGTTATAGCTAGCAACTAACCATAAGACTTCCACATCATCTATATAGTACACACTAAAGTTAGCATTCTAAAGAACTATCTATAAGGATAGTTATTTGATGCTTACATGCACACACAGAATTTATGGAGGCTGCCTCGTTTGGCGCTATAGACTATCTCTAGAGCTGTAGAGAGCTGCGTTCTCTTTCTTTATTTAATATCTTCCACGTAGGACAGTTGATGACATGGACTCTCTTGTAGATAGCTGCTATAGACCCATTGGAGATGCCCTTATTGGCTTGTTGACATTGCAGCAGCAATCGCCAATGGCTGGAGCCACGCCTGGAATAGGGCGCTCCTTGGCTTTTAGATGAAAATAAATAAGTAATTATCGAAAGAAGTGGGTTTTAAAATAAGAGGTGAGCGGTACAAAAGTGATAGAGAGATACGTACGTATGACAGGAGCGAGAGGGGTAAGGTGCGTGATGCACCCGTAACCTCCTATTTTATCCCTAGAGCAATACAATAGTGAAAAAAAGTAGAGAAATTAAATGTTTATATTAATTTTTATTTTTTCTAAACAAAAGCCAGTAGCAGAGAAACCCATAAGAACATATGCTCCTGTCTGTCCTGGCCCTATACTCTACTATACTACTATATTGTTTGCTAATTTGTCGTGCAATTTTGGTGGTGGTGGGTCCCCATACATAATCTCTTGTGTGTTCTTACATAAATAGGCCAAAATTCATAGCAGGAGGAGAGATAGAATCCCTTTCATGCTCCTCCTCCTGACTGACTGGGCTGGTCTTTCCAGAGAGGTTGAAAGACCAGCCCAGTCAGTCAGGACCCCTCTGTGCCTTCTAAGACGAGGAGTAGTGGAGTATATTTCGATTGCTAGTTTAACTACACTTTGGGTGCAACTAGGCTATTCTACTAGTTTAACAACTGGGCCTAAATATGGCCCGTCTAATTGTACATACTGGCCCGGTATGGCCCACCTTTGTCCATTGTCCAACAATGCACTTTACCGTAATGGGTCGTGCAACTGCATGCTTCACACCCTTTTCCTACTTCCTGTTTCATTTCTCTAAAGAAATAATCCCGTTTCATCGTCATCATCTACTTCGTCGTCGTCGTCGTCTCCTCTTCTGTGAAGATTATCCCCCTCTCTCTGAGAGAGAGAGAGACGGTAGCAATCTTGATGCTGAAATACATGCTACTACACCGTTTTAATCCTACCGCCCGAATATCCATGCAGCAATTTCAGAAGCCCACATGCAGGCCAAGTCTAGAATAACGCAGATCATATCGAACCTTTATTAATTAATTATTCGGTTATTGCAAAGCAAGAGAGCACCCTGCAAAGATACTAGTTATTGACGACATGGATGCATCCAATCCCAAGCGCTAGTAATTAAGCAGCTGCAGTAGTAGATTCACAACATCTATCTTATTCTTGGGTGAGCGATGGCGAGGAGGCGGCGGATGACGAGCATTAGTATTAATAGTGTAAGAATCGGCAGCAGGCAGCTGCTGTGGTGGTGGTGGTGGTGGGAACGGGTCCGTCGGGAGGGGAGGGAACGATAACTTGGTCACGGCAGCAGCTGCTGCTGCCGCCGCCGCCATGGAGAAGCACAGGCAGCAGCACATCATCATCAGCGACACCACCATCGCCGCCGTGACCAACTGACGAGAGCTTGCCATCGACTCGACCGATCGGTGATGATCTCGGTCGACATCGATATAAGTACCCTAGAGTATATATCTCACTTTAGAGTATCTAATAATCATTAAAAGGATAAAAAAGTATAGCAATTCCAGAAGTGAAATAGTCTGCTGTGGTAGAACCTGACAAGGCAAAAGGATTACAACTGAGCAAGATAACTGGATTGAATCAGATGCCAAAAAGGGTGGTTCTGCCTAATTCTCACTTTTTCTACTTTGGAAGGACCAAGCGGCTCTTATGGAATCTTATGCCGACCCTTTCTTTACCGGTTATCAAGGCTTTGACCCTAGCGCTCGATCTCATTTAAACTGTATGTATGTGAGAAGTGGAAGTACGTATCTTCAGGAGTGTGTATATATATGAAAATGATTCTATACTTCTAAAAGTACGTACTTCCGCTTCTAATCATTTTGTGTATACTATAATAATGATTATAAGATGCTCTAAAATAAATTGTATAAAATATTTCATTAAAGTTCACTTTCTATACTATAATTTATGTATGCACCCCTCTTATATATGGGAAAAAATATATAGTAATAATAAAGGATTCCGATGAAATTTTTTCAACTAAATCTTATTAGAGTATCTTACAATTAATATTTAAGTATACTAAAAGTGATAAATAAGTATGACACGTTCGTTTAAATAGTATATTGGAATTGGGAATATATATACTCCTAGGAGTACGGAAAAGACTTCATACATACATACATACATACATACATACATACATACATACATACATACATACATACATACATACATACATACATACATACATACATACATACATACATACATACATACATACATACATACATACATACATACATACATACAAGTATATGTATGTGTATGTATGAGAGCATATCTAGTCCTAATGCCCATTTGGGTGCTAACATACTAACAAACACCCAACACCATCGGATCCCAGCCGGACGAGCACGATCCAGGTGGGTGGAAACTACTAGATGACTTATGCTTATTTGCAAGAAACCCGCCGCCGCTCCTTTGCTTTCAGTCACAACTCACAAGAGTTAACTCCTCCCTCACCAGACGCCACCCCTCCTCGAGCTCCTCCCCTGACGCCTCCACCCTCGGCTCCCTCTCTCAGCGCTGCCCCCTCTGACCTCCCACAGTGATGCCCTGCGCTGCCCCCTCCGGCCTCCCTCGGCGCCGCTGCCCCCACCCTTGGCCTCCCCAGCACCTCCTCCTCCCTTCCGGTGGCTGGCGCCTCCCCTCCCCCTCCCTGACCATGGTAGCTTTGACCAAGCTGCCGTGGTTGAAGCAGTGTGTGGTCAAGGAAGGGGAGGCGCAGATGGAGGAGGGGGTGGCATCAGGGGAAGCTGGGAAGAGCACCAGATCATGGCCACCTAGAATGCAGCGAAGAGCACCAGGAGCACCAAATCTTGGTACCTGCGGCTGCGCCTGATAATGCCGCCAGCGCCCAGCTCATCTTCGCCACCGGCCGCCGACGGGTACCGCCCAATGATCGCGCTAAGGGGACCTCCCATTTTGCCTCCTCCGCTCCCCTCCTCTCCTCCTAGCGTGCAGAAGTAGCTTCCGATGCTCTCTTCTTGCTAGCGTGCGGGAGCGCACGCAGCGTCCCCAATGGCGGGGAGGCGACGTAGGAGTGTAGGCGAGAAGGCGGAGCGAAGGAGGCGGTCGGGGGAGAGAGTGTGCGGGTTTTGGGCGCGTTGGCGGCGAGCAGATAGAGGCGGACCGTGCATCCACATCTGTGCAATCTGACGGTTCGCGAAAAGCCGGCTTCTGGCCACACGATTGCGATCCGACGGCTTAGACGTATGCATGGAGGCAGGCAGTTTCGAGAGGACACGCGGCGCGCACACGGCAAACGGACGATTCCTTCACCCTTAAAGGTTTTATTATGATTATTGGATTGGCTTTATTTGTCATCCTACTTTGCCCTAGTTTTGAGAATCTTTGGTATATATGGCACTATTTAAACTTATATTTATAAAAATAGTAGTACATTCGTGATATTGATAAAAATATCGTTTTTACCGCCTGACGACATCGTAGAATCGACACATGCCACCTGGAGCCTGGCCATCGTGCGGCAGGCGATTTGCCGCCCAGCCACCGGGCTCCAGGTGACTAGAAAATTTGTAGATAGCAAATGAGCACAAAAAATTACAGAGTTTTTTGTGGAGCTTTCCGATGCAGAGTAGTTCGTTGTGTAATTTGCCCGTAACTTTTTTGGTATAAGTTTTACTTGAAAAATCATTTACGTAAATTATTTGTAGGAATTTCTAAATATAGGAAATGAGATGGAAAAATTATAGCAATGGACTTAATGGTATATACATATATAATGGCAGTACAACACTACAAATTAAAAATTATTCTACAGCTGGCCAACGAGCCAGGTCGCCTGCCGCATGGTGGCCTAGCTCTGTTAGCCAGCTGCCAGCCCCACAACGTCGCCGCCTGGTCACCGAGCGGCAAAGTGACATTTTTGCCAATTCCCGATGTATACTGATATTTATGCAAATATGACTCCAAACAGTGTTATATACACCAAAAAAATTTAGTTTTGAACTATTGCTTGTAGATCTTTTTGGGCCCCTTCAGAATGCATTCTTGCCAGGTGTAAGGTGTAGTTCGGTAGTGATGTGTAATTAGACAAGTAGTGGAGCAATGGATATATGACGAGTGCTTTTGGGCCGTGGTTTTTTGTTTTTAGCTTAAAATTTTGAATTCTAACATTCGCAAAAGAGAGTATGGAGAGAGATACTCGTGTGTGATTTTAGCTGATATAAATGAATTTGGTATAATGTCTATTACAATAAATTTGTAGATATTATCTTAAAATGACACTCCGTTTGAAAGTTAATTGTTGTGGTATAAGCTAAAAGTTATAAATTATAAGTCTAAAAGAAGTCAGGTTATTGATTTGTAGGAAGTAGGGATGTGATTGATGGCGTTGCCTGCTTTGTGTGCAGAATTGTGTGTGTTTTGCTGATGCAAAAATGCGAGTGCAAGCAGAGACCACGAGACCAAACCAGGCTCGCTCCTACCAGTAGTAAGGTTAGCCTAGACATATCAAAAAATAAATAAAAAGAAGATTGGATCATATACCTTTTTTTTAGTTGGAAAATTGAGGATTTATCTTTCACATCTCAATAACACGTCATAAGTTACTGACACGTAGGTCAGAAGGGTAAATCCTCAATTTCCAAACTGAAGGAGGGTACATGATCAATTGCCAGTAAATAAAAGGGTAGTTAAGTTAGTAGAGCAACTTGTACGGGATTTGGTTTCGCTGCCATGGATCCGAACCCTAACCCCGCCGACGCCCACCCTGAGGCACCCGAGAAGAGGCTCGCCGCCCTCTCCCTCCGTGCCGCTGACCTCCCCCCGGACTTCCACATCGACGAGGACATGGAGGGCTACCTCACGGCCTCCTCCAGAGGCGCGGCCGCCGCCTCGAAGGACCGGGTGGAGGGGCTCGACGACGACGGCAAGGACGCCGACGCGGGCCCACCCAGCCCCAGCAGCAGCGGCTACGCCGCCAGCGGCGGCATCGAGGAGCCCGAACCCGAAGGCCACGCCGCGGCTTCCGAGGATTGGGCGCGCGACAAGAAACATCTCGACGAGGTCACACGTGCTATCAATTTCCTCCTCTCTTTCATACCATTGTGCTGCTTTGATGCATTGCATGGTTTAGATTACTATGTGCGGTGTGGGTTAAGCTAATTCCGTCATATATCTATGAAATCCTTCATCCCCAATTGGCCAATTCCGTTCCTCCTCGGTAATTTGGCTCAGTGTGTGATATCCATGGTTACCTAAACTGACATATGCTAATGTTTGCGATGGCGCTGCCGTTTTTTACTGTCAAGTAACGCCGAGCTTTGCTACTGATGCCTAATTATGTTCGCTCTTATCTACAAATCAAGCCGACAGTACATAATTCCCAGGCTTTAATTATGCACTAGCTTGTTCGTATCCTGGCTATTTTTCCAGGCATGCAAGTTTGCACTGTAGCTGCTATCGCTGGAGGGGTGTAGGCAGTATGGTTTTGTGTCACCCTGAGTGCGCTCCTTGATGTTTCAGGATGATGCTTCAGCTTCATGGAGGAAAAGGAAAAAACATTTCTTCATTTTGAGCAATTCCGGCAAGCCAATATATTCCAGGTGAACTCACTTATGTATGCAAGATGAATTCATGATAATAGTTGATCAGGAATGGTGCATTTTCTCAAGCAAAACTATAATATTGTGCATTTTCGTCATCTTGTTAAACTTTCAGGTATGGAGACGAGCACAAGCTAGCTGGGTTTTCTGCTACATTGCAAGCGATTGTTTCGTTTGTTGAGAACAGGTGTCCGACAATACAATAATAATGATTATATTTTGTGGCTCCACTTCTTTTTTTCCTGTTGGCTGTGTTAAAAATTTCCCTTTGATGACCTCTTTTTATTTTTGTTTTCATCCAGTGGTGACCACATCAAATTTGTGAGGGCTGGAAAACATCAGGTCAGGTGGCCTTCCTTGCCCAAAATTTCTCTGCTCTTTATCTCATTTCAGAAGGAAGGATACATGTTTTCTTACGTTGAGGCTTGAATAACTTAGTATGACTAACCTGGACTTCTTATGTGCAAACCTTTCTAACTACTAAATATAGTCTACTAAGTTGATTTAGCATTGTCTTTCAGATAGTTTTCCTCGTTAAGGGTCCAATATATTTAGTTTGTATAAGCTGTACTGAAGAGTCATACGAAGGACTGAGGGGACAACTAGAGCTCATGTATGGTCAGGTGCACCCACTGCTCCATTCATCTTAATATAATTAAATTTGATGGGCTTCATACAAACTTATTCCCTCATTCTTATCCTGATTTCTCTGTCCGAAAACATGAATTTGCAGATGTTGCTTATTTTGACAAAGTCGGTCAATAGGTGCTTTGAGAAGAATCCCAAATTTGATATGGCACCGCTGCTCGGTGGCACGGATGCGGTTTTCCTCTCTCTTATACATGCATTCAGTTGGTCAGTTTTTTTCCTTTGCTTGTGATCCATCTTATGCCATGTAGGCATGTACAACTTTTTACTTTTAATGCTAAATTTGAAATTCAATTGAACCGTTCTACAGGAATCCTGCTACATTTCTTCATGCATACACATGCCTTCCCCTTGCCCAGTCAACAAGGCAGGCGGCAAGCGCTGTTTTGCAGGACATTGCTGATTCAGGAGTTTTATTTGCACTTTTGATGTGTGAGCACAAGGTTTGTCCAGCTTTGTGCCAGAACTTATAGTGCGATACTAGTTTTATATGACCTTTGGAGCCATACTGTACCAAACCCTGCTTATCTGCTTGGATGTAACACTGTTCTTATTATAGTAGTTCTGAACACACTTAGAGGTGCACTTCAACCTTCTAGAGGTTCATACAATGGCATACCTCTTCTTTTTTGTCAGTCAGTCAATTATCTGTCTTTCACCTCTTCCATGCCAATATGTGCGATACTAGTTTTATATGACCTTTTGAGCCATACTGTATTAAATCCTGTGCTAACTGCTAAGATGTAACACTGTTCTTATTATAGTAGTTCCGAACACACTTAGAGGTGCACTTGAACCTTCTAGAGGTTCATACAATGGCATACCTCTTCTTCTTTTGTCAGTCAGTCAATTATCTGTCTTTCACCTGTTCCATGCCAATATGCCATATTTCTGGGAAGTTCTATATAAGGCTTGCCACTTATGCTGCCATGGTATCACATATTTCTGATCTCTCCAATAGTGTTAAGTGTTAACAACTTTTTGTACTCTGTAACTTGACAAATAGATCCATTATAGATTGATCCTTGCTCACTACCGTTAGTTGCTATGTGCTGCCAGCATCCCATCATGAAGCACATTGAGCCAGAGAGGCCTCCTGGAACTTTATTCATGCCAAATGTTCCATTTATGATTGCCAAGTCTTTAGAGATGTTTAACCTAAAGCTGTTTTTCCCTTAGTCCTGCGTTGTTTCTGATATATCATTCTTTGTTAATTTTCAGGTTATTAGTCTTGTGGGAGCACAAAAGGCAACTTTGCACCCTGATGATATTTTACTACTTGCAAATTTCATATTGTCCTCTGAATCTTTTAGGTAATCATGACAGACTATCAGAAATGGGAAATCTTGACCTGGAGCAACTGTTCTTACAAGCTATGTCTGTTTAATGCAGGACTTCGGAGTCTTTTTCACCCATATGCTTGCCAAGATACAATCCTATGGCCTTCCTATATGCTTATGTTCATTTTTTTGATGTGAGTGAAATATAGTGTGCTTAGTTGGACTTATTTTTTGTGGCTTATGACTAAACTTTCATTGTAGCTGGCTGAAATTACACTGTAGCTGATGGTAGCTTATTCGGCATAATTAAATTTAAAAAAATTAAAAATAGAAAAAAATGGGTTAGCCCAACATGTATAATGCAAATGAATACGGGAAAAAAGAACCAGCAAAAAGTTAAAAAAAATCCAAAAATTCAGAGAAGACAAAATTTAAGAATAATGAAAAATAAGTCAGAAGCCCAAACCCAAACGAGCGGGACCATATACATCTGAACATTTATGTCCATTTAAGTGTGTCAAATAGCTTCATTATGAGCATTGAGATACATGTCTAATGGCGAAAATGCGAACTTTTAGAAGTTTATATTTTTGTATGTAGTGACAATGCATGAGATGTTGGATCTCAACCTACTTTGTAGAAAAAGAATAAAAAGCCAGATCTTGTTGACGATTTGAGAACCTACTGGATTTTATGCATACGTTGAGCACATTTTAGCATGGTTGTCATGGCATCGCCTAGGGGACGCCAAGGTGTCCTGGCGGCCGGAGGGGGACGCCGAGGCTGTTCGCCTAGCCTACTCCCGCTGTTGGCGCCGATCTCCGGCTTGCTCCCGCCGCCGGCGCTAATCTCTAGCCTGCTCCCACCGCCGGCGCCAATCTCTGCCGCCGATGCAGCAGGCAGAGGGGGGCCAAGAGCTGGAGGCAGGAGGCGGGGAGGGGAGGCGGCAGGGGGAGGAGGCGGTGGGGAGAGAAGGCGCCAGGCGGGAAGAGGCGGCGGTGGGGAGGGGAGGCGGTAGGGTGAGGAGGCGGTGGGGAGAGGAGGTGCCAGGCGGGAGGAGGCGGCGGTGGCCGGTGGGGAGGGGAGGCGGTAGGGGGAGGAGGCGGTGGGGAAGGGAGGCACCGGGGAGGAGGCAGTGGGGGGAGGAGGTGCCGGGGAGGGGAGGCACCGGGGAGAGGAGGCGCCGGGCATGGGGAGGAGGCGACGGGGAGAGGAGGCGGCGGGAGAGAGTGAGTTCGGAGAGACGAGTCAGAGAGAGGAGATTATATGGGGGGATAGAGCGGGAGGAGTCGAGACACCAGAGGAGACAAGATTTACTCATCTGTATATGTACACATGTATGTATGCCTCGCCGTGCCCTCGCCTTGGTGTCGCCATGGCGTCCCAGCGCCTCTTAGGCGCTGTGGTTGCCAATGACGCCATGATAACCATGCATTTTAGTCTTTTTTCCTCTTTGAGGGAATGTGGATTTTGGATAAACATAAAGAGTAAGTTAGGAATTTAAGGAAGGCATTAAAACCATTTGATATGCAGTATCAATCACATTTTTGTATTTATCTAGCATTGGAAAAAAGGCACTATAGCTTCTTAAACAATCTTCTCTCCATGGCAGGAACATACATACTTGACTCTGCTTACTACGAGATCAGATGCCTTTTATGATCTGAAAGATTCAAGGTGAGCTACACAATAAAATGTCTAGACATGACTAAAATATCACAAGATGCCTGATTGCTTGCTGCCTAAAAAGTAAATGTAATTAAGTGCAGCTATTCTTTTGTGAACAATGCCTAGGGCCCGCATGCAGAATGTTCTCCTGAAGTCGAATGTCCTTGTTGAAGTCCAAAGGTCTTTGCGTGAGAGTGCCCTGCGTGTTGAAGATCTCCCTATCGACCCGTCTTCTCGATCTGCATCACCGCATCCACAGCCTTCTCAAGACTTGAATTCTCAATCTTTGTCTTCTGAAATGGCAATTGGTGGGCCGGCTGGACTTTGGCATTTTATATATAAAAGCATCTATCTTGACCAGTATGTATCATCCGAGTTTGCCTCACCCATAAGCAATCCAAAGCAACAGAAGAGGTATTGCATATTGATGACAGCACAGTATTCATTTCCATAGTAGTGAATCTTCTTTGAAAGAAGACCTGATATGTGCAGGTTGTACAAAGCTTATAAAAAATTGTATGCTTCCATGCATGATAAGGCAACTGGTCCACACAAAACTCAATTCAGAAGAGATGAAGATTATGGTGAGTTACCCATCAGTTGCACTCAATAACTTAATTCCCTGTGTTTGAAAACATATTGACAGATAGGATTGTTTCAGTTAGTTTGTTGACCAGAGGTGTACTGCTTGTTAAATAGCAATTCATAAGTAGCAACTGTATAGTTCCCTAATTCGTTCTTAGTAAATTTTGATGCTCAGTTATTTTATAATGCATAGGAGGTCTAATAGGCAACTGATAAGATACCAGTGGGACTCAGATATCTATTCATCAAATCGTTGTGAGAAAAAGAAAGACTAGATAAACTATGAAGTCACAGGGCAGACAGATTTGATTAAACCGCACGCGTGGCCATGGGATAGCATTGGATGCATCTTAGTTCTGTGGTATTTTTGTTGGTTTTTTCCCCATATATGTGATATGTGTTTATGTCTGCAAAAGTGCAAATGGAGTTGAACTAGATATCATAAGATTTTAGTACCTGGTGCGCTATGAGGATGAAGGTTGTGGCCATTTGGTGAGTTGTTCTACATAGAAGAGCTTACCCACACGAGTTTGTGGCGCACTGACCCATATAGCCTTTATGTAATTGTGGATCTATAATATGTAGGGAGCTAGTTGTTTTTCTCTCTTTTGTAAGACCGGCTTTTGAATGTTTGCAATTTGCAAATACAAGCATATGTGCAGTGTACTGTTCTTTTGGACTTCGAAACTAGTTAATGCAAAGACCTCTAAAAAACCCCGAGTAGAGCATTACAACCATCAGATAAACAGTAGTACCATCCATCCTAGCATGTCCCAGGAGTACCTTTGCTATGAAGATCTTCTTGAGTAAAACAATTAATTACTTTTATCCCTTTTGCTGCAGTTTTATTTTGCTGGATAACCCAGGATTTTGAGCTGTATGCAACCTTTAATCCACTGGCTGACAAGGTTAGTATCTGTTACAACTTACAATCAGTATGGTCATGCTGACTTAAGTATGTTACAACTTACAATCAGTATGGTCATGCTGACTTTATTAGCGTTTTGTTTGTTGCACATCCGTGTCTGCACGGGCACATGATGTTGTAGACTAATAGTCTCTCTGGGGCTCGGGGGAATGGAATTAACCAAATAATCTTACTTTTGACTATACCTACTTTGCAGACTCAAGCGATCAAGATATGCAATAGAGTATGCCAATGGATCAGGGATTTAGAAAACGAAATATTCGTATACGGAGAAAGCACCCTTTCCTGGTGATATTTTGTCTTGTATGTAAATTCCTATATTTTTGTTATCTCTTTTATTGAAAAATTTCATGATTTATGTACTTATACCAACACAGGCAGTACCATCATTGTTGGGGAGATATATGAGGGATTAGGTTTGTCTCTGTAACATTTCACAAAAGCGATGCTTTTATTTATGATTCGGGATATTTCAAGTCAATAGTTAGTTTCTTTGTATCTTGTTGATGTGATGGGTGGCCATCTCTCATTTCCATGTATGTTTTGCATGTAAGCTTATCCATTGATAAAAGCTAATTCCCACTGGGATCCATATTCCAACCAAGATGTGTCAGGTGTGAGCTTGTACAGTCAATTGTTTTTCTTGTGTTCCTTAAATTCCACATGGTATTTGCGTAAGAGAACATTTGTTTGATGTTTTCATAACTTTGTGACAGACGCATACTAGTACGAAAGGGTTTTTTTGGGTGGTAATTTGAAAGAGCAAGAGGGTCGCTAGCTGTAACCTGTTATTGCTCAGATAATATAACAAGCGTCAAGTTTAGTCTGAAAATACACCAGTCTGCAATAGCATGTGAAAGATGTTGATGACAGAATAGAAGAGCTAATCGATCGACCATGGCAAATTGGCCGTGGGATTGGGAGCACAAGAGTATGACGGGGCTAGGGCTGGGGGTGCGCCTGCGTCGGCGGTGGGTTGCGCCACCGCGGCAGAGGCCCCGCCACCAGCAGGTTCTGCAGCAGCCGCCCCTGCTGCGGCAGCGGCCTCGTGGTCGCCGCCGCAAGCAACTCCAGCCTGTCGACCAAGGACTCCACGGACGACGCGAGGCTCTGCATGTCCGAGTCGGCGCCGCTCGACGTCGTCGTCACCACCAGCTGCTGGCGGGCCGTGCGGTGGACGAGCTCCACCAACCTCGCGATGCTCTGCTCCTTCCGGCGCACCTCCTCCCTGGCTGCCTCCAGCTCCACCGTCGCTGCGACCAGCCTCTGCTCCACGCTCTGCCATTGGAGATGAAACTAAAGACCAGGGACGGTGCGTGCATGGACTGGAGTCGCAGAGCAAATGATCTGCCACCATACACCTCCCTACCTGTTCGTGCATCTACAGTACAAGACAGATAAACAGGACAATATTGGAGTATCTCACGTGCAGTCATAACCAGATATCAACAACATCATTCTACAGAATCCCACTACAGTGCTACCACCCAGCTATAGTAACCAGTTTCTTAACAAGTCAAAAAATAACTTACACATCAAGTAAAACAAGGCATGATGTTCCAATTAAGACTGCAAGGAAGGAAAAGCCCAGTCCGTAGCAGGAGTAGTAAAAAGAAACTAGCTAGGGTGATATTATGGTTAGAGATCAAACAGTAAGTAAAAGACAAGTAGAGTGAGTGTAGGAGAAAATGAGTTGTTCTCATCTTCCTACTCAAGGCTGCATATATACATGATCATAAGACCCAATTACAATAATACACTCATAGTGGCCTACTATGCTAGGAGTATAGGTGTCTTTTTACAAGCCTTATTAGGCCCTTGCCTAGTAGACCGAATGGATATAGGTGGGGGCTACTCCTATAACAGTAGCCTTTCATGGTAACGGATTTCATCTCTTACAAGCCGAAACCATGCCGCCATGCCTTTTAGCTCCCTTCGTCCCTTTGGCCTGTTGAGTGTTTGGCCTGTGGACTGATTCGTGCTGATCGTAGTCAGCTGCTTGTATTGTAGCACTGGACACGCGACCGAGTGCGGTTGGTGCGTCATGCGCTATTGACTGACGCGTAGTCGGTTCCCAAGACATGCCCCGAAAAGGCGTGTGCCTTTAAGGTCGGCGTCCTTCGGGGGGCACTCCAGAACTTTATTTTTTCCCCTACTTCGTAGCGCCGACCATTGCCATTGGTCTTGTTGCTCTGTCTAGCCACCGCCGCACCACCACCAAGCGCGCTTGTCACTGTTTGTCCGCCTCCCTCTCCACTGTGAGGATGTTTAGTGGTGGCGAGCAACGTTCTCATTGTAGTGCCGCTGGCGCTTCGTCTAGTCGTGGAGGCTCATCCGGTTGTGGGAGCTCATCGGCGACGGAGGTGGAGTACGAGCTAGTAGAGCGTGACTTGTCGATGGCAAACAAGCGGTGGAGTGCATTGAGGAAAGTGAACGGCGTCTGCACGAACATGCTAGGGACGACTATGGCGACCGAAGAGCTGATTTAGTCACTGGTGCGCGACGGGAAGATCTCAGGACGCGAAGCGGTTCATCTGCCATCCATCAGTGAAATGGATCCCCAGCCGACAGAGTCCAAGACCATCGTCTTCGGCACGTATTTTGACGCCAGGCTCCGAATCCCTATGGTCGCCTTCATCGGTGAGGTCCTTTGGCTGTACGGGCTGGAGCTTGTGTAGTTGATGCCTAATGCTTTTGTTCGGTTGGCCATTTATAGCTGGGCCTCACGAGCTGAGATGGTGTGGCCGAGCCCGGCACTGTTCGTCTTCCTCATTGATGCCTGGTGCTAGCTGAAGAAGGTTGCAGAGGGCGAGTACTCTATCCTGGGAAGCATCGACTTTAGGCTCCGGTTTGCATGTACGAAGGTCTTCCTGGCCAATTCGACCAAGGCAAAGTGGGAGTTGAACTAGATGCGACAGTGGTTCTACCACCGAACTAAGGCTGGTAGTAGTCTTAAGTGGTCGGGCTACTCGCTGGACTTCAACATGTCTCCATCCTTGATGCTCAACCACAAAGACAAGCTTCGTGTGTGGAGGCTATCTAGGGTCGCCCTCTAGTTCAACATGTGGAACCTTGCAGAGGAGTACTATATGTTTGTGTGTCTCCATTGGTCCATTTGTGGCAAATCCAACCCGACCCCGTCCGTGACGACCGCCTTCGCCCCAACGTTACGTCGCTATTGGAACTGACCAAACCGGGTAGGATTTTTACATTAACTGTTAGCACTATGGCTATTGGTGTTGTGTTGTATCGTCGATGACACCACCGGCGACCCGTGGTAGTGCTCTCTCTCAAGGATGCGGAGCACGTTGCGGCTGTCTTCCTGGATCTGTACACCGTGAAGGAGCAGAGTCTGCGAGCATCGGCGACATCGAACCTCAGCCAGGTGAACCGCATGTGCAAAGCCCTCAGCCTCCCCGTGCCGGAGCATCACGTACCCAATAGTATTCGACCGTGTGCACACGAGGAGGGCGACAGAATGGAGGCATCCCCCACATTGGAGTGGTCGGTCTCTAGTCATTGTGTCAGTGCAACACCCGACGCTCCCTCTACCTGAGTCGGGTTGGCCGGACGAGGTCATCATGGCAATGAGTCGGTGTTCGCAGATTATGTAAACTCTAACCTAGAGGTCAAGAAGGACCATCGGATGGGTAGAGCTAGCGCGGTCGATGGGCCCTGAGATTGCTTCGAAAAATGAGGCTATGGCCACCGTCGAGGGTGTGCTTCGTACCTCGTCAGTTCACGAGGCCTCTCTGGCATCCCGAGTAGTGAAATGTGCTCGAGTATCATCTCCCCCAGTGATCATGGGCGCAGGCTTGAAAATGCGCACTCCGTCCTCCACCTTTCGGACGACTTGATGTTGAGGACGTATTTGGGTCGTTGGACCTTCCGTGGCTTGCGGCTGGAGCCATCCTTTGCAAGATTGGGCACTTGCTTCAGCTCAAAAGTGTCACCCCGGTGTTGCTGCGCATCCTCTTCCACTCTTGCATATTCCTCCATCTTGTTGAAGAGCTTCGCAACCATCTTTATGGGCTTGCGTGCATTGTATTCGACCAACGGCCCCGGACAAAGACCCCATATTGTTGTATTAATGATGGTGGTCTCGTTTACATCCTTGACTTGGCAGCGTACTTTAGTGAAGCACTTGAAATATTCCCTTATTGATGATGGTGGTCTCGTTTACATCCTTGACTTGGCAGCGTACTTTAGTGAAGCGCTTGAAATATTCCCTGAGCTTCTTCGAAGGCTTCTACTTGATGGTGAAAAGCTGGTCCGCATCCACCTGTTCGACGTAATTTCCTTGGAAGTTGTTGTACATACGGTCTCGGATTTGCTCCCACACATATATAGAGTTCGGTGCGATAATGAAGAACCAGGAGAGTGCTATCCCTTGAAGGGTGAGCTGCAATCTCTTCGCCTTTGTCGAGTTGTCACCCCTAGCTGCTTCGATAGCCGTCTCATAGACACACACGAACTCTTGGGGTCTGCATCACCCTTTTACTATTCGACGGTAGGCATCTTGAAATTTTTCGGCCACACGGATTGCTGCAGGCCGACGGACAGAGGAGACTCTGGATCCACGTGTTGGAGTGTACTGCGAGCGAGGGTAGGGTCCTCGTGGTTGTCTGCCCTCTCGACAATGATTTCCGCCACTGCTGTTGTAGGTGTTGACTCCGAGGCTCTTGCATCTCCCGCATGGCACTCCGGAGATTCACTAGCTTGCGTTGCAGCGTTCCGAGAGCCGCCACCAGAGTGCCCTCCACCGCACATGCAGCGGGGTTTGTTAGCGATGATGGCATGGACGCCAGAGTCAGTAGGCATATTGGTACGGTAAGCATGGCTGCTAACAATGGGGTCGATGCACGGGTTGACGCGGGCATCGTGGTCGACAGCCGTGCTAGTGCAAGCATTGTGGTCGACAGTCATACCAGCACAGGCATCGTTGTCGATGGTCGCACTGGTGCTAGCGTCGCGGTCGACGGTCATATCGGTGCGTGCTTCGTTGTCGATGGTCGCACCGACACGAGTGTCGCGGTCGATGATCATATAGGTATGTGCATCGCAATCAATGGTCATATCGGTGCGGGTGGCTTCGCCGACGGTCATGATAGCATTGGCATTTGAGCTAGCTCTTTGCATCGGCGCCGATCGCTCACCGCCCACGACGCTAGGGCGTCGCTGCCATGGGGGTGGTGGACCTTCGACCACAAGCCCTTGCGCACTGGCCTCGGCGGTAGCTACCACCATACTTCTCTTTCGTTTGGTTGTCGTTGTTGTTCTCTTGGACGTCGTTGCTTCTCCCAAGCTCATAGCTTACTCGTCGTCTCCATGGACGACGCCACTGTTGTGGTTACAGACTAAACAGTAGATAGGGGAACTAGTAGAGCGAGTGTAGGAGAAAATGAGTTATTCTCTCCTTCCTTTCTCAAGGTTGTATATATACATGGCCATAAGATCCAATTACAATAATAACCTCATAGTGGCCTACTATGCTAGGAGTATAGATATCTTTTTACATGTCTTATTGGGTCTCTTCGTCCAGCAGATCGAATGGATGTAGATGGAGGTCTTATTGGGTCTCTTCGCCCTGCACAACAGGTAACAAATGAAGGAAAATTCCAACACGTAGGTATGCCTAGGCGTCTGAATTCAAAGCTTTCCTTGCCAAACTAACTAAGCCCAGTTGGCCTCCAATCCAATTCACATCCACAAAACACCAAGCACCCCAAAGCTATTCAAACAATTAACTACATGAATTCCGACTCAAAACAAACACTCTAGATGAGATGATGAATATATCCTCAAGAACATCGTGCATGCATGTACAAGAAAGCTAGCAGGTCAAGAGCATGTGCGAAATCGGAATGCAAATAAGAAGGTAGGAAACGATTACAAACAAACCTCTTGGGGTTGGGGATGGTAATGATCCTAGAGCGGCCAGAGGGAGAAGCTGGGAGATGTGTCCATGGACAAGTCTCCAAACCCAAGGGGCAGCGGTTCCATCACCATCTATCTATCTATCGATCGATCTTCAATCGCCAAATATTCTTGATGCAGAATTAATTCTTGGCCTCTATCGCTCTGCTTTCTCCTTCCCTGAGCCGCTTGCTTCTGGCCAGTTGTGTTGCGGCAAAACAAGCTAGAGTTGAACAAAAGCAGCAGATAGCAGCCAATGAGAGACATTTACTACTCTCGCCCTTACATGACGTCCTCAATAATCACCTAAAAAACAAAGTAAGGGCGAGTCCAGAGACTCAGCAAGCACATAATAGACTGATAAACACTACCATAAGCACATGCAACAATAACACCATGTCCCTCCCACCTGTTTCAACATTAACACGAACATACCATAACACAATCATTCTCCAAATGTCTCGATATCACATCTCAATCACACTGAATGCAACGCAATACTCATGATCAAGACTTATTCTCCATCTGTAGCTTATACGACAAAGCAGAGGGTACACCTCATCGATGTCACTCTCTACCTCCATCTTATGGAGGTGCCTATCGAAGTAAGTCTTTTTCCTCCATCTTGTGGATGTGCCTACCGAAATAGGACTTTCTCAAGAGCACACCGGATTAGTCAATAGCTTCACTCATAGCTATTAACTTTCTCGCCATCCTCTACCTCTCGACATCTTTGTTCATGACAGCCAACCATTCACACAATTAACTGACAAACATCTACCTCAGTAGTACAAATCAATAACGCAACTGGCGAAAATGTAGATGCAATACAAGAGCCAAACCCCATGTCATGGGTGCCATCATGTTGGGACTTGGTAGGGGAGGGCGCATGTGCTAGGGAGCATGTCCTCCCCTCTAAGGGTGCTTGACAGCCCCTACAACTCGCTGCCAAGCGTGCTACGAGGGTTAAGTGTGGCTTACTTGGTCGGGGTTGGGAGGGAAGTGGGCCTATCATATGACGGTTGAGGATGGCAAGGAGCGTGGATGATGACGGTGATGGCCGCGTTGTGATTCGGTCTGGGCACTCTCTTGTTGTCGTGGTCGGCCGCATCCTTGCTCGTCTCCTTTGTCTTCCCCTACTTCCCTAGCTCCTCTCCTCTGGCCCTCCCTTACATTCTCTGTATGGTGGCTTTGGTATTTGGTGGTGGTGTGGCTGTCATGGGACTTTAGGTGTGGTGAGGCTTGGTGAATGCGTTTTCTCTTGGTGCTAGCTCTAGACTTGGAAATGAAATGAGCTGGGAGAAAAGAAGTGAAGGCCCTCGGTTGGTGGCCCCCTCTGGTGATTGGTTTAAGGAGGGAGGCACGGCTGGTCTCTCCCTCTACTGCCCTATGCATTGACTAGGTTGCCCCTCCCCTTTTCTTTACTCCTCTCTCTCATGTGGTTGTTTGCCCCAAGGACAATTTGGTCGTAAGGGTGACCCTGTACTATTTTAGTGGCTTTTCTACTGCGTATGGTAAGTCAGTAAAATGTGGGCGTTGGCTAAATTTTTCTACCAAATGATGAAGCCCATAAATGCTAGAGATACTGACCGGCCCCAGATGGTCTAGGAACCTTTGTGAGCGCTATTGCTTTGGCATTTTTAGAGCCGATGGGTCCTGACAGCAAAAATCCTTTATTTTCTTTTATTCTCCTTTAGATTGTTTTCATTTCTCACTTTTCTTTTCTTTTATGTTCTACTGGTATTACAAACTTCTAAACCAAGCCATGCTTCGACCAGTTTTGCAGAGGCAAGAGTCGACAAGCATGCTATCCCCAACCAATTTTGGGTGTAGTGATTAACAAAATAAGCATGTAAACCTAAGTAACAAGGTAATAATATCTTGAGTTGATATTTTAGAATTCTAATCAAAGAAAAATTGTAACTTCTTATTGTCATACTTATAAAGTGCAATCGAAATGCTTGGCATAGTGAATGCTTACATGCGTAACTTTGCAAAAGCATATACATATAAGGATGTTGAAATTAGAAGATTAAAGAAGTAAGGATAACACACTTGTTGGATATGTTTTTAATGGTTGAACCCAATATGCACCATGCTCGAGTATGATGACTTCTGGATTGGTCAGTTGATCCTCTATGGATGTATTTATAGAAGACTTAGACAAATATTCAAGAAAAACACCTATTGGAATAGGTGATTGCGAAGGACCCGATTTTGACAATCAGTCCGCTAGAGTTTACCTTTTCATAGAATATACGGGACTTTGAAACTACTGAATTTTTCCCAATCTCCTCACTTCATCTAGGTACCGAGCAATTGTCTCGTTGGAACATTGGTATTCCTTACCAACCTGGTTTACAAGTAATTGCGAATCGTCTTTCGCTAAAAGTAGATGGACTCCAAAGGATTTAGCTGCTCGGAGGCAGGCTAAAAGACCTTCATCATGTTATTTGTAGCAAGGAATAATTGTATTTGGATTATTATTGTAACTAGTCGCGTTATGGCGTGACCAGTAGTATACCAGCCTCTAAGCCCTTAAGCTCTCGAGACCATCAAAACATAACGTCCAGTGGTCGTTTGAGTTGGGTTCATTTTGTTTCTACGATTCAGAATTAGTCCATTCAGCAATAAACTCTGCCAAAGCTTGAGATTTAATTGTTGTCTGAGCAACAAAATGGATATCAAATGATCCAAGTTCAACTGCCCATTTAGCAATACGGCCCGCTGCCTCCTAATTAGAAGGATATTTTTTAAGGCAAAGGACAATGGTATTGTAATCTTATGTGGCTGAAAATAATGTCTAAGTTTATGAAAAACCATTGATAAAGCGTAAAGTAATTTTTAGACTTAAGGGTATCGCTCTTTTGATCTATGTAATACATTATTTATGTAGTAAATTGGTCTTTGTACCTTATCTAGTTCCAGGACCTGTACTACCTGACCACGCTAGGTGTGGTACACTTTTTTTAATTCAATTTGATCCTATGTTTGTTCAAGTTATTAAAGGTTTCTGCTAAATCAGACAAATGATCAGAACCTTTTGTGTCCTTTACAACGACATCATCTACATATGCTTGCAGATTACGCCCTATCTGGTCTACGAAGTTGTTTTGCATCAGTCGCTGGTAGTGGATACTTGTAGACGTAGAAGCCGGAATACATTTGCTCGATTTTTTTTAATAAAGATTTCCAGCATCCATCTCTAGCCACAGTTACCTATCGTTTTTTTTTTACAGACACCATAAATAAAGGCCCTGATCAATATAGCTTCAGCTTCTGGCTTCAGCTTATTTTTGCACTATTCATAAATTTCGTCTTTTTCTGAACTTTTGGCTTTTTTTTTAGTTTTTTTACCGGTTCTTTTTTTCCTCGTATTTGTTTACATTATACGTGATGGGCTAATATGTTTTTTCTATTTTTAAATTTTTTTAAATTTAATTATGGTAAATAAGCCTCTGTCAACTACAGTGCTTTTTTCAGCCAGCTATAGTGTTTTCAGCCATAAGCCATGAGGCTTTCAGCCGAACCGATCACCACCAAAAGCTAGCTTTGAATGTGTGTGAAGAATAAAAGGATCGAAAAAATCATACAGGTGATTCTAGACAACTGTCACTACTATAGAAAGTTTAATTGTAGACGGCCAATCACAGACGGTTTGACAAAACCGTCTGTGAACAACACTAACACAGACGGTTTTAATTTGGACACCGTCTGTGTTGGCGGCGTCGGGGAAAACGAGTATCACAGACGGTTCTTACCGATGAACCGCTCTGTGATACCTAAGTATCGCTGACGGTCCGTATTAAAACCGCTCAGTGATAATCCCCGATTATCACAGACGGTTTTGAATGAAAAACCGTCTGTGATAATTCACAGACGGGTTTTTATTAAAAACCGTCTGTGATAATGACAGTAGGCATTTATTGCGCTGCTCAGACCGCATCTGTCTTCATTTCGATCCAGCTCTAGCTGGTGCTTTACTCTTTCGCTCAGGAGGTAAGCTTGGCGATTTCAGGCCAGTTAATTTGGTGGGAGGAGGCGGATATTGAGCTTTGAAGATTTATACTTTTCTGGTTGCTCTAGATATGGTTAGTAATGAATTTTATTTTTTTCTTTAATTGCATTACAATTTAGGTCTAAGTAATCCATGAGTGTTATTGAAGATGGTTAATTTGCAAAATTGTTGGTTATATAATAGCTGTTGTGTTTATAATATGAATTGATCTAGCAAATTAAGCCTCAATATAATAAATGTGGCCGGTATATATGTAGTAATAATTAGTTAATCTAATTTTTAATTCTAAGTTGTTATATATGTACGTAACGTAGGATCGAAGCTGAATGTATGCCGCGAGCCGTGTGAGTGAAGAGTACATTAATGGCGTGTCTGCTTTTATAAGAGCCGCCGAGGAGGATATGTTGAATAAGGGGGTAGAATATATGTACTGTCCATGCACTGACTGCGAGAATTTAAAGATGTTTAAGAACCGAGGGCAAATTGAAGCGCACTTGATTCGGAGGGGTTTCAAAAAGGATTATACGTGTTGGACCAGTCATGGCGAAGTGAATGATCATATGCCGCCGGATGACATCGCCGGTGAAGTGAATGATATGCCACCGGATGACATCGCCGGTGAAGTGAATGACATGCCGCCGAATGATGTCGATTGTCGTTCGGATTCTGATAGGTTGCACGATGATAATCTGGATCAGATGCTTCGCGATGTAGAAGAGAACTATGATAAGAGAGAGTATGTTAAATTCTGGGGCTTGATGGAGGACTTGGAGAAATCTTTGTTCATGTGCTGGAAGTACACGAGGTTGTCGGCCGTGCTTGAACTGTTGAAATTGAAGGCAAGCAACGGTTGGTCCGAAAAGAGTTTCACGGCGCTGCTAGGTCTTTTAGCGGACATGCTTCCGGAGGGAAATGAGTTGCCTAAAACCACATATAAAGCCAAGAATGTTCTTTGTCTATTGGGAATGGAAGTAGAAAGAATACATGCATGTCCGAATGACTGTATCCTGTACCGTAAAGAGTATGCAAACATGCATGTATATCCGGTGTGCAACGCATCCCGATACAAACGTAACAATCAATCAGATGATGGCGAGGGAACAGAGGCGAAGAAAGGACCTCCTGCTAAGGTGGTATGGTATTTTCCTATAATTCCCCGTTTGAAAAGGTTATTTGCAAATCCAAAGGAGGCAAAACTGCTGCGTTGGCACTCGGAGGAGCGCAAGAAGGATGGAATGCTAAGACACCTTGCTGATTCCGCGTAGTGGAGAAATATCGATAGGAGTTTTGCGGACTTGCATGTAATCAAGGAATATAAGGTTTGGAGTGAGTACAGATGGAATGAATACTTTCAGTAGCATGAGCAGCCGACATAGCACATGGCACGTGACTCTCTGCATCTATAACCTTCCTCCTTGGTTGTGTATAAAGCGAAAGTATATTTTGCTGTCGATACTTATCCAAGGGCCAAAACAATCTGAGAATGATATTGATGTGTTCCTAGCACCGTTGGTGGAAGATCTAAAAGTACTGTGGAACGAAGGAGTACAGATATGGGATGCATACAAACGAGAGAACTTCACTCTGCGCTCCTTATTATTCTGCACCATAAATGATTATCCTGCCCTTGGTAACCTATCAGGCCATAGTACAAAAGGTGCCAAAGCTTGTACTCACTGTTTAGATGGTACCGAGAGTGTGTGGCTGAACCACTCACGCAAAACCGTCTACATGCATCACCGCCGGTTCCTTCGGAGGGCTCACCCATACCGCAAGATGAAGAAACAATTTGAGGGAGAGAAGGAAGACGGTTCAGCTCCAAGGCATTTAAGGGGACACGAGGTTTATGATATGGTTAAGGATTTAGATGTTGTCCTCGGAAAGGGACGTAAATTGAGGGCTCTTGAGAAGAACACATGGAAGAAGAGATCAATATTTTGGAACTTACCCTATTGGGAGTACCTAGATTTTCGACACTGCATCAACGTCATGCACGTAGAAAAGAATGTATGCGACAGCTTGATTGGTCTCTTACTGAACATTCGTGATAAAACAAAAGATGGCGTCAACGCACGGCTTGACTTGGCTGACATGGACATTAGGTATGAGTTAGCACCGACATGCACTCATAATGGACGAACGTACCTTCCCCCTGCGTGTTACACTTTGTCCAAGACTGAGAAAACAGAACTGTGCCAGTGCTTGCATGGTGTCAAAGTTTCGTCTGGTTACTCCGGCAACGTGAAGAAACTTGTTTCGATGCAAGATTTGAAGTTAAATGGCATGAAGTCTCATGATTGTCATGTGCTGATGACACAGATGCTCCCTATTGCAATTAGAAATATTTTGCCGATCAAAGTCCGAGAGACAATCATGAGGCTATGTTATTTCTTTAACACAATTGCAAGCCCGTGCCTTTTCGATCTAGATCCCGAGCCCGTGCCGGCCGTGCCGGCCACCTCCCTGAGCCCGTCGTCCCGGTCGCCTCCCAGAACCCTCGCCGGACACCTCCCCGAGCCCGTCGTCGCGGCCACCTCCCGAGCCCTCGTCGCCGCCTCCCGAGCCCGTCGTCGCGGCGGCCTCCCGAGCCCTCGCCGGTCACCTCCCCGAGCCCGTCGTCGCGGCGGCCTCCCCGAGCCCTCGCCGGCCACCTCCCCGAGCCCGTCGTCGCGGCGGCCTCCCCGAGCCCTCGCCGGCCACCTCCCCGAGCCTATCTGGCACTGGTAGACATACATTGCCTGTGAGATTTACAGTTGCTCGATGATGATAAATTCATATACTGAGATTGGTTCATTCGGTCTTTGAGCTCTAATAGCTGCCAACTCTTTTGTCATAATTAACTTTAAACCCCAGGAGACAATCTCTAGACATTGATATATTGTTCTTGTTCCTGTCGGTTCATGCAGTTTTCAGGTTATAGCATGTTATTAAATTGATCTGTTAGGATTTAATCTTGACAAGTTGAAAGACTGAATTATTGGGCAAAGTTAACTTGTATGGTCTTGATCTGTATGAATACTTACATCGAATATATGCATGCTGAATATATCTTGATCTTGAGATTGTAGAGTTTGTATCTAGAGCTCAAAAGACTGAATTCATTATTTGGCATAACCAATCAAGGAAGAGTATATGATTTAGTAGCGGGACGGCCAAGATTAATCTTGTGCAACCCTACAATTTGAGAGCACAAATTAATCAATTAAAACTTGAACTTGTTGCTAGTTTTAATTGATACATGCCTTTTACATTGTCATACATATTCATGTTTAGACTGTTATTGATTCTATTATTGATGCTTGTTGCTTGTTGCTTCATATTGCTACCATTATATATGTATATATCGCCTATATTGAGCGAAATAGATAGATATTGCACTTTCTTATCTTATGGTATGGCACTTTCTTATCTTATCCTAATAGACCCACAAATTGAGCAACATGTCATCCGCGCATTCTTCAACACCATCACCGGAGTCATCCGCTCCAACATCAAGACGCCAAGGAAGATGGCTATCGAAGAAGTCTGAGGGCCGATTGACCATCACAGCGGTGGATGCATCTGGGGTCCCTCTCCTTCCTCACAAAGCAGTAAACGCATTCCGAAGCATGGTCGGAATAGTTGCACGAGAACGAATTGAGATCACATACAATTCGTGGAAGAACGTGCCTGACACTCGGAAACGTGAGTTGTGGACCGAAATTTTGGCATCGTTCGAGATCCCAGAAGAACACCAATACGCTGTGCAACGACAAACCTACCTAGCGGCGTGCAAAGCATGGAAGAACTTCAAGAGCACGCTTGTCAAGAAATACGTGGAGACAGACGAAACGCCTTTTCATAAATACCTATTCCTGCAACCACAATGGGAAGAGTTCAATGCGATGAAAACGACCGAAGATTTCAAGAGTACAAGTGTGGCGCACAAGGCCCTCCAGGCAAAAACCACACACCCCCACAGACTTGGCACAGCTGGGTATGCGGGTAAAATCCCGCAGTGGAGGAAGGAGGATGACCTGGCAACTGCACAGGACATCGCCCCGCCATTTTCCAATATCCCCGATGAGCACGCTCGAAATTGGATTAGAGCAAGGTCATCTACAACGACATCGGGGGACGTCTCCTTTCGAAACTCTGCGCACGGCCAAGTGCCCCAATACCGTAAGACATCGATCGAACTACGTAGCTTGTAATTACTCCACGGCCTTCGCATTTAATTGAAATGACATGTCGTGCTCTTGCAGGAAGAGCTGAGTTTTGAATCTACCCTGGGATCATTCCAGGGAACAAGGGAGAATGATATGCTATCCGTGGCCCTGGGAAACAAGGAGCACCCGGGTCATACGAGAGGTCTTGGCCTTTACGTTCCTTGAAAACATGGTTTCCAAGATGACTCCGAAATGTATCGGCGTAGGAAGAGAAACAAAGCCGAGCGTGACGCACAGCTACGAGAAGAGATCAAGGCATCTCTTAGAGAGGAGCTAATAGGTGAGCTGGCTGATGTAATCAGAGATGAGGTGCGGAAACAAACAGAAAGTCAGCAGGCTGCTACCGCCGCTCCTGTGCTAGCTAGCCCGCACAACCTTCCGAGTAGCTGCGCGTCTAATCCAACGCAAACCCAGGCCAAATTTCCTGTGGACGACATCCTGGTAATAATTATTATCTCTCGAATGCTTGCTCCATTGATAGGCCTATTCGAGTAGCTAATTTTGTATCGTTATGTAGGAGCCTCACGGTGCAGGCTCCAAGTGAGATATGGCTCCATTCCCTTGTACGCTGGGGCTGCATATTAAATGCGTATCGGGGCCATGGTGCACGGTCAAGCTTTAGTGTCAGGCTTCGCAAAAGTTAATGTGGATGGTATGCATGTCAATTTTGAGGTGGTCCCGCTACCGAAGCCCCCCAACGTCGAGATCGTGACTCTAGGACAGGCCATTGGAATATTCATCCAGTGGCCCAAAAGCGACATCTCCCTGGAGGCTTCTTTACCGGTGGCAGGACCATAGCAACATGCACTGGTGCCATCTCCATTACAAGACCAGTCGGTTCCACCACCGGTAACTGCACCGGTGCTATCTCCACGGGTGCTATTCTCGCCAGAGCAACTTGCACCGCTGCTACCTTCAAAGTCGACTGTCGTGAAGTCGATCTATAGCCGAGGCAGCAAGGCCAGCAAGGGCAAAGCAAAGAAGACTAATGATGATATACCGTACCTACCTTTGGCCCGCAAATTCGTGCTTGGCGAGCCGTTGCTCGAGCAAAATGCCCTCAAACCCCAGCATATAGTTGCATACAATTGCACACGTGGTATATGCAGCAGTCCAATAAGCTAGAGGGAGAACGGACCTCAAGTATCACTGTCAAATTCACGTCGGATGATTTACACCACAGTTTTCAAGAGTGTATGTTCGTGGTCGCCTTTGAGAATTTATTCGATCTGTTCACGCTCAACGCTCTCGACATCTCAATCATTCGATGCTGGACACTGTAAGTGTGTACAATCACAGTCTCCGTTCATATCATACCGATAAATGTCATATCTAATTTGTTACTTTCGTGTGTATATATATAGACACATGCTGACTAAAGCTAGATTATCCAACTCATCGGCTGGTTTCTTGGACCCACACTTGGTCGCCAGGATACCATCGACTGTGATACATCCTCGTCGAGAGGTACATTGCAGCAGGATCGATGGGTTGCCTCAAAAAGGAATATGTACTTATGCCCTTCCATCAGAACTTTCATTGGATTTTAATAGTAATTGTACCAAAATGGAACAAGGTATATTACCTTGATTCCCTAAGTAGGAATAAAATGGACTTCACAGTTGTCAGCCAAGTAATCGATAGGTAAGTACATATTTTCTATACATACCTATATTGTACTCTTTCTTTCCTTCCGAATGACTAAGATTAACTTTTTCGAATCACGTAGGGCGTTCGCGATGTACATTGAAATGGGAGGTGACTCGGCGCGGGCCAAAGGCTCACGACACATGCTCGAGATTTTAAGGTATTCGCTATTTCACATTAATTAATCCTATGCAACAGTTGGTAGTAATGCCTCTTGAACTAACACATTCTATTTTTTGCAGTGCCACCAGCCGCCGCCGGGCAACACATGTGGATACTATGTTTGCCATCATATGGAACTACTCCTCGATTCCTCGAGGATCACCAATTCTAAGATTTGTCAATCTTCCCATAATTACTTCATACTTATCACGTTACATATATACGCACATTGATATTCCTATCGACAGGCTGCGTACATCCCGTCAACTCCATTGAAACAGCCTGATCTTGGACGGATTCGAGCAGAGTTGGCGTACTTTTTGCTGACTCAAGTCATAAAGCCAAAAGGCCGGTTCCACTGCGCACCATAGATACATAATCAGCGAACTTGTGAGGCGGCACAAGCTATACTTATGTATTTGTTAATGGATATTTTATTTCAATTCAATTAATTGATTTGCGAAATGGATGCTTTATGTTTGTGAAATGAAGTGCGTTGTCAATTGGATGTTTTATGTCTGTGAAATGAATTGAGATGTGAAATGTATCTGAAATGAAATGAGATGTGTGAATTGTATGTTTTATGTTTGTAATTATCTGCTTGTTTCAGAGGGCATGGCTAGCATTTCCTGAGACTAGCCGATAAACAGAAATAGATTTAGATTTAGGAGAAAGGAATATCACAGACGGTTTTTCATTAAAAACCGTCTGTGATTTTCTGATAATCACAGACGGTTTTATTGAAAAACCGTCTGTGATATCTGGTAATCACAGACGGTTCGAAAATCGTCTGTGATAACCTTCGATTATCACTGACCCATAAATTCAGACGGTTCAGAAAATCGTCTGTGATGACGTTTTTGTGTGTTGTGTTTGTGTCCACAACATTTTTGTTGATGATAAAACATAGATGGCGCAAAAGAAAAGGAATGGTTTGAAGCGGTCGTGACCGGCTCCAGCAGGTTCCCCGGCCCGGGTGCTATATATATAATAATAAGGAACTAACTGACATAACCTAACCAACGCCCACGCAGCACGGGAGCAGGAGAAGAGCCCCAGAGTGACCCACTGGTAAGTGGTAGCTCTCGATCGATCGAAACGACAATGCCTGTGAGCAGGATCGCGGTCGGCGCTCCGGACGAGCTGTCCCACCCCGACACGGCCAAGGCTGCCGTCGCCGAGTTCATCTCCATGCTCATCTTCGTCTTCGCCGGCTCCGGCTCCGGCATGGCCTTCGGTAAGGACTTGCTGATTCTCTTCTCATCATTTCTCCTCTTCTGCCCGTGCCTGGCTACGTACGCAAGTGTCGTCATTCGTATCTCGTAAATAAATCTCGCATGTGTGTTCGTGGATCGATAATTGATTCCGTTATCAATGAATGAATGGATTGTCACGGCCGGCGACAGGTAAGCTGACGGACGGCGGCACGACGACGCCGGCGGGGCTGATCGCGGCGTCGCTGGCGCACGCCCTGGCCCTGTTCGTGGCGGTGGCCGTGGGCTCCAACATCTCCGGCGGGCACGTGAACCCGGCCGTGACGTTCGGCGCGTTCGTGGGCGGCAACATCAGCCTCCTCAAGGCCGTGGTGTACTGGGTGGCGCAGCTGCTGGGCTCCGTGGTGGCCTGCCTCCTGCTCAAGATCGCGACCGGCGGGGAGGCGGTGGGCGCGTTCTCGCTGTCGGCCGGCGTGGGCCCCTGGAACGCGGTGGTGTTCGAGATCGTCATGACGTTCGGGCTGGTGTACACGGTGTACGCGACGGCGGTGGACCCCAAGAGGGGCGACCTCGGGGTGATCGCCCCCATCGCCATCGGCTTCATCGTGGGCGCCAACATCCTGGCCGGCGGCGCCTTCGACGGCGCGTCCATGAACCCCGCCGTGTCCTTCGGCCCGGCCGTGGTGAGCGGCGTGTGGGACAACCACTGGGTGTACTGGCTCGGCCCCTTGGTCGGCGCCGCCATCGCCGCGCTCGTCTACGACATCATCTTCATCGGCCAGCGCCCGCACGAGCAGCTGCCAACCACGGACTACTGATCCATCGTTCGTCTCCTCATGGAGATGGAGCTGGAGATGGTTGCGTCAACAATTCCATGATCTGTTGATATGCATGGCTGGTACATGCAGCGCAGGCCGCACTAGCTAGTGACATTGCATTGTGCCTCCTCTCTTTTCAGTCTTGAGTCGCATCGCACTCGAATATTATTATAGATGTTCGTTCTCTTCAGTCTTATCTTTGCCCTTAATTTATCGTTTCAATATATGTATGTACGTACAAATCTGCTGTCTAGCAACTTTGTAATCCTGCCGCCGCGGTACTGTAATAATTATCAAGGCATTAATTCACAATTGCAACTACTTGTTATTACTTCAAGATTTGGTACGTACGTGTGACTCTTCTTGTCTTTGTCCCTATGGGTTAATGGGTATGTTTGGTTTGATCCCAAATCAACTCCATTAAAATTTCCAGGCGTAACTCAAAAGTTGGTATAGTAGATATATTTAGATTACAACAATGTCAATAGCTATAAAGATTGTCAAAATATTCCCAGATGTGAGTTTGGTATATGGGTTCTGCATGGCATCAAAATTTTTTCACCAAAATATAGTCAATATATAGCTTGTTTTATTGGTTAAATTGCAGTGAATTCAATGATTCAAATGAATCATAAATCAAACACACGGTTTAGAAGATATTATCATCGAAGTTTGTTATTAAAAAAATAGAAGCATACTTTTCTTTGCGTGTATTAATTGTAAAAGTGCTAAGCAGTACTTGAATGTTTTTTGACTTAGAGTATTTAGATTTTTCTTTCATATATTCACCTCTCTAAAAAAATATAAGTGCTGGGAACAAAAAAAAACACCCGAATGCTTCTTAGACACCACCTTAATTGTATTGTATTGTACGACATAGGCAGCAAGGGGAACCGAATCGGGTGTAACTCACAACTTTGAAAGAAAGGAGGAAAATGAGAGTTAGAAACGTCGAGTAATCAAAATGGCTATGGCCTGGATTTTGGACTGTGACAGTATGACGACAGGCATTGCTAGTAGGGGTGGATATTGAGCCGGCTCGGCTTGTGAAAGCTTGTTAGGGAGGAGGCTCGGCTCGTTAAACTAACGAGCTAAAAGAGAAGTTCGGCTCGGCTCGTTAGGTGGAATATGCAAATTGACTTTTTTGAAAAGCTCGAGCTCGGCTCGTTAGGCTCGTTTTGATTTTTGAGTGTCTTTAATCTTTCTTTTTATGTTTCAGATTTGTTTTTCTGAATGATAAGTTCTATGATTTCCTTTTCATATGTGAAATTAACAAAGAAAAGAGTAATCTGTACTTTAATAATATTTCTTAGTGACCAAAAAGGTGCAAAAATTGGCATGCATACATACATACTACTACTGCCGTACTGAGCCGTTCACACATGATGGGCCAGAGACGTTGCCGAGCTGGGCCGACCGAGCCTAGCGAGCAGCTTGCGAGCCGGCTCGGCTCGGCTCGTTAACGGATCGAGCTAAAACCCTGGCCCGGCTCAGCTCGGCTTGTTTGTGCCACGAGTCGAGCTAGCTCATGAGTCTTGAGCTTTTTTTTTCCACCCCTAATTGCTAGACAGTGAAGTGCGATGCAATGAAAATGGCAGTTTGTTACTAAACTCATGGCGAACCCCTGTGAAAATGCGTTTGACACAGGGGAGAGATTTTTCATCAATGCGCCGCTAACTGAACCCCTGTGAAAATGTTGTAACTAAGGCCCGAAATCCACTGAAATTGCAGCACCTACACGTGGCGCGCGTCACGATCGATAATGGTCCGTGGGAATATAATGGGAACGGGATTCTCATGTAACACGGTCGATGTGACAAGTCGATTTCAACAAAAATGTTCCATCCTTTAATTTACTAACATAATTTCTCAAAAGAATATTTAACTTTTTTCGGAGGTGCTCAGTGTGATTCACGCTTCGAGGACTGTACAACTACTTTTAAAACACGACTCGATCCATGGTGGAGTCCATGCATCTACCCAATCTTTCGTGTGCTTCAAGATTTGTGCAGACTCCGCAAGAATCTGGACGACCACTGCAAGTTGGACTGTTTGCGATGCCTTGGAGCCCATGAGCTGGCCGGCCACGTCCTCTATACAATAGTGGTGAGAATCGATCATCCAGATGCCTGGAGCCCCGCGCAAAGCCCTGGCGACCCTCCTCATGCTAGTGTCCTGGCAAATTTGAAACGAGCGAAATACAAGACTTTTCCGCTTGTTAGAGTCTTCCTCGGGGTCTCTTATAGTGCGAGTCAAAGGAGATGCCCGCGTGTGGGTCCTTGTATGAGAGACCATGTGGTCGTGACTCCATGTGAGTGATGAGTAATTGACAAAGGTTTAGGATAGTCGAGTTTGGATTGTTTGGTCGGACCATGTTGTTGCGTGGTGCAATGGGCTCGGTCGGACTTTGGTCAAACTTGGTCGTATGGGTTTAGGACGCCTATTGTTGGTTTCGACAGGTTTGGACTTCATCTGTGGTAAGTGTGATTGTATTTAAGCTTTCATGTATCGAGCGGTGCTATTTGACGTGTTTCTTGTCTGTGTGGCTGCAGGACGTCGAGGCGGAGTCGTGGTGAGACACGTTGGACCGGACTAGGCGCAGGTGGCGCTGAGGTCAGAACGGTCAGGATGTGTCGAAGACGACGTGGACTCGAGGTGGTTGCGAGGCGTGCGAGGCAAGGAGCGCGGAAGCTTCCCGGAAGGTGCACGAGGGGCGAATCGGGAAATTCGCGTGGCTGCACAAGCGGGAGCGGGCTCCGTTGGACTTAGCGGGCATAACGGGGTGGAAACCCGTTAGTCGGAGGCTATATAAAGGATGGAAGGGCTGCATGCCCACTTGAACACTTGAGAGGATTTTAGGGTTTCATTTTGAGTCAAAAGAGTCTTTGGCAAGTGGTTATGCTTTAGGCTTTAGTTGGTGGAGGAGGCAGAGTAGTGTTCCCTTTGTTCCCCATCGATGGTTTCTAGGTGAGTGCCTGAGTGTGTTCTTCCCCCTCCAAGCATGTATGGTTGAGGGAGAGGGAGAGGTTTGAGTGGAGAGTCTTGTAATCCTTCATCTTGTTCTAATGTCTATGCGTATGGTGACTCCTCTGTATTCCTCTTGATTCAATCAATGAAAATCTGAAGTTTTATTTCCTGTGCTCTCTCTGTTCTTCGTTGTTCTTGAGAGTGATTTCTTGATTTTCGTTGTTTTGAGTTCTTGCTTGCTGGAGTGTGCCAAAATGGGTTGCTATGACATAGGAGATGCTCAAAAGCCATTTGGCTAGTTAATCCTCAGAGCAAACAAAGTTTAATTTCAGTTTCTCATTTTTGAGTTCCTCTGTTCTTGCTTTTGAGTTTCTGGGGTTTCTTGGCCCTCTTGATTCCCTTGGAGAAATGGCATGAAATTTGACCTGAATTATCCCATGGCTATTGCTAACATATCCTCAAAGTTTCATGGCCATAGGATCAAAGGTTGGGGAGTAATTTGGATTTTAGTGAAGTCTCTGTACTTTTTCAGTTCTTGGCTCGAATCTGAAATTCTTATGTTTTTGTTGATTTCTTGCGTTGATCCCCTATGATATTTAGTTTATGTTCCTGGATCTTTGTCTAAAAAGAAAAGAATTATTTCTCTTTTTTTCTTGGATTTGGCAAGAATCTGAATGTTCAGCTTCTTCATTCCTGTTTCAGTCTGCAGAGGTGTCTTTCCTGTTGCCTTTCTTCAGTTCGAGCGTGAGTGAGCTTGAGTGTCTCCATTTAGTGCTTTTCATTTTTTTTCTCAGCTGATCTTCATCTATTTTGCATGCATATCAAACAGCATTATTTTCAGCTGAAATTTTTACTGGTTAATCTCTGATTTATGCTGAATTTTTTGGTGCCGCATGCGTTCCAAATTTCAGCAGAATTAATTTTAATTTTCTGTGAGGTGCTTTGTTTTGCATCTTTTTGAAAAATCGGTGTACAATTTTCCGGGGGCGATTTTGAAGCGAGCGACATTCACCCCCCTCTGTCGCCATTTCGGTCCTACATTGTACAAGCCCGAGCCCCCAACACCCGCCCCGCCGTCCGTGCCACCGTGCCGCCAGAGCCCGCCGTGCCGTGCCGTGCCGCCCACCGTGCCGAAGTTTGAGGCCCAGCCCGGCCCACCCTTCGTGCCGTGCCGGCACTGCCCGTCACATGTCGGGCCGGGCCGTGCTTGAATCGTGCCATGTCGGCTGTGCTTCGGGCTGGCCCAAAGTAGCCCGGCCCAAATCCCAGCTCTTACAACTACAGTCACCGCATTTTACAAGGAACTGACTGGCTAAAAACTGATGCCTTCAAACCTCGTACTTGTACACAAACTGATTTACTTCAACGGTGGATGGATGATATCTCTCTCCGATGCCAATCATATCGCTAAAGAGCATCAAAAAATACTTTTTCTAAAATTTCAGCTCGATCATCTCTATCTAATTTCAGTTCATAACTCTAAATATACCTATACAAATGTTTGATTTCTATTTTTTAAAAAGTACATACATACATACATACATACATACATACATACATACATACATACATACATACATACATACATACATACATACATACATATGCTGATATGCATGAAATCAAGTAGGGTAGCTGTTGGGGCCAAATCTGAGAAATATTGGAGTGATTACTAGTAGAGTAGAATCCTTAGAACTGAAAAAAGGCTTGGATTTGGAGGAAGCAACACAAAACAGCATAGCAGTAGACTAGCTATCGCTGAGTTGGGAAGGCCGTGCCTCCCATTACAAAGAGAGAGAATAATTAAACATGGAGGTCAATGCTAATCAAGCAGCACAATTGAATGCACCAGAGGTAACAACAACTCCTCTGGCGAACCCCTGCAGCTCCACTCCGGCGAACCCCGGCGCCGGCAACTGCTGCATCCCTCCACCGAACGCGCCGACGTCGAACCCACCACCGCCGACCTGGGCCGGCCGGCTCCTGCGTCCCGCGAACAGCGCCTCGCGCAGCATCTGGTCGGCGCGCGCCGCCACGGCTGCCTGCACCTCCGTTAGCGCGGCCCCGAACGCCACCAGCTCGCCCTGCCCCATGCCGCCTATGTCCTCCTCGATCCACGCCGCGCGCTCCTTCTCCATCGCCGCCTCCGCGCGCTCCCGCCGAGCCTTCTCAGCGTCTAGCAGCGCGCGCAGCTCGCCGTACTGCCGGTTCAGCTCCGCGACGGCCCTGTCACCGCCGGTCGCGAGGCCAGCCCCGGCCACGGGGCGTGATGAACCGAGGAAGCGGTCGAGGAGGGACTCGATGGAGGGGTGGCCGAACGAGAAGGCCTTGCCAGCGGGGGAGAAGACGACGGCGGCGACTTCGGCGCCGCAGAGGATGGAGAGCTCGCTGGCCTTCTTGAAGAGGCCGGTGCGGCGCTTGGAGAAGCAGACCTGCCGCGCCTTCTCGCTCTCGATGCGGCGGATCTCGATCTTCTGCCGCCCCATGCTCGACCGCCGCCGCGCCATTGCCACCTACCTAGCTACCTATGTACGTACTTACTTCGCAGATGGCGCAGACGATAAACGAATAACCATCCCCTAGCTTGTTTATGTAGGCGATCGATCGAGAAGACAAGCATGCATGAGAATGCATAATGCGTATGAGTTGTCACGTGAGTTATGTTGGTGATTAACTAGAGCTAGCTAGCTGCTGGTGTAAATAATTCGTTGTGATCGTCTCTCTGTGGAGATTAACCACGTTGATATGTGCATGTTGTGTATTGGAGTAAGCTTTAAGGGCCAGTGGAGCACTGTTAATTGCGTAGATAGGATAATAGATAAGGGATAGACTATTGCACAGACGATTGAAATTTTTTTATCTTTCAGTCACCTAAAGTTGCACTTTGAATCACCTGAAGTTGCACATGTTTTTTTGGAGGGGGGCTGCAATTTTAGTTGATTGAGAGTGCAATTTCAGGTCACCTGAAGTTGCACTCTGAATCACCTAAAGTTGCAGCTGTTTTTTTTAGGGGGGCTGCAATTTTAGTTCATTGAGAGTGCAATTTCAGGTGACTGAAACAGAAAAAAATTTCAGTCGCCTGTGCAATAGCAAAACTGAATAGATAAACACTGGTAAGAAAAGGAAAACTTTTCTGTGAATCTTATTTATCTTTGAGCCATTCCTAGTTCCTATATATGCACTACAGAAAGTACTAAGTATTGTGTTGGATATTGGGCTGGCCCTTCTTCTGTCAAAATCGATCAAACAAATGTGGCAACATCTGTTTTGTATAACTTGGTAAAAAAAATCTGTTTTGTATAAAGAAAATTCTAGCCAAACATGTGTGCAACTATATATATAACGAGTGTTTCATGCACCCAGGTGCCTAGGCACTCATATCAATACCCGTTGATTTGCTTTGAGATTCGCAACGTTTGATGTGGGTATCTTCATATACCCATAAAAAAGTATATTTGAGATGTCAAACTCCGAAAAAAATAAATTCAACTTCAGTTTAATTAGTTTGAACTATTTCTATGGTATATACTCACTGTAGTCGCATCGAACTCAAAAGTAGTTCAAACTTACTTACCATAAATATATCAAGGGTATAAAACATTTTCATACCTAAATTCAAAAAAAATTATCAATCATACACGTGTATCGGACGGTTCTTGATGTGGGTGCCTAGGCACCCAGCAGGGGCGGGCCCAGCGGGTAGTCCATATAGGCCCAGGACTACCCGCTCCACTGGCGCCCATCCGCCCATCCGCCTCCGCTGGTCCGCCTCGCCTCCGCCTCCGCCAGGCTCCCTCCGCCTCCGCAGGCCGCGACCGCAGGAAGAGCCGAGGAGCAGAGCAAGCGGGCACCGGCGACCGCAACCTGGCCCTCGCGCCGCCGAAGGCACCGACCCCGCCCCTGAAGGCCGACCCCTCCCCCCAACCTCTTCGTCTCCGGTGCAATTCCTTCTCTCCATTCTTCCTGTTTCCTTCCTTTTCCGTAACACCTCTCAGGCATATTGATGTGATGGGATTGGGCGTTTCGATGATGTTCGTGTGTGGGGTTGGTTGAACAAGTCCGATGGCAGATTGGGGATACAGGGTAGTGGTTGGAGTTGGTTTAAGCCTAGGATTGTTGCTGCTGTTGTTGTTGCAGGTGTGCAAATTCGTGCTTGTTTGCAAAATTGCGTGGTGAAGTGGTTGGGGTTTCTTTGGATAATAATTTTTAGTTAGGCATACCTGGATTCAAATCTGGGTCGCCATCGCACCCAGGTGCCTTATGTAATTTTCCTATATATATATATATATATATATATATATATATATATATATAAAAGACTTGGCCAATGTTAGCTTATCTCCAACAATGGTAGGTGAAAATGGTTGATAAATGTGAAGTAGACGAATGCTTGCTGACATATAATATACTGTCACTCACAGCTGTTTCATTCGCAATATACAACCTTTCATTTTACTTATTCGGTACCATAAAAAGATGGCTATGGCAAGCTTGCTTTCTTATTCGATCCTACCTACTGGTTTCAATTCCCCTGCTTGCAAGTCCTAATTAACTCGTTGCTTCTTCTGTTCTCCATCTCATCGCAAGACAAGGAAATTAGTACTCCTTCCGTTTCAAAACATAATAAAGCTTATAATTTTTGCTATCTTGTTTCATACTATCAGGTGTATATGCAGTTTTAATGATGTTATCTCTCTTATTAATCTTCCCTCTCTCTTCAATATTTATGAGTAAACTATCACACAGCTATCCTCTCTTATTTGTAAGGCATTAACACCATGGACACTATGGTCATTTCCCTCTACCATTCGTTGGCTTCGTGCACTCTTTAATCCTTGTGCCTAAGTAAAATAGGCGTTGTAAGTATATATATTCCTGAAATGTGAAGCATACGTGAATGTGCGAGGCCGAGTGATGCAGTACAGAAGGCCTGGACACTGAAAGAAATGCTGCCTCCATTCATGTTCCTAGTCAGTCTGTTCATGCATGGGTGAAAGAGAGAGCTTTATTGTATTGATTATGGAGAAACATTATCACAATCGTTCGCGCCCGACGCAATCTGGAGCCGACTCCCGCCACACAGCAATTTCTCCTAGCTAACTGAGCAAGCTCGATCATGAACTACCTTAGCTTATTACGTACCCTCTCTTCTTAAACCTTTAGAAGGCAAAAAATCTGGCAGAAGCTGCAGCATCGCCTGAAAAATGGAATTGTTCCTCGACGTGTCAGCCCCAGTCGACTGTCTGTAGTTGACGAATTAAACAACCACACTACTGTCAGTCAGACTCCAAAATAATGGGCAAGCTAAGCGCAAGCCGCACGCCAATCCGAGAGTATCATTGACTGGTCGCGAGTTTGAATTCTGAGCCAAACGAACAAGCGGTTCTTTACCATTGCCATCACAAGAAGGACAGACTGACAGAAGCATCGATCGCCGTTCCAGGCACGCCACAACCGCAGTAAAATGTGCATCCTCGACACCGCCGATATCCTGCGTGTCCAGCAGCAGTAACCAGTCCGGCCTAGCTAATTCGTGAATCGGAACTCCTGCTCCGGCCGTAACCACCATTCTTCCCTGATTTCATCACGGAGAGCTCTTGCCTTTGTGCAACTGACAACCGCATGGTGAACAGTCTCAGTCTCCTCTTGGACGCCGCAGCAGATACCACAGGTTACGCCGCCTCCTGGGCGTCCAGAACCAGAACCACACGCCAAGCCAACTTTCTGGGGAACCAAAGCCGATCGACCAGATGTGTGTGCCGCCACAACTTCCGCCCACCGTCAGCCGAACTACTTGACTCCCCTGCCTGTGAATCCATCGTTCCAAGATGCAATTCCTTCAAAATTGACCGTCTTTTCTCATAATGCCAGGCTAGAAAGTCCGCATCGTGATTGGACGGTATCCTCAGCCTCATGATCGTTGCACATCGTGCTGGAAGAAAACATGCCGAAGTAGTGCCTCATCCCATTCCTTCACGCTCGGCTTCAACAACTGCGAAACCCATTCCAATCTACACCGAGCTCTTTTTCAGGGCCGATGCCAGCAATCCAATGGGGTGAATAATTTTCGAAACTTTCTCATTAAGGTATTCAAAATTTTCACTCGAGTGACTATAATAATCACTAAGTTCAAATCACACCAACACGACTAAACAAAGCAAAACTACAAACAAGAGCCAACAAAATCAGCAACCTCTTGAACAGGACCGGTTAGATCATCATTGAAGGGCCAATTTGACAGCTGGCTGGTTTGACCGCCGGCCTATGACCAGTCACACTAGTAGGCCACTCTGATCACAGATCTAAGACTGATCCAATCGGTCCCCTGTTCCCAGAATTACAAACTTCACGAGTCAAAAGCTCAAATCTTAAGAACCTGTCCAATTCTCATCTAAGAACTTTCAAATTTTGCATAAGACTTTTCAGAGCAATAGAAACCTGAACCAATAAAAAATCACAAGATTTTTGAGCTCGAGTTCACCAAATTGAGGAGAATCGAACTTAGTTCACATAAACAATAAAAATCATAAGACTCAAATTACTTTTTGCTCGTGAGGATCTAAGATATGAAGTCTTCTAGATCTATTCTCATATATCCTAACAAGTTAATTTAAGCAAGAGATTAGCTAAAACTCCCACAAATCTAAAATCACATATCTAGCTCAAGAACAAATAAAATCAAGTAAGAATGTAGACAAGAATATGATTAAGAAAGAAAAATTTTGATCTATTCCGGTGGAGGATGAGATTTACATACTCATAGATGACAAGAGGCAGCCAAAACACCACCCTTCCTCTCCCAAGTTCTTTCTCACAGCCATAGAAGAAGGCAAGGTTGTAGAGCAAAAACTAGAATCTAGAATCCTTAGGTCTACCACATCCTCTCCTTTCCTTTAAATAACTAGTACAAATTATGATGGGTCCGACCCATTAAGCCTACTGGAAAAACCTATCAACATTACTAACATGGGTTTTACATACTCACGCACGCTTCTTAAAGTGTTTATAAGACTCAACCAACTAACTCTTTAGCGATTGATCTACTTATCAATTCCAGTTCTCATTGACCTAAATCACTCCTCCTTTGCGCCTCTCCTTGCCGCGGTTTTGATTAAGGCACCAACTCGATATTTGTCCAACTACCAAAATACCCTTGACCGAAGCTTCTAGGCACCATCTCTTGACTCCGCCTTCACCTTCACCTCAAAGCATCTCCACATCATTTGATGTGCACCCCATAGTGCCTAATAATTAGACGTCACATGTTCACGCATTCAGACTCTCCCAAACCGTCTCTACTTACATCGACCTCGTTACTTCGCGCACCACATGAACCAACTCGGCTCTTTACGATTCTTGTCTTCTTTGTGCTTCCTGCTTAAACCACATAGTCTCACCCAGACTTATATGACCGCTCAGACCTCAGTTCCTCTGCCTAGTCTTGGTCCATTTTCGTTGCCTACTACATCCTCCAAGCCACCTACACGTCCAAAAACTAATCAACCATATTGAATACAAGTTCCATGCACTTGACTTACATTAGTCAAAACTATGCATGATGCAATGCAAGACAAACCATCATAGATCCCAAGCCATGAAGTGACCTCAAACCAACTCAGCTTACAACTCAACCTGATCTCTGGCCATAGCCATCAAAGCAAATTTTATTCTTTACCTACACAATATGGATCCACTAAGAAGATTGTGGAATATTGCAGGCACATACAGTACGTCTTTAAGAATGAGCGTCTTGCCAAAAGTGAACTTCAGGAAGATACGTCCAATCCCATGTACTGTAACAGTGGCATCATTGCCCATTAGGACCGAGCCACCATCTTCACCCTAAAATAAAAAGAAGCACCAAAGATCAATACAAGTATATTTAGTTGCACCTATATCAATCTACCAATCAATTGATGAATTTGCCATAAAGGCTTGAGGTACATACCATCTAAACTGGGATTGGCTAGCACCACATTGGCTTTAGCCTTGCTCTTGTGTTGATCTGGAGAAGGTCCCTTGGGCTTGCGGTCAAAGCACTTGCTGACTTTATGGCCAAGCTTGCCGCACATATAACATGTAATGGTCTTCTTCGTTGGCTAGATCTTAGGCTTATTCTGGGGATAATTATTTACTTTCTTTCCATTGCCTGTAGAGTTCTTAACTTCAACTCGATGAACTTTGATATGGGTTTTCCCATCATCACTCTTGGCTCTATCATGCTCCACATTAATTGTGTCTGATAGTTCATTAATTGTCATGCTCTCCTTGACGTGTCTTTGAGTGGTCACAAAGTCCCACCACAAGGGCAATAACTTGGCCAAAATGATGTTTACTTGAAACATTTTTGGTAGGAGATAGTTGTACTGATTTAAATCATGTACATGGAGCTATAGCTCGTGGAATTGCTCCATCACCAATTGTTTCTCTACCATTTTGTAATTCAAATAATTTACAGCGATAAAGGACTCGTTCCCATTATCCCCTTCTGAATATTTTTCATTCGGCTCATCCCACAAATTTTTAGCCTCCGTAAAGGTGGCATATACATCAAAAAGCCAATTTGACAGAATGACCAATAACCTAGTCAAAGGAGAATGGTTCGCATCCTCCCAACGAGTTTTATCCTCACCTTGCAAATGAAGCATTGGAGGATCAGAAATGACCCAAACTAATTTAAGATCAATCAACAAAAACTTTGTCTTGGCTCGCTAATGCTTAAAGTTAGCGCCGTCAAAGACTTTCAATTTAACGAAATTACATGATGAAGCCATCTGAAGACAAATATGTTTTCTAGATTGTTGTAATAACTACGGTTTCAGCAAATATTTGAATAAATTTATAGAATTATAATAAGTAACAAAGCATGTTTCCAACATAAATTAAATAGCAAGAGCAAAAATAAAATAATTTCAGTGTTGCCATAGAGCTCGAGGAAGCTCGGGGATGCATCAGATGCTTAGTCGGAGGAGCTAGGGTGGCGGATATGAGTTTGCAAGCAACAAGGATCCCAGCCGGCTGCCGCATCCACCTCGCATGAGCTCAACCATCGCCATCGTTCGTGTGTCCTCTTCTAGTAGGTTGGGTGAATTCATTTTGTGAATTTTATTATTTCAACACCTTTCTCAGTTTGTTGTATGAAGTGAAATTTTTTGTTGCACCTGTCTTTTTAGATGCTGAGAAGTGTTGCAATTCAGTTTTTGGTCGTTGCAATTGGGTTTTTAATTTGCATCGTACTTTTATTTTTTTATAGTAAAGATGTCTATTTGTTGCACCGAGGAATCCGTACTTTGTTGCATCGAGATAGGATTTGTTCCACCGACAATGTTTTTGTTGTACCCTGAAAGATACTATTATAGTGTTGTAAAATGACATATTTGTTCCAATGAATGATAATTTGTTGCATGCTTACTAAATAATTATTGCGCCTCACCTATTTTTGTTGCGCTAGATCGGATAGCTGAGATAGAACCTTTTAAATCAGATCCAATGATGGAAAGGAGCATATGATGAAAAAGCTCATATCGTACATCAAGACGCTAGTCCGTCACTAAGGCTAATTGTACTTTAATTTGTTGGTTTCCATACTGCTAATTGGTTAATTAAGTTTCCATACTACAATACTGGAGGGAACATTGTACTCCGCAGATTCTGATTTCTGAAGCAAAACATCTATAGAGATAGGTTGCGGTGGCTAATGTAGATAAAATCATCAGAGACCACATGTAAGACTTGTGGTTTTTCCCCCTTCGGTTAATACAATCATCTCCACCAGCGGTATATCATGCTAGCAGCAAATCGAGGGGGGTTATTTTTTTTAGCAATTTCGTAAAAAGTAAGAGGTAAAAACACCCTCACGTACGTGACGCATGATGCATATATACGGGCATATATAAATATATATTACTGCAAGCTTAGGCATGTAGATCAACAGGGTGACAACGAAAGCTTGCTAGTGCATTGCATGCGTGCACACAATGAACTAGCTAGCTAGCTAAAGGATAAATATCTGCTGGAGATCGATGGCAATTGCATGAAAAATTTTCTATGTCGTCCACTAGTACCACATGCCCATCTCGATCTCGATGTCTCTCTGTATTTCTTTTCCCACAATTAAGTTTATGAGATCAGCAGGGCGCCTTTTTATCGCTAAGTTATCTCAACTCCTCATTCAGTTCAATACAATGCACTTTCCCCCTCTCAAACAATTAGCCAGCTGCTTTTGGCCCCTACTAGTAGCAAGATAACCCACTTCTCAACTTCAGTATGACGACGAAATCCATGTCCATACCAGAGTAGTGTCCTTTGTCAAATCGTAGCTAGTGACATAGTCTAAATCTATAGTGCATTGCAGTTATTCGCAACCTGCACCTGAAAATTCGCTAAGTTACAACGGTGGGGCAGGCTATTACTTGTCAAATCGCGCCGGGAGCTTGTATGGAGATGTCATTTAGCAGCCAGATACCATGCCATTGTGCAATCTATTATATGTCAGACAATCTCTTTTTTTTTCGTAATGTTCTTTTTTTACAGCATGAAACAAAATCGAAATTCAAAAAGGATTTGATTTCTTATTTAACTTGGATTTCTTGTGAACCCTAGCCTAATCCATCACCCATCTCAGCCATTCGCGCCGTGAATGCTCTGCCAAGCCATCCACTCCGTCCATCGCGCGCAAGCACTGTTCACTATCCAAAAATATTGCCGCCGTCCAGATCTTTTCGCCATCGCACCTTCCTGTCCCTTCCCACCACTGCCACACCACAACAAATTGGACAGAGACCGCACTGCCTCGCCCTTCCCGCCCTGGCCCCTCTTAATTGCCCTAGCCACGCATCAGAGCAAATGGCAAAGATCGCCGTCATCTCTGCTTTTTCCTCCTCCTCTGCTCCCTCACGGCCGACAACCCCGCGCCGCAAAAATCTTACGCCCTTGAGATCATTGCTGCCAGCACAAGCCACCATACACCCCTCATAAATGCCACAACCCTTACCTGGACGAAGCACCATCGCCGCGTCACTCCCTACCGACTCGCCGCCCTCTCTGCACTCTCACTGTAACTCTCTCTCACAGCCGACCAGACCACTTTTGACCACTGCAATGCCGCGCCCAAGGCAGCATGTACCTCCCCTCTGCCAGTCGCGTTGCACCCTTCCGCACCTTCCTGACCCCTGCCACACGCCATCGCCACCTTAGCCCTGCTCCTGTGCCGAACCGCCTTTATCGCCCTATTTAAACCCCCGAGCACCTCCATGCAAAAGCATCGGTTCCTAAGGTGAACCACACACCCCCAATTGAGCCCTCATCCGGAGCATCGCTGACAATCATTGAAAGACAGCCAATCTTCAATTCTTACTATTTAGTCCTTTTCATTTTGATTACTTTTGCCTGCAACTTCTTCATGCCCTTAGTAACACTCTCAAAGCAAGCCCCCAGCTTCCCGATTCCCCTGCTGCGCTGGCGCCTAGTGCCGCCGCTTGGCCATAGAAGGTCATCGTGGACAGCTTGGTTCACTAGTAGGAATGTGCACATACATGACTAACAGACTTCGTCATAATAAAATCCCGATTCGTCATAAATATTCTTTTTGTGACGAATTAGTGACGAATTTCGGTTCGTCAAAAACGGAGCGTCACATTTGTTGCACGGCGACGAAACTGAATTTTTCGTCATGGAAGTGCTTTCATCCGTGACGAAGACGTTTTTGTCATAGAACCGTTTCCCTTCTATGATGAAACCAAAATCGTCACTGTTACCAATAGGGAATGTCCCTTCCATCCAGATAGGCAGACTTCCAGAAGACTAGACCTCCAGTTTTCTCATCATCACTGGATCCAATAGCTGCCAAAGATTGGATTACAGATGTGGAGTGAAAGCTAAATACTGTACAATGTAATGACAAGGAAAAAGTCTTATATGCTTCTCACCAACTTCAAGGCCAAGCTGTCGCATGGTGGGTAAATTACCAGACTATAAGTGGAGATAGAGAAATCATATGGAAGGAGTTCGATGAATCCTTTTGTCATGCACATGTTCCTACATGAGTGATTGAAGCAAAGCATCATGAATTTCTAGCCCTGAAGAAGGGAGGACACAACATTACGGAATACCTTCACTAATAAAACCATCTCACTAGTTACACCCCAGATGACGTAAGGACCAAGGCTAAGAAAGTGGAAACACTTTAAGGAAGGACTGAATAAGTCTTTAAAATATCATATATCTACTATGGACTTTAAAGACTTATCCGCAATAGTGAATAAGTTGATTATCTCAGAAGAAGCTAGAAAAGAGTTTGAAGATACTCGCAAAAGAAAAGCCATACAAAGGGCATTGTCATCAGATGCACCCGTAAACGAATAGTGATGTCCCCACAATTCAAAAATCAACAGAACAAATGAGTAGTGCTTACCCCAAGGCCTCAATACAGAACTAATCAAACTTCTGTGGTGCCTCAACATAATGCATCATAGGTCATAATGCTACAATGTTTTACATGTGGAAGGAATCACCTCTAGAGGAATTGTCCGTAGAGGTATCCTACCTGTTATCATTACGGCCAACCTGGTCATTATAAGAACCACTGTCTAAGAAAAAACATGTCTTCTGAAGTGGTAAAAGCCCAAGCAAAAGCCCAGCCACCAGTCCCTCATCATATTATTACTGTGCCAAAGCAAGAAGGAAATAATCAAGTTCGACAGTTTGTAGTAAGACCATCAAGAGTACAAGCTGGAACATCAGCAATAGCACCAGCAGTAGAAAAAGGTAAAGGTATATTGAGACCAGCCCAAGGAAGAGTGAATTATATCTCAGCAGAAGAGGCAGTAGGAGCCAACGACATCCTCGTTGGTACGTTTCTAATTCACTCAAAACTCTAATTGGTTTTATTTGACCCTAGAGCTATGCATTCGTTCCTTTCATTGGCTTTTGTTGTGAAAACCAATTGCCATTTACCACTTTTACAAAAATCGTATGCTTTTCAAACACCTGGAAGTAGCATGGAATCTCGCTTTGGATGCAATGACTTGGACCTAGATATCCAAGGGGTTAAATTCAAAACCAACCTATCGCTGTTAGAGATGAAAGGATTAGATGTCATATTGGGAATGAAATAGTTAAGGAGACACAAGGCCAAAGTGGATTGTGAGAATAAGTCAATCACCTTGATGAGTCCGGAAAGATAGGACAGATCCAGCCTTAATAGAAAAGATGAAGTGTTCATAATATAATGGTAGAAGAAGGAGTTTCTCAAGTTCCAATAGTCCAAGAATATTCAGACATTTTTCCAAAAGAGTTACCTAGAAAGCCACCAGACAGACCAATAGAGCTTGCTATTGAGTTAATACCAGGAACCAAATCCCATAATGAAACATCAATATTGAATGTCAACTCATGAGTTGAAGGAACTCAAGAAATAGATGGGTGAGTTAATGGAATAAAGAATTTATACGACCCAGTATATCCCCATGGTCTACCCCAGTGCTATTCGCCAAAAAGAAAGATGGAAATCAGAGAACGTGTGTAGATTACAGAGGACTAAATGCAGTGACTATTAAAAATAAGTATCCATTGCCAAGGATAGATGAATTGTTTGATCAACTTAAAGGAGCCAAAGTATTTTCTAAGATTGATTTATGATTTGTATATCATCAACTCAAAATCTGAGAATAGGATCGAGAGAAGACAACCTTTAATACAAGATATGGTTTGTTTGAGTTCACGGTTGTACCATTTGGTTTAACAAATGCACTAGTTTATTTTATGAACCTGATGAACCTAGTTTACATGGAACAACTTGATCACTTTGTGATAGTATTTGTTGATGACATATCAATATATTCCAAGACAGAAGAAGAGCATCAACAACATTTACATGTTACCTTAAGTAAATGGAGAGAGCATCGGCTATATGCTAAGTTCCCTAAATGTGAGTTCTGGATGAAAGAAGTAGCATTCCTTGGACATATTATTTCAGAAGGAGTAAAAGTAGATCCCGAGAAAATAAAAGCCATAATGGAATGGAAACAACCAACCACTGTAACAAAAGTTTGATGTTTTCTAGGATTGGTAGGATTTTACCGCTGATTTATAGAAGGGTTTTCGAAAATATCGAGACCCCTCACTTAGCTTCTTAAGAAGGATAATCCATACAAGTGGACAGATAAATGTAAAGAAAGTTTTCAGAGGTTAAAGGCTTGGTTAACCACAACTCTAGTCCTTATACTTCCTAATCCTGAGAAGGATTTTCAAATCTACTGCGATGCCTCAAAACAAGGACTAGAATGTGTGTTAATGCAAAATGGAAGAGTAGTAGCCTATGCTTCGAGACAGTTATGACCTCATGAAGTAAATTACCCAACCCATAATTTAGAATTAGCAGCCGTAGTGCATGCATTAAAAATCTAGAGACACTATTTATTGGGTAATCATTGTGAGATCTTCTCCAACCACAAGAGTTTGAAATACACATTTACTCAACCAGACCTAAATCTAAGACAACGAAGATGGTTGGAATTAATTAAAGACTTTGACATAGATCTTCAGTATCATCTTGGAAAAGCCAATGTTGTAGCAGATGCATTGAGTCGAAAGACGTATCATGGTATAACTTCTATTTTGGAATATTCATCTCAATTATAAGAAGAAATTCAACGATTGAATCTATATATCATTGAACAAGGTTATATAGCAGCATTGGAAATCCAGCATACTCTGACAGATCAATTTAAGACAACTCAAGAAAATGATGAAGAAATACAGCAACTTGAAAAGAGAAGTCAAGAAGAGAATTCAACATCATTCATTGAAGATGAACAAGGAATTTTGAAATTACACGATCGCTTCTGTATGCCCAATTATAAGGAATTGAAAGATTTGATACTACAGGAAGCTCATTCATCACAATTCTCTATACACCCAAGAGGAACGAAAATGTACCAAGATTTGAAGAAAAGGTATTGGTGGAGTAAAATGAAAAGAGAGATAGTAGAGTATATCGCACGTTGTGACGTGTGTCGAAAGATCAAAATAGACCCTAAAAAACCATCAGGACTATTACAACGCTTACCAGTTCCAAAATAGAAATGGAAAGACATTGGTATGGATTTTATTATACGACTCCCCAAGACTCGTGATGGTTATGATGCTATTTGGGTAATTGAAGACTGATTGATGAAAGCAACACATTTTATACCGATTAAGCAAACCTATGGCAAAAACAAGTTGGCAGAGCTATATCTTACCAAGATTATAGTGTTACACAAAGTTTCGAAGAGATGGTCTCAAATAGAGGAGCACAATTCACATGTACATTCTGGGAAAAAATTACATGACACGATGGGGACAGATTTAGCATGGCTTATCACCTACAAACTGGAGAACAACTGAACAAGTAAATCAAATATTAGAAGACATGTTGAGAGCATATGCACTAGTTTATTGAAGCAGCTTGGGATATGTGCCTACCATTTGCAGAATTTTCTTATAATAACAACTATCAAGCAAATATTAAGATGGCACCATTCAAGGCTTTATATGGAAGAGAATGTAGAACATCGTTAAACTAGATGAAAACTGAAGAGTGACAGTACCTTGGTCCACAAATTGTTTAGGATGCGGAAGCACATGTTAGAATCATGCAAGATAAAATGAAGACAGCTCAAAACCGACAGAAGAACTATGCGGATATTTGTAGAAAAGACTTAAACTTCGAAGTTGGAGATTATGTATACCTTAAAGTCACACCTTTTAAATATATAAAGAGGTTTCAAGTGAAGGGGAAATTAGCCCCAAGGTATATTAGTCCATATGAGATTATTGAAAGGGTAGGAGAAGTAGCCTACAAATTACAAATGACACTAAACTTAGCCAGAGTACACAATGTATTTCATGTGTCACAACTACAAAAGTGCCTTCGTCAACCTACTGAATAAGTACCAGTTGAAGATATAGATTTACAAGATGATCTTACTTACTATGAAGAGCCAATAAAAATTTTGGAAACCACAGAGAGGCAGTTAAGAAACAGAAATATTAAGTTTCACAAAATTCGGTGGTGGAATCATACAATGGATGAGGCAACATGGAAGGTCACCATGGATAGCTCGGCTCAGCCATCCCCGACTCAAACCACCACACCCCTAAGCTCCCCTACTCCAAGAGATGCTTTATTGCAAATGCTATTGTCCTCTTAACCCACTGTTAACCCCTATGCCATTCAAAAGTCTCAAGAAGAGAAGACCTCGCCGCCGACACTCACCTAACTTCCAGCTATTCCCGAGCCTAAAAATGGAATCTTAGTAGTCCCAGGAACCCACCCATGGTCACCAATTGTTATTTTAACCATGAATTCTCCGACCGCTCCACCACTTGAAATCTTCGACCGCCTTATAATCGAGAGAAACTTCGGCCATACCACTTCGAGTCCTGAGCAACACTGCTCAAATGTTGTCTGATGCTCTTAAGCTGCTCGAATGTCGTCCGATGCTGTTAAACCACTCAAACACCGTCCGATGCTCTTAAGCCACTCGAATGCCGTCTGATGCTCTTAAACTACTCGAACGTCGTCTGATTCTCTTAAGCTACTTGTATACCATCTGATTTCCGTCGACTTCACACTTGAAGTCGAACCTCGACCGTCCACCTGACTTCGTATTCGTACCTGAAACCATCCGAGTACTCGAAACTCCTCTATTCTCTGAGTGCAGCGACAACCCGATAATGATTAAACCCGCTATGAATAGTAAAATCTGCTATGAATAGTACCCTATACCCATTATTGTTCACAAAACCTAAAATGCATATATATATATATATATATATATATATATATATATATATATATATATATATATATATATATATATATATATATATATATATATATATATATATATATATATATATATATATATATATATATATGCAAGGTTAGTTATGTCCTACCACTTAAAAAAGCCTAGTTCAATTGATGGCCATATTCACCTAGACAAGACTTAGTATTATTATAAATGCTACTTAAATAATCATGGTGAATTAGGAACTCAATTGTTTTATACTACTAAGAGACTTGGCACTTTGCTGGTAGAATTTCAAAAGCGATTCTAGGGTAAGGAGATATCATGGGAGGCCACTAGATGGAAGAGTCCCATGACTTTATCCTAGGGTGGAGACTTAGACTGGAAAGGTGGCAGTGCGATGGGCACTGAAACAAGGGTTTGTGGATAGAAGTTGCCTAGGCGAAAATATAAGAACTAGAATCTTATGCCAAGTAAAGAACATGATGATCGCTCAACCACAAGCGTTGATCATCAAACCTGGTTTAGTAGCTGCTCAAATTCAATTGAATATCTACAAAGGGTGCAGAGAGACTAAAGGAGTTTTTGTGGTATGGGAGGGGGATAACCATACTTAACAACAGTAAATCTACTTTGAATCGGGCGAGGCCGCGGGCCACCGGAGTTTATTGGGAAATAGCACCTACTAGGTAGAGGCTATATAAAGAATTGAGCAGTGAAATGTCTTATTTTCTTAACTCAGTCATGAGGGTTAAGAGATCTTATAGATAAACCTAAGCAGCTCTGCAGAGTCATGATTAATAGTATTCAAGTACACTGTGCTTCTGGTAAATGAAGCTATGTTTAATGGGTGAATCCAACAACAAAGCATAAGTAGGTTGGAGTTGGTTAAGATGGTAATCAAGTTGTTTAAACCCCCAATTTCCTTAAGAAGGTTGTGTTTTTATGTTTAAAATTTTTACAACTAAACTTGCATCTACATAAAATAATAAAACCATTATACTCACATCCCTTGGAAATCCCTGCATGTAATAAAATAGCATTTCCCCATGTGACTTGTTGAGTACGGTGGTTTGTACTCATACTTACTAAAAACATTAACAAAAAGTACGTGGTAAGAAAATGAGGAAGTCTACGAGGACAACGTGGAAGAATACTCCAAAGTAGATGATGTTTGAAATTAGGGTTATTTTTCGTTCAGGCACGCCTGTGGTATTCTTTTGTAATGTATTGTATCTAAGGGCCGCAAGCCCGCTGTAAAACATGGCTGATAAGCCGTTATCCTATAATAAAGTTGAGTTTTGTATTTGAGTTTGTGATAGCAATGATGTACACTCGACTACAGTACCTCGCAGCTGAATAGTCCTGGACAGCTGCGAGAGAAATATAGTGCCCCTAGAAATATGGGCGTTACACAACAGACCAAAGGTGTCCTCTACTTGCCTGCCAATCAAGTGTTAGGGTTACCAATTTATCATTGCCTTGCAAAGTGTTTAGCTAGTGTCCTGCAAAAGGAGGAAATTAAGATATCTAATCTTGCCTGTCTTTAGCTAGATGGATACGTGATCATTAGGGGTGAAAACGGGTCGGGTTAATCCCGACCGATCCGGCACCGAATCCGATTGGTACCGAATCCGACTAGTACCGAATCCGGAGAAAAAAATATGGGTTAGGATATGGTAACAGCAATATCCGTCCGAATCCGATACGTCTTCAAGTATGATTTCAGGTTAGTGCTACTATTTGACGTTTCATTTTCTTTTGTAATGGTAAAATAAAATCTTCCACATCAGCTATTAAATAGTAACATCAAGTCAGTGCGTCCTACTCCATTTACTGCACTGTATGCATTCCTTACAAACAAGTAGGGGTGCAAACGAATTGGGTTAATCCCGACCGATCCGACACCGAATCCGATTGGTACCGAATCCGGAGAAAAAATATGGGTTAGGATATGGTAACAGCAATATCCGTCCGAATCCGATCCGTTTTCACCCCTAGTGATCATGATGAAATTGTGGATGTTTAGAAAATTTGGATAAACCCATCCATCCCCTTGCCTATCATTAAGGGGGAGCCAAGGACGGTAATGGTTTCGGCGGCCTTACAATAATCAATTTGCCACTTGAATCGGAAGCTTGTTTTCGATCGATCGATTAGCAATATATATATACTTTAGGTATACTCGTATACTAATTATAAGATACTCCAATATGAACCACATGAAAAACTTGTAAGGGAGTTCATAGTTTTTAGCGTATTTTGTAAATACCCTCATATACGCACATAAAAAGGAGTATGTCAATAAAATATACATACCACCACTGAAAAATTGTTGATACCACCTAGATGGTCTTAGGAAAAATACTTTGTACTTCCGGGTGTTATTACACCCACCTCTAATATACCACCTAAACAAACTTGAAATACTCCTTTATCACTTTAGATATATTTGTATACTAATTATAAGATACTCCAATGTGAACCACACGAAAAACTTGTAAAGGAGTTCATAGTTTTTAGCGTATTTTGTAAATACTCTCATATACGCGCATAAAAAGGAGTATGTCAAAAAAAATGCACATACCACCTCTGAAAAATTGTTGATACCACCTAGATGGTCTTAAATACTCATATACTACACGTACATACCCTCCATTACGCAAGATACTCCCTACATTGCGAGATACGATATAGGGTGTAATTACACCCGGGTGTAGAAAAGAGGCTATATATATATATATATATATATATATATATATATATATATATATATATATATATATATATATATATATATATATATATATATATATAGAGAGAGAGAGAGAGAGAGAGTCTGCAAGTTGGATGGGCGCGTGACGTGATCGCGGCACCAACCCCATCGGCTAAACAAGCTAAAATTTAATTGGCAATTCGTAATGACGTTGAGCAGCTTAAAGTGCAGATCTAATCTGTATCTCCGTCCAAAACTTGCTTCTTTTCTTCTTGTCCCGACATGTTTCGTGGTTCATATAGTGGTGCCCTATCGATCATCGATCCTGCTAGCCTTAACTGTGGCTAGCTCGCATGCATGCCTCTGTTCGTTTCTAGAGTATCAAGCTCAAACCTGACGATGAATGATCAACCAGTGCATGTATTATCATCCTGCGTATGCACGATTATTCCAAAGACATCTTCGTTTTGTTACCTGAAGGATTTGGGAACAATGTGACCGATGGTACAATGACGATCTGACCAGCGGTTTGTCGAGCGATTTTATCGGTATGGTTGCCTTAGTCGATCGGTTTCTCTGTTACTGGGATTTGACCAGGGTTGACTAAGATGGTTTGACCGGCCGTCGATTGGCGGTTAGACCGGCCATTGCTAAGTTGAGTGATTCGAGTTTTGTCTTGATTGTGTTGTTGATCTAGAAGCTTTTCAGGAATCCATGTAAGGCGTTAGTCATGGCGCGAATTCATGTAAGTGTTAGTCATGACAAGAGTCCATACTTTGTGTTAATCATGGCCGGGAGTGTTGCGTGGTATTTACTAATGCGAGTCAAGTGTATGTCACTTGTGCTAGGATGATTGCTTATTATTTGATATGCAGGACGCTTGGTAATTATCGGCGGTTAACAGCACGACCGAGGCTAGGAGAGGAGCCCGAGGCCATGGAGAGTTGCATAAGTCCTAGTGAGGCTACATCTCAAGCAAAGAAGCACATGAGAATGATAAGGATTGTGATGAGGCAAATGCATGCATATGATATATTGATGTGCCATTGGACTTGGGCTATTTCAAGTGGAGATGATCCAAGAGGAGGCCGGAGGCGTATAGGTTTGGCGGCAAGTCATTGGATATTACAATTTCGTATTAGAGTTTGCTTCAAGGAGAAATATATATCATGAAGGCCGATGAGTGACAATTGCGTAAATTATCCAATACAAGGTGAAAAGGCGGTTTACAAAACTGTGGCAGTGGCCTAAGATGGATTCAGTCACAACATGGAGGATAGAGCATCTTATCGGGGCTATTGGAGTCACGAGGAAGTCATGCTTTGAAAAGTGTGCAAGTGCGTAAGTGTAAAACTCGTTTGTATGTAGATTACCAAATTTCTCCATTCATAAGTGTCAAACCGGCCCAATGCACTGATCAAACCAGCCGAGCTGTCCAACCAGTAGTGACCTACAGTCACACTGGCCAAGTGGTCAAACCATTACCTTCTTGCGGTCAAACCATCAGAGGAGTGTTTTTATTCTGTCTTTGTAGATTTGGCTTGTGGTTTTCATATGCTTGATCATTCGCTGTATGTTTTGTGATTTGATAAGAAAAAAAAATGAGCTCTTATTCACGACCCCTAAAGTCGTCGCCTTCGGCCTTACAGCAGTGCTAAGCAAAGCTTGCTTTGGTGCTTTGGTCACCGACGACATACCAAAATTAGGAGCTAGTGATATGGTGGGCATACCAAAATTAGTCCTAGTAAGCACTACATACCCATCTCATTCGTCCTTTCTCTAATTTATAGTACGTCGAGTTGAATACCACTAGTTAAATGAGATGGTAGACTCATTGGTGTATTCTTATTACTTGTTTTAGGCGTGTTCTGTCTCAACCTGAATCTCTTGGTTGAGAAGGGAAGGCATTCGCTCACTCAGGGAAGACAATTTTGGTTTAGAAAAAAATTCCGAACTCCTTTGAAAAAAACCGAATTTTGGAAATTTTGGATTTTTTTGGGAAAATTCAGTCAAATTATTCAAAATACAATTTGAATTCAAGAAATACAAACCTATTTGAAGCCACCTCCGCCTCCCTTGCTGGTGCCGCGTCGCCCCCTTCCCATCCCTTGTTGTCCCCCCTCCCCATTTGTCACCGCCTTCCCATCTCCTGCCAAGCGCTAGCTCCCTTCTATCCCCTGTTGGTGCCGCCTCCCCTCCCTTTTTTTGACAAGAAACCTGACAGGAGGTCCGTAGGATGTAATTAAATTATCAGAAATAAGAGGTTTATATACAAGAAGAAAAAAGAAATTGTACATCCCACATAGAGGCAATTAACTAATGAAATCTAGCCAGGTAAAGATGGGAGGTTTAAATTATTCTTTCGCTCTAAACACATGTAGAGTGAGCTCTTGTTTGAAAAGAAGCTTCCAATATTGCAAAGAAGGATGTTGTCGATCAAAGACTTTGCCATTTCATTGTTTTCAGATGTGCCAAGCTCCAAAATGAATACTTCCATAAAAAATGGCCAAGGGAAACTAGTAGGTCCTTGTATCATGCTCAAAACATCCAAGTACAAATTCCATGATATGCCTAGGATCCCCTAGTAGGACTAACTAAATGAGCATGTGAAGAATAGATGCTTCAAGATTTCAACAGAGTTATGAGTGCAAAGAACACAAGTAACATCGTTACTTAAATTGCAGTGTTTTCTTTGAAGCATATCCTTTGTATTCAATCTGTCCATGAGCAGAAGCCAAGCAAAGACTTTAAGTTTTGTGATGCACTTACTTTTCCAGATCCATTGAAATACTGGTAGAGAAATTATCCCTTGAAAGAGAAAGTTGTAAAATTTTCGTGAGGTATATTGACTATTACCCCCAAATATAAGACCAACAATCTTTCTGTGAAGAGGATACTTCCAATGTACTGAACATCAAAATGAGAGCATTATATTCCTCAAAAGCTTATGTTGTTAGAGAGATGTGAAATTGCTCTTATATGGACATATATTCAAAGAAAAACTTCACCAAACAATCTTTGTATTTAGTGAAAGAATAGAGTCACAAAACTTAAGATATGGCCATTCCATAAATCATTCCAGAAAAGAACTGATTGCACATCGCCAGCTTGACAGGAGGAAATTCCAAAGTGGTAGACATGAAGTCTAAGGATGTCATGCCACTAAAATGAGCCACTTTCAACTGATGCATGAGGCACTCAATCCTGATATTATTTGTGCCAAATTAGGTTTACCCATGGTAGATCTTGCCTATTGTAAAACTTATGGAAGTTTTTCAAGACAAGGGCCTTATTTTGTAATCTAAGATTAATGACACCTCCCCCCCCCCCCTGTGTTTTTAGGCCTACAAACCATGCTCCATGCCACCAATGATATCCTTTTTACATTAATGTCTGATCCTCTCCAATAACAATGATGTCTAGCTGTATCAATAGTTTCAATCACTGCTACCAGTAAATGCAAAGAACACATGTAATAAGTGGGCAATGAAGATAGGACTACATTGATCATGGTGAGCCATCCACCATCTTTACTATTATAAAAATATGAGTTGGTGGTCGTCGGTCCATTCTCCCTCCTCTTTATCAGCCGTTCGATCAAAGATCAGTCGTTCAGATCCGCATGTATGTAGTTCTTCCGCTCCTCATAGAAAAGGTCGGGCCGACGCATGGGCCGCGCTCCTCCTCTTCTCTTCCCCTGCATTCTCTTCCTCCCGCAACCACTCCACCTCCCGCAACCGCCGCCTCCTTCTCTCCCCCGAACCCTCGTGGCGTGCCTCCTCCTCCTCAGCCCCGCCACCAATTCCTTCCCCGTATGGCAACGTTTGGTCACAGTCCCCCAACTTCTCCCAACAGCGTCACATCCCCTCGTCGCCGCCTCCCCAACGTATTTGCCCGCTGCCTCCTCTCCCCATCTGCCCGCCGCCGCCTCCCCACCTCCACCTCCCGCAACTGCCGCCTCCTCCCCCGGACCCTCGTGTCGCGCCTCCTCCTCCTCGGCGTCGCCACCAATTCCTTCCCCGTGCGGCAGCATCTGGTCACAGTCCCCCAACTTTCCCCAAGACTCCGCCACCAATTCTATCTCCCATCGCCCCTCCAACCAGCGGCACGATGCTTGATGACAGTGCCCGGTGGATCGGAGAGAATGGCGCTCGGCGACAGCGGCCGGTGGATCAAAGAGAAGGGTACTCGGCGATGGCGGTGGCTTCCTCTTAGTACGCCCGCCCACGAGGATCTCCCCCACCGCCGCCACCCAGCGGTCGCTCGCCCAGTGAGCCTTTCTACTTCCTCCTGCTCTTCGCTCAGAGCCTGTCACGCTGTTTGGCAATTTTGGTCTCCCAAGCTGGTTGTCGAAGTCGGTGCTATGGTCGAATGGGGCCGTGGTTGAGGGGTCATGGTCGAAGTCGAGGGGTCGTGGTTGAAGTCGAAACCGTGGTTGAAGAGGACCGTGGTCGAAGTCCAAGCCCTGGTCGAAGTCGAAGGGCCGTCGTCGAAGTCCAAGCCCTGGTCGAAGGTGGCAGTGGTCGAAGTTGAAGGGATGTGGACGAAATCGGTCCGCGGTCGAAGTCGAAGGGCTGTGGTTGAAGTTAAGCCATGGTTGAAGTCGAAGGGTCATGGTCGAAGTCCAAACCGTGGTCGAAGAGAACAGTGGCCGAAGTCGAAGGTCTGTGGATGAAGTCGGTTTGCGGTCGATGTCGAACGGCCGTAATCGAAGTCGAAGGGTCGTGGTCGAAGTCCAAGCCGTGGAAGAAGTCGGGGCCGAGTAGGCTAGCACCAGCAGTCGGATGACAGGGCATAAACGCACCGGAGGCCTGCCAACGTACGACCACCAGCGATGGTGGACCGCTCCTGATCTATGGTCACGCGCGATGGTCGACGGCTTCTAACTTATGACCACGAGGTGTGATTGATGGCTTCTAATTTACGACCACGAGCACTAGTCGATGTGTTTCGACTTACGACCATGAGGTGTGGTCGATGTCTTTTGACTTATGACTACGAGCGCTGGTCGATGTGTTCCGATTTACGACCACGAGGTATTCTCGATGGCTTCCGACTTACGACCATGAATAATGGCCGTCGGCTTCCTATGTACGACCATGAGCCATTGTTGAAAGCTCCCAATTTAGGACCATGATACCGCTACCAACTTACGACCACCAGTGATGGTCGACCGCTCTCGACCTACGATCACGCGCGATGGTCGACGGCTTCCAACTTATGACGACGAGGTGCGCTCGAGGGCTCCCAACCTACGACCACGAGGTGTGGTCGATGTCTTATGACTTATTATCACAAGGTGTGATCGACGGTTTTCGACTTACTTGACGAATTTAAAAACTTTTAGAACATATTTGTATGCATATTCTAAAATTTTTTACCACCCATGAGTTTTAAAACATGTAGTATGATAAAATTTAAAAATCCGTAGCAACGTACGAGCATTCAGCTAGTAAGACAAAAAAAAAGCTGAGGTAACTGATAGTCCTCTTTCCACCATGTCTATGAGGGGGTGAAATCTTGCACTCTAGGTTTTGTGATGTCTAGAGGGCGACCTAGATAAGTAAAAGGTAAAGAACCCTTTTGCAACCAAATATCCTAGTTAACAAAGGATTTTTTCTTCTTCTGAAACATTTGAAGGAATCGGGCAGGATTTACTGGCCTCCCCCTCTCTTGCCAGCGCCACCTCCTCCCTCTTGGCAACGTCGATCGAGAGAGGGAGATAGATAGTGAACGGGCGAGTATGTACCATGATCGATCACAGTAGAAGCCACGTGCAGGTAAAGAACACGTACAGAGTAGTATATATTGACTTCGCAGCCAAGTTGTGTGAGATTCATTTCGTCTGCCATATATGTCGCTCCCAACTCCCAAGTGCACTCGACATCTAGAGAGATTCGGAACCACAGGTGTCAAATACTGAAACGGCTAGCCCAACGCGTACGAGATGACCATGATGGTCACGATCCATCAACTGAATCCTCAAAGGAGCAAGTGGCTGGGGGTGAACAAGGTAGTGCGCCCATCGAGCTTCTGAAACGACAAGAAGATATGTTTATGCAGAAAGGAACTAGCTTTTATATTCGCCACTCAAGGAAAACCAAAAAGATGAAGCAAGTGTTCAGATTAAACCTTCATGGGGAAAGGGAGTAGACCAGCTGTGTGATCAACAGGAAGTCATATATATTCAGTAAGCGTATCTGTTATTCTTTTGGCACAAACCAATTGTGACGGAAGAAGCTCACGGTTTTCTTCTGATGAAAACAATGGTTAATTACAGAAGGTTAGTAATTTGATTAGCAGAAAACAAGCAGAAAACAACTTATTGCAGAGAATGGTAAATAGGAAAAACAAAAAGGCCGCAAAGGTAGGAGTGGAAATGAAATAAATAAACACGTACCTATATGTATGTTCAGAAACAAAAATATATATCTGCAGCTAGCAAATGCAGCGTTGTGGCGAGAAAGAAAGAAAGAAACAAAGGATGATGGAGCCTGTCATGCATGTGTGAGGTTAGCAGCACAGCACTAAAGGTTGTGATGAAGCACTAGCTGGATGGAGTAAACTAATGAGCAGGATAATGCTATGTAAATGAGAAAATAGCACCAAATTCATAAGCAAATTGCAGGAGGAGGGAGGGGGTAGCTGCCTCCTCCTTATCACACCACTTTTTCGTCACCATTTTTAACTCCCTTATCAAAACCACTTGACTTGGGTTGCCCGGCCGCCTCTCCTTTTTAATTTCCTCCCCCAACTTGCAGGGCCTGCGGCCAGCTGTGGTGGCCCTAGAGCTCGTGCACATCACCCAATCTCTCTCTCACCACTGCACTGCACTGTTGAGATAGAATTTGGAACTGGGGCATGAAAAGGAAAGCAAAATAAGAGGGAACCTGTAGGTGCCATGCCAGGAAAAGTATGACAGGGACAAGCATAACTTGATCGCACACCCTGTAATGTCACGGGCGGATGCACACTGAAAAATGCGAGGGCACAGACCTTACACTGATTTTTTTTTTTATTGTTTAGGATCCAAGTTTACACAGTGTATATCTTCACATATCAAAAATTACATACTAAGAACTACATTTATGTAAAAGAAAAAATGTTTAAATACGTTGACAAATAGGAGAAGAAAAAAACACGCAGGATGTTGATAAAACAAGACACTCCAAAAAAATACATGCAAGTTGAAATTAACACGACACAACATATCAACTGACAGTGAAAATGAACAAAATAACATGAGCTACTTGAACCAATCGAGCGTAGGCCACCAAACGATCCAGCTCCAAGCCAACGCCAACTCAAGCCCAAGAGTCCAAACTAGCACCAACCCTAAACCAACCAAGTAGGCAACGCTAGGTCCACATGACGACTTACCTACCTTCCCCTACTCTCCATGCCACGCACACAACCTTTGGTGAGTTGGTCCTTTCATCTGCAGCGGCGACGGCTCGGCACTGGAGCTACCGTCATCCAAGAGAACACCGGCTAGTTCTCACCTACACCTGCGTGTGTTAGACTTGGATGGTATGATTAGATTTCTTACTGTGTTAATCTCAATGTGCGCGCATGCAAATAGAGTAAATCTCTGTGTATATATCAATGTATGCAGTATAATCAATGGTCACAACAATAGGTGAGATCGTCCACTAACCACTCGTCATCTCGTCCTAGCTGACTGGCTCCATGCTTCAAATTTCAATGATCTTCATAGCTAACGAAGTAACAATCAGCCGACCAAAATAGGTACTGATTTTTGTGATTTAGATTTTAGGGTTTCAATTCTATGATGTTTAAAATATTTGTGGGTTAATGCTTTAATATTAGAATGTCCTGTTTCAATTTTTAATATCGGCGGGGGCGTTGCGTTGCCAGATGGCCGGGAAGAGAGGGGGCAGTGTGGCGCCCGCTGCAGCAGGGGGCTCAGCGGCGGCGGTGCCTTCGGGGCACGTGCAAGACCTCATCATCGCGGTGCAGCAGCGAAGAGAGAAGATCAACCAGAGGTTTATCGAGCTCCACCGTCATCCCCGGACTCAAGAAGGTTCATATATACTTCACTTTCTTTCTTGTTTCTTTTTTTTGATTGATTATCTCTTCTTTAATTTTATGATTTTCACTACTGCTCCTCCTCCTCTTCTTCTTTAATTTTATGATTTACATATATTATTTCATTTTCTTTCTTTCTTTTATTAATTGATTAGCTCTTCTTTAATTTTGTGATTTTCACTTCTTCTCCTCCTCGTCTTCGTCTTCTTTAATTTTATATTTGTTGTTAACATTCTCATCAAGGAGAGCTAGCTTCTCTTTATGTTTATTAATCTCTTTCTCTCTCTTTATTTTTACTATATACAAAGTTGCCACCGGAGGAGATAAGGCTTAAGCCTTACCAAGCTCCCACGGTGGCTACGCCCCTGTCTACTATATTAATGATAGATGTATTAATTAATACATACATGACACATAAGATCTCTACATCATTTTTGTTCTAGATCCTATAATGATGTGCCTCATTGCCTACATGTCCTGGCCTGGCCGGCCTCTTTCAGCATCTTGAGTTGCTTGTGTACCTCTCTCCGGGTAGAAGGTTCGGTTCTACTTCCTACAATTACTATTGGATTCCCGCGGCGACCCGGCATCAATCTTGGAATATATTTCTCCCTGCGGGAGTATCATGCGGATTCCTTCTTGATCTCTGGTGAAGCTAGTTAAGTAGTACTTATCTGCCGGATATATATGAATGAGAAGGAGAAACACAAGCATGTAGTTGATCATATCGACCTCATCAAATCGTCGTCGCATGCTGCACGTACGCGCAAGCATTACAAAACTGCAAGTACATGCTAGCTAGTAGTACACATTAGAGCACAATACATGCATGTACATGCAGTTATTAATTATATCGTACACATATACAATAGAAGGCGACAAGGGCAAAAACACACACACACACACACACACGATCGAGACATCCCGGAGCCTTGTGCACGAACGCATCTTTCGCAAGTAACCAACTAAGGAGATCGATCATGCGATGCGATGCAATGCATACAGAGATGTTGAGCTAGCCCAGGCCTGGCCATGCATGCAAGTTGCACGTTAGTAATTTAATTATATGGTGCATGCGCGCGTGCAAAGAGATCAGGAGGCATCGAGCATCTTCTTGTACTCCTCCTCCTCATCGTCGTCTATTCCCCAGAGCGAATCCGAGCAGTACCCCCACACCGGCGAAGGCATCGACGCGGCGGCGCCAGTACTGCTCCAGCCGTCCACGTAGCTGGCGGAGTAGATGTCGTTCCAGAGCTGCAGGTCCATGCTGGTGTACAGCTCCTGGCTCGCTGCCGTGGCCGCCTCCTCCTCCTCGTCGCAGTTACCGCGCAGCACCGCCTCGTGCGCCGGGTTGTTGGACGAGGAGCTCGACGTTGGTGACGCCGACATCGACATGGACGTGGTGGTAGAGCCGGAGCCGAGACGCGTTGCCTTTTGGTGCTGCGCCTGCTTGCGCATGTGCGTTCGCCAGTAGTTCTTGATCTCGTTGTCCGTGCGGCCCGGCATACTCTTGGCGATCCGCGACCACCTGCAGAAGCATACGATCGAGGAATTAAGGATTGATCAGCGACCGTACTACTACTAGCTAGCTAGTTATGAATTAGTATATAGCTAGCTAGCTAGGGAGGGACTAGACTACTGGCCTGTTCCCCCACTTGGCGTGGAGCTGGACGACGAGGCGCTCCTCGTCGGGGGTCATGCGGCCGCGCTTGAGGCCCGGGTGGAGGTAGTTGACCCACCGGAGACGGCAGCTCTTCCCCGTCCGGTTGAGACCTGCAAAGCAAATTCGCCGCAAGGCCGGGGGCAAACGAAGAAACAAAAGCGCCGGCCGGTCGAGCAAGTGCATGCATATATGTTAATAAAACACAAGGATCATTTGCACATATTTCCCATGCATGATTCGATTCGATCGAGCGTACACCACGCACGCATATATCCCAATTCCCACATATGGATGCACATATGTATGCAAGTAGCAGGCAAGCTAGGTAGCTAGGGGCCGGATATATGCGCGCGTGAGGTAGGCGCTCGAGATCGTCATGCATGGTATCACCCGCCACCGCGCAAACCTGAGACCTTTGCTAAGAAATCCCAGCGGCGTTCGCCCAGCAGCCGCACAAACCATACCAGCTGCACGTCCTCCTGCTCCGTCCACGGGCCCTTCCGAACCTCCTGCTCCTCGCCCTGCAGCTGACGACCGCCGCCTCCTCCTCCTCCTCCTTTGGTCGCCGCCGTCCTCGCCTTGCTCTTCGCGGCCGCCACCATCGACTAGCTAGCTAGTACGTGCAGCAGCCAAGCCAAGCCAAGCGACGAAACGAAATGTGAGCTCGTGTGGGGGCTTGCGCTTGTCATGTGCTCATCGATTGGCCTGTTTTATAGGCGCGCGCATTGCGGGATCCCTACTGGCCGGTCTGCTAGTCGTCGCGGTACTCTCCTGCCTGCCTTCCTTGCCAGTGGAGGCTGATGTCAATGCCCATTACATTACACATTTACACTATAGAGTAGATTGATCCCTCCATCCGTCGCGATCGAGCAATCGCAATACAATACATGCATTGCTACCCATTTAGCCAGGCTAAGGGTCGGTCGATCGGGTCGTCGTTCCTGATGATGATGGTTCTTTCTTCTTCTTTTTTAATTGGGGCCGCCATTTTATTTCAGGGGGCTCGATCGATGATCTCTTCCTCAATTTCTACAACCTGCATGCGTGTCCCTTTCCATGGTGCATTCATGTGTCGCTCTTGTTCATCAACGGATGAGTACGTGTAGGGTTCATCTATGACGCCTGCCGCTTAATTCTCGCATCTGCCACATCTCTTTCCCTCTCCCTAGCTTGGCCGACCTTTTCTAGATAACTCCACCACCACCCGCGCTCAATTTATCTAGTGCTCATTGCCGGCCAACGTTTTCATCTGGGGTGTCTCTCTCTATATATATTGCCAGTAGCGGACCCAGAGAATTTAACGAGCCTGGGCGAAGAACAGAGTTATGAGGATTGGAAGCGCCGCCGCCGCCGAGCCCAAAAGATACTTAGGCATAGTAATAATTTGGCTATTTAATTAATTTGCCGCCAAAAAGACACACCTAGGCATGTTAATTAGGACAATATTAATTACAACTAACTCTTGAGGAAGCTTTCACGAACTGCAGAGTCATCAATTAATTACGCGTAGAGAGAGTGAGTGGCAAATTACAATGTTCATTTCTGTACATTCGTATATGGAATGTGTCAGGATTTTGATCTACCGGCCGATACTTTCTGAAGAATTTTTTTCCCATGCGATGGAGCTAGTGTATACAAGATGCTATATGTCCCAGTTCAATCGTCCAAGAACTACTACCCCTCTGATTTGCTTATCTGACCAGCACGGTGTATGAGAAGGCGCACCCCGAACTCGGGCTCGATGATCACCTAGACAAAGATGAGCCCGGGCAGCGGCCCAGGGTCGCCAGGCCCTGGGTCCGCCAGTGTATATTGCTAAAGCTCTATTCAATGCTAACATGGTAAAGGCAATCTTGGCCGTCGTATTTCGCTCGAGCGGCCCAGATTGAGTCACATGGGAGATCCCAATACACTTATGCTGTTTTTTTTAAAAAAAACCCACCAGTCACTTTTTTCGCAAAAACATCCACGACACCTCCCCTTCCATCCCCCTCTCCCTTTCAACCCCGACGGCTACAAGGAGCCACGGAGGCCACCATGGCCAAGGGCGGCTATGCCGGAGTAGGCGGATCCGGCGGAGACAAGCATCGGTGGGCACCAGGAGTAGGTGGAGTTGGCGGGGTTGTGTGGCATCGATGAAGGCCAGATCTAGCTGTCGAGGTCGAGGGCAACGGTGGTGACAACATATTCGGCCAATGGGGTTTAGGGTGATAGCGGCGACTCTCCCTCTCTCCTTTGTCCCAATGATGGCAGCAGCTCGGGTTGTCGAGCACCACCCCAACGAGTGAGGTGGCAGTGGAGGCTTGATCCAGTGAGCAAGGAGACAGTGGTGGCGAGTGAGGAGGCGATGACAGTGGGTTGGGCTAGCAAGCAAGGAGGTGGCGGCGGCTCGGGACACGTGGACATGCGAGGGAGGGCGTGAATGGGGAGGCGTGGGGATGTGCAGATGGGGTGGGGACAGTGCAGAGGCAAGCTAGAGGCAGTGACACTGTTGAGGGAAGAAGGCATGGGGGCAGGGAGGGCGGCACCGGGGGGCTGGAGAGAGAGGGAGGTGAGAGTGGGGAAGGAACAGAAGGAGAGAGTATGGAGAATGAACGGGTGTGGTTGAGGGCTTATTCACGAAACAATTCAACCACACGAGGGGTTTTCTAAAGTGTGTAAGTGGGATTGGGGCCTCCCACCCCCTCAATCCAAGCCACGCAGGCTAGGTTGGATGGCCCTAAGGAGCTTTAGCACTCAATAGTTTAAGAAGATCATAAGCATGATGGAAACAAACCTCAAACACAAGCCAAATAACCAAGGGAAGAACTAAATATAAGATTATCCAAGTCGCCACTGGACCAGTCGGACTGCAGTTTAAGACCAGTCTGATTGGGACCGAGCAGTCTGACCACTGGGACAACGCTCATTTGACTGATCACCGGTCTGACCATTGGTCCAACGTCAGTCTGACCAGCCCCCTGTTCCTAGACATAAAAAAACTTTCGGGACAAAACTCAAATCTCAAGAACTTATTCAAAACTCATCCAAACATTCCCAAATTTTTTGTGGGACTTGTTCCAGGCATTAGGGGCCTAAATCAATCAAGAATCACAAGGTTTTTAGGCTCAACTTCACTAATTTGAAGAAAATCAAATCAATGTCTCAAGAACACCAAAACCCTAAAATTTATATTAGTTATTGCTCACGAAGTTTCTAATAAAGAGGATAATCTAGATATACTCCTACATATCATAGTAAGCTAATCTAGGCTTCGATTTAGAATAAAACTATCTTGACCACAAAAACTTAAATTTGAGCCAAGAACAATCAAAACTAGTCAGACCTCGCTAGCCAACCACAAATTCTCTTAACTGAAGATAAATCAAGATTTCAACAGTTGAGCAAAGAAAAGAAAAACATAGATGAATTTTGATACCTATTGATATTTGGTGATGAATATTTATAGCTGCTCCTTAGCCAACCACAAAATCTAATGATGACAAAAAGCTCAAGACAAAGAATTACTACTCATCTCTCAAAGGTTCTCTTCAAAACCCTAACCTTCTTCTACTTGGCTTCTTAGAGAGCTAACCCTAACTCTCTTAACTCACCTCCTTATAGAGTAGAGACTTACAAGAAACCCTAACTAACCCTCTAGTTGGGTTTCATACTCTTTTACATAGGCTAACCCGTTAACCCAACACCATATATCAGGTTTTACACTCACACATACATGTGTCTCAAAGTGTAGACAACCATTCACCCAATAGGGAATCAAAACTTAATCCACTTAATATTTTTATCACATTTTTGACCTAAATCACCTCTCTTGTGCCTCCTCACGCCATCATTTGATCAAGTATTTAACTTTCCAATTTGGGACAACAAGACCATTTTGCCCCCAAACCACATTCCACAAAGTTTCATGCTTCCCTCGCCTTATAGCAACCCCGTGCTTCATTTTTAATCCATGTTGCCCTAATGACTTGCCGCCAAGCCTCTCATATGTCTGAATCCCATCGAACCATCATCGCTTGCAAACGGACCCCAGTCACTTGGTGCACCATATGCCTCTCCATACACCATGATGGCACCTAGCTTTCCTGACCATTCTAGGCCTTAGTTCCTCCCTGAGCTTAGCCTTGATCTACCTTGTTGTTGCCCATCATGCCCACTATTGGTTGCTACTGCTCTGGTTCCTTGTCTTCTAGGCTTGTAACCACTCCACTAACTTCAGTCATCTTCTGACGGCGCCTTGATTGTTTTGCATCTCAGCTCCCCTAGCTTAGTCCTAGTCCCTTGGAACTCTCTAGATCTAAGCTCTTCTAGCTTAGTCTCGATTACACCTGCCTCACTATGACCTAACTTCAGAGTCCTACAACTAAAAACAACAAGTAAACCATCATATAGCACCGTATAATTCACAAAACCATCAATGATACAATGGATAAGCCAAGAACCCTGACCTCACATCAAAGCATCTCCGTATATTTTAACACATAGCCCGTGGTGCCCAATGAGTAGCCATCATGTCTTCATGTATTCGAATTCCCTTGAACTATCTCTTTGTGCATCGGCCTCATCACTTGGCACACCACATGCACCAACTCACCTATTCACTATCTTTGTCCTCTATACTTCCCGCTTGATCCATGTAGCCTCACTCGAACTTACTTTACTGCATGAACCTTAGTTCCCCTCCTAGTCCTAGTCGATTGCCAACGACCGCTAAGGTTTTCCAAGCCACCTAAATTTCCAAAGACTATGTAACCATCTCAAATACAAGTTCTATGTACTTAACTCAGGTTTGTCAAAGCAATGCATCATGCAACACTCTACAACAAAACACTGACACCCATGCCGTACACACACCCAACCATGCCTATACATTGATTGTAACTCTAGGATCAAACCTCAAACCAAAATTCATAATTTCAGCACCAATTCACTAAAAACTGTCTGATCGCCATTACCAGGCCAGTCAGACCAACAGTGGCGGTTTGACCACTTAAAAGCACCGGAAAACTCTCTCTGTAATTTCGGTTAAACTCTATTTAGTTTCAGCTTAGAACTACGTTTTAGCTAATATCTGGTGTAAACACATCCTCAAACACGCCTACACAAGTATTTGGTGTGCAATTATATGGCCGATCTAATCGTTTGCCCCATGGCGATTAGAGCACCAGCCTATCAGTCTGCCGTCCCTATGGCGGTTAGACAGTGTTACACCTGTCAGCAATTTTAAACATTAATTACAAACTCTCAAAATCAAATTCAAACTTCAACAACAATTGCATCACAAAATTAAATACTTATCATACACCTTAAGGCGACATCTACGTGGTCTCATATTTTTATACCCCGCACGTCTTTCACTTTTCTTTTTTTACCGTAAAAGGTTTCTCTAGTGTGACTATGAAGCTGGTCCCAAGCGTGAGGTGCCTCGTTGGTACCGGCACCAACGTATTGGAGGGTGAGGGTACTAATCCAAGAAAAAAAAAGTGTGATATATATTTCGTTCAGTTGCGCATCCAACCTTGAGAGAGAGAGAGAGAGAGAGAGAGAGAATGTGATGCTAAACACGGTAGGGAAAAACAAATCGATAAAACAAGTGCACCACACATAAGCACTACACTAGTCGATTGGATATATATAGTAGTGCATGAATATTGCTTGCTTGTTCCTCACCAGGCCAGCTCCATCATATCAGGCTGGAAAGAATATATTCATCTCGAAATAATGCATGCACGCGTCCCTAACACGTACGGCTCTGGTGCTTGCTACGGATCTCCGATGTTCCTTATTGCCTGCTTTTGGTGCTATCGATCTACAGAATAAGAGAAACCACTGCAGGACATGGTTAGTACTGTGGCCCGCGACACGGTGGACCAGTGGCGGACCCAGAATTTTACCAAAGGGTATGCCGAACCAAAATTTTCATATGCAATTCGGTAAAACTATTTGCCAATTCGGTAAACAATTGTAAAATTTGCACCGTAATTCGGTATACAGGCACTAAATAATATGATAAGTCTTGAAATTAAAGGATTAAGTTGGAAACTTGCACAAATTACAATATAAATAGTTCAAACACCATACTAATAGTCTCAAATATACATAAAAGAGACTTACAATACTACTTGTCTAACTTTTTTGGCGAACGCTTTCTAAAGAACATGAAAGTCTCGATTATATCATCTTCATCCACTTCAAAGATTGGATCTATGTTGTCGATTCTAAGGAAGTTCATACGTTCAGCAAGTAGGATTCTTGCTTTGTGATATCCTTCCCCATTGGCATAAGATTAAATCAAGAAAGAGGCATCATTTGTTAAATGGAGCTGCACAGCCCCAAGCTAATTCAAAAATGAACAAGTAAGCTCTACGGTCTAATTTGCTAGAATTAAAATCAGGATATGGCTAACAGCATAACTTGCTAATTGCGTAAATTAATCAAAATCAATTTTGCCTGCTGCCTTGTTTCAATTGACAGGATTAATTCCGGCAAAAACTGCATCAAACGCAGAGAAATCTCCACTTCAATTTCTTCCATCCAAATTAACCAGTTCATCACCTACAACTTGTAAAACACGGACTAAAAGAACAGAAATGAAGAATCATTCAATGTCTCGGGAAATCAATCCAACCGCTCCAAACTAGCCACGACGGGTTGTTTACTAGTAATGGGGCCAAAAAATAGAGGGCAAAACACCGGAAGGCACCTTCGGCTGCCGGCTGGGCCCTAGGGTATGCCGTGGCCCATCCGGCATATCCTATGGGTCCGCCCCTGCGGTGGACTGCCGGAGACCGCCTCGGCGAACAACGGCCGGAGAATCGCTTGATCCGGCTGGAACTGGTCTGCCGGCGGCTGGATCCAATCGATCGAGCCTGGACGCGGTGAAGACAGGCCGCGACACGGCGGACCGGCGGCGAACGGCTCGACGATGAACACGACAGCCGGAGAATTGCTTGATCCGGCTGGATGTGCTCTAATGATAGACAAAGATGACTTGTGAATAATTAATTAATTAATCTCAAGTTGCTCGTATCATATAAGAGAGCTGATGCACAAATCAAAAGTTTACCGACCAAAAGTATTTTACATGATTGCAGCTGGCCGTGTGTGCATGACGATGTATTATCGAGGCTTTTTTTTAGATGGCGACGTGGACACCATACAATTGTAGATTAGGCAGAGATGCGCGCTACGCTGTGGTTGTGCCGAGCTGTAAAATACTTTTTCATTCGGGAAGTACGCAAGTCATGAGCAGTTGATTACGGCCCACCGAGCCCGCGATTGCAGTGGCCACGGCCTATTATGCACGGGAAAACCTGGAGGACAGCAGGGAGGGAGCAGCGGCCCTAATTGAAGTCTCGCTTATGAGCTTCGTCCTGAGTGCCAAGTTTTTTTCGATAATCTACTCTACTCTATAATATACTAAAATTTTCTTTACTAAATACACCCCCACAGTCATGCCTAATCTAAGTCCACCCATATTTGTGTACCAAGTAATCCAACTTCATACAAAATGAATGGCTTGGATCTCTCCTCAAACCTTATTCTCTTACTCATTGAAGATCCTAAGGCCAAAATCATCCGGATCATGCACATTCTCCACCGCCTCCTCCTGCCCCATCGCCGCGTGGCCCACCCGCTCTCTCTGATCCCCCCAGCTCGCGAAAATTCCGCCCGATACGCTGCTCACCCCGCCCCCAACCCCCCGCACCGCGCCGCCGCCTCCCACCTCCCACTCCTCCGCTGCACTCCGCCCTCGCTCCTCCTCCCCGCTCCTCCGCCTCCTCCTCCCCACCCGCCCGCTCCGCCGCCGCCGCCTCCTCCCTCCCACCCCCGCCGCCTCCCACCTCGCGCTCAGCCGCCGCCTCCTCCGCCCCCCCCCGCCGCGCCGCCTCCTCCCCTCCCTCCCACCCCGCGCCGCCTCCCACCTCACACTCGAGTGTCCAATACTGGAGTGCTGTACTTCAATATAATGCTAGCATAGACAACCCTAATCTCCACCTCCATCACTGTTCCTCTACTCATGCATCCGGCGATCGGGAGGCTGTAGCGGCGGCGGCGGCGCGGGGGGGATCTCCCGGGCACAACACCAAAGACCCTATCTCGCATCTTCTCCTTCCCGTCCTCCCTCGCGCCGTCCTTCCAAGAGCTCTTCCTGCCCACCGCGCCGCCGAGCGCCGAACACCGAGCAGCCATGGCGAACCGTAAGCGACACGCAAGCCCTTGCCTCCCTCGCTTGCCCGCTTCACGCCCCATCGATTATACTCTTAACCCGGATGCCTTCGGGCGGTTGGTTGGTTGATTTGCAGCAGCTCGGTGGCGGGAGGGAGGTCGTTCTCGCAGCCGTGGCGACGGTCACCGAGGAGGCGCCGCCGCCTCTCCGCGTCGCCCGGATGGAGGGCACGTGAATTGCTCTCAATCCCCTTCTGCATTCGCTTGTGTTTAGAGTCTCGCGTGCGTCTGCTTCGTTTGTTAGCTCGTTTGATTTTGTCGCTGACGCGTGAGAGGAAGTAGGGGAAGCTCTTGCTTTTTGGTGGATCTGTTTGTGTGGTGAAGAGCGCGCTATTTGCGTTTTAGATTCTCCTACGGTTTTGTTTAGCCTTTAGATTGAGGTGATTATTGCTCCATGGAATTGAAAGGATGTGCTAAGGCCTTTAGGGGATGGACAGTAAAGAAAAGTGCCTCCCCCCCCCTCCCAGAGACGTAAAGCGAGATTCTTCCGTGATTTGTAGTGCATAGAGTGCCTAGAACAGTTCTGTGTTGGTAGCGCCGTTGTCCACCACAGGGCAGGGGCGGATTTAATGGTATTCCTGGGTATTCCCGGGAATACCCAACTTTTTTGGTGTAATCTTTAGTATATATGTATGTATACTTATATATATAAATGTATAATGATGTATTATGTGATATTTTCGCTATTCTAGCCCACAGCGGCCCAAAAACAGCCTATTGGCCTGAGCTTTCCATTAAGCTTGTTGAAACAAAGAAGCATCTTAGACATGAAGTTGTTTACAGGCTTCTCAAATTGGTGCTAGTGCTTCCAGAGTAAAGCGCAAGTGTTGAAAGAGTCTTTTCATCATGAATTATTTGAAGAACAAATTGAGAAATAAGATTGGGGATCAATACTTGAATGATTGCTTGGTTACATTTATTAAGCGGGAGTTCTTTCTACAAGTTAAGGACAAAGACATCATCAACCGCTTCCAAGCCATGAAGAATCGCAAGGTTAAAGCAACATTATAGTATTTTGTAAGTTCTCTTTATTACTTATTAGTTTGTTTCATGCATATCTTAGAGCTGAAAAATTTGTTATTTGACTATTTTGTGACTTTAATTATCGATAACGTACTACTCTGAACTATATTTTAAATCTATGGATTGGATTTTTTTTATGTGAGAGTGGGAATACCCAAGATTGAAATCCTGGCTCCGCCACTGCCACAGGGATGCTTGGGATTGCCTCAAATCTTCCCTTGATGTGCGTGGTAGATCAATATTATTGCAGCTTTTGAACATAATTTTCTTTTTCAGAATAAACCTTTGAACATACTGTGAACATCAATCTATTTAGGCACTAATATTTGCACATATAAAAAGGGGAATGGTGCTACATTATCTTGGATATGTATATGATGATTGAACACACTGATATGATGTGTGGCATTATCTGGGGTGTTTAGAAATATGATTGACAAATGTTTTTCTTTCACTCTAGTTAACTCATCTGGTTTCCAATGTTGTTCTAACTGTTAGCATTAAACCTAATACATCCTGTTAAACCAAAATATTGACACAGCAAAAAAAAAAGGTGCACCAAGGGTTGAGATCAAACAAATCTTTCACCTGGTTTAAGCCAGTTTCATCGATTCTGATATGCTAGATAAATTTTTTTGCATTCTTTGGATCGATGGTTTTCCCATGACTAGCAACAATTTTCTTTTGGCCTCTATTTTGCGAAAACAGCTAGGGTAGGGTAATTTCTTCTCACTATCATTTTGGTCGTCTCTATTATGTAGGCATTCAAGATCATTAAGCATTGTGAAGGGTTTGCGCTGCTCTGTTCTGAGTCAACCGCTTGGTTTGGATGTTGGCGTGTTCGAAGTGACCAACTGTTTCGTTTCCCTGTGAGTCTTTCATTCTTTGTAGTAGTTTATGTATTTTACTGTGATAAAATTACTTCCAGGATATGTGTAGTTTATCCATTTTATAGGCTAGGCTAATGGCTACCTTAAATTTCACTGCAGATCAGAGACGACGACGAGGAAGCAGATGCAGATGGTGCGAATTATCAGCTTGAGATGATGAGGTGCTTGAGGGAGGTTAATGTTGACAATAACACTGTTGGATGGTATGAGAAGCTTTTTCACCTGATTCCATGTCGATATTCAATTCATTTAGAAATAGTTAGTCGCATGTTGAGATATCTTAACATGTGCCTTGACAAACAATGCGTACTTTGCAGATGTTCATGTGTTTATATTCCATGATCTTGCATAACTAAGAAACATTCACTATAGAAGTGCACTGACATGCTCTGATACATTTGTGATATTTTTTCGGTCCATGATCTACGTCAACCTTGGCTTTAGTTTTGTGCGATAAGAGTTTTCCATAGTTCTTTTGTACTGATCATTTGTACATTTTGTTGGGGTCTTTCTAATGTTGGGGGAATTGTAGGCCTGTAGGAAATACCGCAGCCAAACAAAATTGAGATATGTTCATTTGCCAGTATAATATGGTATTGATGTTGGTACTGAGAACAGAGTAGTGTTGGGCATAGCTTCTAGGTATGAATCTTGCTGGGGCTGACAATATTGCATGCATCCAAATGCTGTTCGCTTCATGGAGTTTAGCTATGTCGTTGTATCTTTACTAGAATCATTGGAACTGTTTTGCTCAAATTGACAATTGTATTTATTCATCTTTTGGAAACACTAGCTTGTGGGATGTTGCTAGATTTGTTTATCATGTGGAGCAACATCCAAGCTACTCTCACTGCTGTGTCTGTTTATATTTTGGTGGTTGGTCTTGGTTGTGTTGACTTTAGGGACGACCTGGCGGTTGGCGTTTAAGTGGCTCGCGTTCAGTGCACACGAGCTATAGTTTAAACTCTTGATATATTAGCCTACATGTTTATGAATCTCGTTGAAAATGCTGGGTATGTTTCTAATTGCTGCATGTTATTGTGAGTTATTGATTGCTTGTCCAACATATTTCATCTTGAGCTATACGAGTATGATGTCATAACTGCTTGTCCAACATTTTGGGGATACCCTGTTATGTTTTATTTTACTTACATTGTGGCTTCTAGCCTTCTACCGCCATTCATGTTCTATTCTGCTGCTAGATTTAAGACATCACAGATATTGTAATAAGCTGTTGTAGTTTAATTTTTATGTTTTGACGTTTGCATTGCTTTTGTTTTCACCTATGCTTACAGGTATCAATCTTGCTTGCTTGGATCTTTTCAAACTGTAGAACTGATTGAAACATTCATGAACTATCAGGTATGCATAAAAGAAATAAGCTGTGTGTAGTCAAACTTTTTCAATATTAATTTCCAAATCTGTTTCCATCATGGCCACATCAGTGATCTAATCTGATAGTCATGTTTGCATTTTGATCTGGCAGATATTTTACTTTATTGGATTTGGAATGTTCTGTCTTGAATCATCGCTAAGCATAGATGTCATTCGGTGGGTGTTGTTCCCCTCTTGTTTTCTGGATGGTTGGATCTCCAACCTTTTCTATTTGAAAACTTTAACCTGCATATGGCCTATTACATATTAACTGTTTTATTTCTCTTCCAATCATGAATATGGGTTTACTGCTTGACTAATAGCCAAAAGTCAAAGGAATATTTTGTTTTTCTTTCCATTACCAATTTATGACTATGGACTGCTGACCGCGTTGTTACGGATGAGTAGCTTCATATATGAGACGTGAATCTTAATGAATCCGATTGTTCGTTTTATTTTTTACAAATTTTATCTTGTTTTATATTTTACCGTAGCGTTAGCACGGGCACACTACTAGTAAAAGAATAGTAAGCGAGCTTTATTCTGACATTAGGAGCCAACGCAGTTATCGCCCCTTTATATTCTTACCAGAGAAGGTAGGGTTGTCATGGGATAAACTTCGAGTATCCCGACTTCATGTCGCACCAGCTAGCGCACGAGCCAGCATTACTCCCGTGCAAAAATGTGTAATAGTTACTGCCGAATCAACATAGCTTATACCAAGAAGTCAGGCAGCAGGACCTGCGCGTAGTGTGCGCGAAGGCGCTGAATAGCACTACCGTATTATATATATGACGCTGAAATAGGGCATCATGGTGTCTGGGCACCAAACCTTCCTGCATTTGGATTGCTTTTAGATGCATGCAAGTGCAATAATCAGGCAAACCCGTTAACATTCATTAATTTGAAAAGGCATCGATTTGGAAAGTAAGTCATAGATTTAGCATGCTAAATCAATCATGGATGAAAAGTCTTAATCATGGATGAAAAATCTCAACATGGAGTCCAGGCTATGCTCAGTTGGGCTTTTTTTGCTTTTGCCTTTTTTCATTGTAGCTGATTTATTTGGTACAGCACCAGTTGGTAGCTTTTTTATCATAATTAAATTTTAAAAATAAAATAGAAAAAAACTGGTTATTCCATTACAAGTAATACAAAGGAACCCAGGAAAAAAAAAGATAAAAAGTCCAAAAACTAAAAAAGGATAAAATAAAAAATAGTAAATTAAAAGCCAAAAACTAGAAGTTGAAGCCGAAAGAGCTACGCTTGGCAGTTTCGAAGATGAAGAAAACGTACGGCATCTCCAAAACGAAAAAAAAAAAAAGGAAAGAGAGTTTGAGCATCGGAGATTCCTCGGGCCGAGTGCAAGCCCAGTGCGTAAACAGGGCCATTTAAGATCGAAAGGCAGGCAGGCCGGCCATCTCAGGACTCGGAGCTGTCGATGCTCCCGTCCAGTCCCCACCCGGACCGCATGCATGCATGTAGTACAATGGGAGGGGATGAGTACGTACTAGCCAGCTGGTGACATGAAACACTAGACTACCTTAAGCGCCTAGCTAGCTGTGTCTGGATGCCCTGATCGATGACATGCATTAAGCACATCCTCTAATCAGATTATTATTGATAGGCTTATGATTTTTAAATTGTGACTATTCGTAAAAGAACACAAAGAAAAAAGACAGTCACATAGCTTGAATAGCTGAAATCAGTATAGTGTCTATTATAATCGATTTATAGACTCTATTTTAAAAAAATATATCGTTTAAAAACTAGTTAGCAAAGCTTCCGGCAGCGAGCACAAAAACCCAGCTGATCTGACTGATATGCGTCGCTCTACAGACGGTCGAATGCACGAGTGAATGCTCTACCAGCAGCTCCATCATCCGATTAGCGAGTAAGTTCGTTCAGTGCGTGCCTGCCTGCAAATTATGCTTGCCTGCCTTGTTAGTTTCCTACATCTAACGTGGACAGATTATTATATCTCCCTTTTGCAAATTATGAGTGCCTGCCTTGTTCAGACGTACAGCTAGCGACATGGGACAGATTACTACTATATCAGTACCAGTATTAGTTCTCTTTGAAACCCCAACAGAATATGCATGGTTAAGCAGAGATGTAGAGTGTGTGGGTGGCTGACTTAATTTGACCAAACTGACAAGAGAAAAGAAATAGAGTGAGAGTATTTGCACTGCACGGATCCCGTTGTTGTTTCGTGGAAAATGGGGGCATGCGTTCGGATTAATTAATTAATTAACTAGTACAATTGGCATGCGTGCTGCTCCAGCTGGACATTTTGACTCCATCAGTCCATGCCAATCTGAACAGGCTCGTGCGTTGACTGGTCGCCGTGATTGACTGGCTGCGTGGATCCAAATTCCAAAGGGAGCTTGGCCTGGCCCTTGCTTGGAAACCACCGCTTGCCATGAACAGCAGCAGCAGCTCAGCATGTGGTTCGTACTCCAGTATTATCACCCTTCCCAAGTAGTAGTAATTATTACTAATCCTTGCAAATGGCATGCGACGCGTTGTTTAGCTGTTGGGTCAGCATGTGACCGCGCGCTAGCAGCAGATGCGGCCGTCGGAAGGAGATGAAATTAAGGATTTTGGAAAAATATTTTCGGACTGGAATGTGAATCTTTCGCAGGCATGACGAGGTCAGGCACGCGGCTGCCTGCCAGCCTCCTTGTTCGCATATGCCTGCCTGAGCTCTCTAGCATGGAGCCACCAACCCGACCTTTGCTCTCCGGCGCTCCTCGATAACAAGGGAAGTCGTCCTCTTCGTCTTCTCCTAGCCTAGCCTAGCATCAAAAGAAAAAGAAAAGAAAAGGAAACGCTTGCGTGACTCGCGTCGCGTGCGTCGTCGGTTGTTAAGTTTGAACCCAATCCGCCGCCCGCCTCCTCCTACCTCACCTCACCTCACCTCACCTGCCAATGAATATATATATATATATATATATATATATATATATATATATATATATATATATGACATATACACTCTCACTCCCTCACTTGTTACAGACAGACAGCTAGCGCACTCAAGTCAATATAGGACCACGCGACGCGACGCACTCCATCAGTAGTAAGCTAAGTAGCACTCGCACTCCCTGCACGGCGGCGGCGGCGGCCAACGGGCAAGCAAAACAGATCACATGGCAAGCTCCCGAGGGCGGTGGGCGAGCCCCGAGCGGACCATGGTGTGGACGGAGCCGCCCAAGACCACCACCACCACCAGGCCAAAGAAGGTGGCCGTCGTCTACTACCTCTGCCGCAACGGCCACCTCGAGCACCCGCACTTCATGGAGGTCGCACTCTCCTCCCCTGCCCAAGGCCTCTACCTCAGAGACGTCATGGATCGCCTCAACATGCTCCGGGGCAACGGCATGGCCAACCTCTACTCCTGGTCCTCCAAAAGGACCTACAAGCACGGCTACGTCTGGCACGACCTCACCGACCACGACCTCATCCTCCCGGCGCACGGCAACGAGTACGTCCTCAAGGGCTCCGAGCTCCTCCTCCTCCCCCCGTTGAGCGACGCCTCCACCTCCTCCTCCTCCACCAGGGCCGCCCGCCGGAAGAACTGGAGCTCCTTCGACCTCGCCGAGTACAAGGTGGCTGTGCGCACCGCCCCCGAGCTCTCCGCGGCCACGCAGACGGACGACCGGCGCCGCAAGCAGGAGGCGGCCGAGCCCACGACGGAGCTCGGCACCGACGAGATATCGCCGCCGCCGTCGTCCAGCAGCCCCGAGACACTGGAGACGCTCATCAAGAACGACGCCCGCGTCGCCGCTGCCGTCGCGGCCCAGCGCGAGGTACTAACCTCCTGAATGATATAGCTGCTCTGCTCTGCTCTGTTCCAACCAGGATTGCTAATGGTGTTAATTGGTTTGCCAAACGCAGCAGCAGGTGGTTTTCAGCAGCAGGGACGTGGGCGTGATCACGGGCGGGCGGATGCGGGCGTCGGCGATGCTGATGCAGCTCATATCGTGCGGCTCCATCACCGTCAAGGACGGCACGGCCTCGGGGCCGGGCGCGCGAGCGCGACACACGGACCGGATCCCGCGTGCACGGTCGGATCTTAGCGCCGGCAATAAGGAGGTGGAGAGCAGCGGCAGCGGCAGCGGCACGGAGGTGGAGGGCTTGTCAGGATGCATGGTGGGGGCGAACGCCATGGATCGCGAGTACTTCAGTGGGAGCCTCATCGAGACGAAGACGACGAGCGACCATGCCGGCGATCTGCCCGCTCTCGCTCTGTTCAGGAGGTCATCCTCGTACAATGCCGACAGGTACGGTACTACTCTCGTTGCTAGTAAGCAACCTACTAGCATTGGCAGATACAAGATCAAAATTTAAAGAGGGCTAACTTATCGTTTTACCGAACACTGAGTTATCGGTTTACGGTAACCCGCCACACTATCGGTGAGAGACAGTAAAACGCTATTGCAGCTATAGCGAACTATATTAGAAGCTATGATTCACATTGTAATGCTTTACTAAAGTAGGAGATAAACAAAAGACTAGGGCCACGGCACGGGGTGCATAAGACCAGTTGTGCAAGTGGGTCGTAGGAGTCTTCTGGTTGTGTCTGGCTATCAAGTGGAGGGAAGTACTCTTCTAGTTGTACCTACGGGGGCTTACTACTAGGCTGTTACAAATTTGAAACTAGAGACTACGCGTAGCAGTACAAGACTGGTGTCGTGAATACTATACTCCCTCGTCCCGCCCGCCATATAGACAGGCCATTATTCTTCGAATCATCCTACTACAGTATAAATCCATTATCGGGATGAAAGTTGTTATTGTAATATTTTCACAAAAAAAACAAGCAAGTAGTAATAGTATGCCGTTTAATAAAGGTATATGTATATACATGATCCGATGATTTTATTTTTTAAAATTTAACCTAGCACGGAGGGAGTAGAAAGCAGTAGCAGTGAGCTGGTGGTCACATCACATGATGCTACTCCTACAACGCAACGCATGCAGATTTGCGGCTCTTTGCGCACCTCTAGGCCAGGCTTAGCAGCAATGCAGGAGGATGATTCCATCTGGTCTGGTCTGGATGAGAACAAGACCTAGCTAGCAGCTAGCTTGTTGTATGGATCGAGTTGCACACCCGCAGCACCCAAAAGAAAAGAGCATGGTGCTCTGTTTCATGCTATGCTATGCTATGCTATGCTTTGCTATGGTATGGCAGTATGCCGGCCGGCCTGCACCACAATTCCTTCTTCCCCGAGGGACGGACAGACAGACAGACAGACATGCATGCAGATGCAGCTATTAGACAGTGGATCGCAACTTGTTGCTGCTGTGTGCAATGTGCTATTAGATCGACGCCGCCTTCATGAGCAAGGGCTGTTGGATCTGTCTGAACGTACTGACGCAGTGTTGCAGTGCACACTGTCGCTGCCTGTGTGTGTTGCTCTGGTTTAGAATTACTGGCAACTCGGATGGATGGAAAAGGAATTGAAACCCCAGATCATCTTGTAGCCTTGCGCATCAATTCGTTTCGAATTCGATGGATGCCTGCCCCTGCCTGCCTGCCCGAGGAAATTAAAGTTTGTTTTGTTCACTTGTGATCGACTTGTTGCTCCGTCCCTTGTTCAAGGTGAAAGCTGAGCCCTAGCTGGAATCTTTGTACCAAGTACGTACTGGCCGGCTTTTTAAGATTCTCTCCATATATAGCTTGTGTACTTGCGACCCTTTCCTGTGCTGTTTTTACTACCATAATTAGCTTTTAAATGAGATGGTTTATATCGGCTAAAATCGCACGTGAGTGTCTTTCCGTACTCTCTCTCACCAACACCTAAAAAACATGTCTATTCGAGTGCCGTTCCTTATTTCAATACTGCACCCATTAAGGCGTCCGCAATGGTAATAGCTAGTACTAGCTATATAGTCAGCTGACGTGGAGGTGAGAGACAAAAGCAAAGACTATTTTATACTGTTGGACCCACATGCTCCTCTCTCATGTTCTTGGACTACGTGAAATAGATCAGCTATTTGCTCGTCGCTAGTGACTACTCTCTCTCCTACTTTTTCCTTGCCACATCAGATCTAGCTAACTAATTGGAGACGCCCTTATTACAGCACTGAATTTAATTTGATTGCAGGGGAGTGAAAGCGACGAATAAGCTGGAGCTGCAGGCGGCGGCAGCGGAGGAGGGGATTGGTGATGTCCGCCGCGCCAGGTGCATCCCTGCTGCAAGGAAGCCCAAATCAACGGCGAGGCGGCCACCATCTCACGGAGCAGCCTCCGTCCCATCGGGAGCAGCAGCAATTTAATCAATCAAATCAAACCAAGCGCGCCCAGCGGATCATCCTACGTTGACGACAGAAGCCATACTTCTTCTAGCGCATCTGCCGAGTCAAATCCGTCCTGCGCCCGCCCGGGAGTTGGTTTTACTACTTACTGCTCTTGTCCGTTTTCTTTACGCGACTGCCCTGCACGCCCTCCATCCATGTTCAAGCCTTATGTATTCCTCGTTCCAATCTCGAACTCTGTTTTTTACCCCCATTCCTCTTCCTCTTCTTTGTTTGTTGCTCCTCGTCTTGGTCGTCTGGTGCCCCTCGACAGTTGCTAAATTAACTAGTCCCTTCGGTCATAAATATGTATCATTTTAGACATTGCCACGATCCTCAAAACACAACTTTAATCATCGATTTTCTATTGTATCGTATTTACAAAAGCCAATAAACTATAATATTATGAAAGTATTTTTCAAGATAAATTTATACATATTGTTTTCATGCCTAAAAATTTTAAAAAGAGTTTTGAAAACTTAACGGCACGTATCTAAAAACCATATGTATTTGTGACTAGAGAGGGTATATGATATGCATCATACATTTTTTTTTTAGATTAAGGAATGAAACATTCCGGCCTCCATCATTCACAAGTGAATGAGTACAGCCAATTCCAAGACATCCGTAGTACTTAGACTACAAACCACCACACGGTGTACAAACACACAGAATAAAGAAACAGAACTAAGTCCCAGCCCTATTCCTACCTCAATACCCAACCTGCTAAACAACACCAAACTCTATGCTGCCTTCATCAAGCGACTGTATTCCTCTAGTGAAGACAGCAGCACTCGATGCATCACAACGATGCTCAACAAGGATGGCCTTCGGCAAGCACTTCAACTACTTCATCCAAAAAGCTCTCTCTTCGGTCAACACCTGAAACCTTCCTCGGACCTTCAAACACGAGCGGCGACAAAGCCAAACAACAAGCATCAATCAACGGAGCTGAAATTGCCTAACGACGCCTTCACGAAGGTAACAACGCCCGGTATTGCCGCCGATCCACCATGGGAAAGGTTTTCACCTGCAAACAAACACCGGAGAAGAGGTACAAAGAGGACGCCTCCAAGGAGGAAGCGGCGCACGGAAACGTCGCCGTCAAGCTTTCGCCATGACCTCAAAACACCCACTTGCCGAGGCTCAAGACGAACACCCATCGTGGCTCCAACGAGCTGTCCCGGCCGCCGCTCACGCGCGCAGCCCGCCGGCGAGGGCACCGCCAGCGCGACTGACGCGTCCTCGCCTTGACGCCCACCGCTATCGGCGCGCGCCACGAGAACCGCGGCGACCTCGGCGCCACCGCACCACCCTGCCCAGAACCCCAACCCCACCGCCTCCGCCACCACGACCCACGCCGCGCAGCCGGAACTCCCCGACGAGCACCTCGAACCTTAGCCGCGGCTCGCCGGTGCCATGCACCTGCGCCAGAAGCGAGACGGCAACGGCAGGGGCCCGGCCGCCTCCAGCGGTGCGCTCCAGCAGCGGCAAGGCGAAGGGGAAGGGAGTGGGAGTCGACGCTGGAGCGACGGGGAAAGGAAGGTCTCCCGCACGACTCCGGCTCCGGCCGCCTGCACTTGAAACAGCCGGCCGCCGCTCGGCCTCCCCGTCGGACGCCTCCGGCTCGAAACCGCCCGCGTCCGCGGCCTCCAACGGCCGCGCCGCCGCCCGTTGCCGCCTCGGCTCAGCGGCTAGCGCTCGCGCGCGCGCCGCTGTCGCGGACCAGCGCTCAAAGCCGCCCTACCGCCGCCGCTCGGCCTCCCGGGCGCTCGCCCGAGCTCGAAGTCGCCGGACCTCTGCCGCGGCCGAGTGCCCAAACCGAAGCGGCCGCCTTCGAGCCGACCTCCGACGCGCACCGAAGCCGCTTGCTGCCACCCAGATCCGGCCACATCCGCACAGATCCGGACGAGATGGCCCTGCCGCTGCCTTCCTAGCGCCCGCGCGAGGCTCGGCGGCGCGCTCCAGCAGCGGCGAGACGAGGGGCGAGGTGAGTGTGGGGTGGCGGCGCTTAGGGTTTGGTTGGGGTGGTACATAGGAGTCAAGTGTGTAAGAAAAATTAAGAAATGATGGATGATGAGCTAGCTAGCTGATCAACTCCAAAGGCTCTATTCTTTCGCTCTATTGGCTTCTCTAAAAATTAAAATAAATATAACGGTTTTTTGAAGCGGATTTTCCAAACGACTTTCTAAACCTAAAACCTAAATCAAAACAAGCTTATCAATTCCTTTTTGGTACCAACCGAAATGGTCGGAATATGCCATACCAGTATTCAAAATGGCACACAGCAGGCTCAATCCCGTACTAGCTTCAATACCGGTCATTCCGGCTGAAATTAGTTGTTCCATCCATTCCGGTATCAGACATAATTAAATTGACATCTTATTTTTATGCTATGGTTATGTATTTAAAGTAAGATTCTAAGTAAAATTAGAGAGAGTATATGATAAAGCTGTGCTGTGCTTGAAACATGCTCATAAAAGCCAAATATGATGTCCTTTGCGCTCAATGAAATTCATCTACTGCATAAACGAGAGCACTCAACAACATAAATTCCAAGCAGAAACTTGTGCCCTTTGAGCTACTGTCATGAATGCAAGGGTAAAGTTTTAGTGAACGTGCATAAGATTTACACGCCTTTGCATTAAGAAGATAAACAGAATTACATAGCACTAGTCAGACTAATAAAGTGGTTATTTTATCTTTACTATTATAAAAGTGTGAGTTGGTGGTTGGTCCATTCTCTCTCCTCTCTTCTCAGCTATTCGATTTGATCTAGACCATTCGTCTCTCTCCTCCACTCTCTCTCAGGATATAACCGCTCACCCCCAGGGCCGGTCCTGAGATTTTAGGGGTCCGGGGCGAAACTAGAAATAGAGGACCTAGTATAAATATCTAAATATAAATCTACATACACATATATATGTATCTAATTTTACCAACAAACACTTAAAATGCGTTATGTATTAAAGAAAAATTCATATAAAAGAGTTTATAGATATTACCACAACAACTATCGCCAATTAATCAGGATTTCTTGAACTGCTCGTATTGCTTTTAAAAAATTTGTCAATGGATCCTCTCTGTGATTCTATCAACTTATCTATTCGTTTTCTCTTTTTTTTTCTTTTTTCACTGCCAGATGCATATTTTCTAGATGACATGGTACTGAAAATTTAAAGAACAATAGTATAATTAGTAACTACAAAGCACTAATTATTGATTAAAAAATTCTTAATATGCAAACTACAAGAAGTAATAACAAAGTGATGTAGATGTGGAGTTCAAGCAGTAGTATACTCCAGCGACTCCTTCCAAATAGACAAATAGTTCAAGCAGTAGTAGAAAACATAGTGATGGAAGCAGTTAGCCAGTGTCACACCACACTCAAAACATCCACGGCTATACCTAGCAGCAATGGCCTCTTTGGGTGTCTTGCTCCGTCTTCCCGAGACACGCCACCGCTGGACTAATCTCTCCAGTCTCCACCACCTTCCTAAGCCGCACTGCCAAATCGAGTAGATGGAAGCTGGAGCTAGAAAGGCTGGCCGCCTGGGCTCACGCTGTCGCCGCTGATTGCTGAAGACCGAAGAGGCGAAGTCGCGAAGACGAGAAGTCGCCAAGCCGGCCGGCCGGGAATTCGGAACTCGGAAGACGGTCAGACGGATGAATGGATCACGGATAGTATACATTAATACATAGTATATACACCATGTATATCCTGGGCCCTGCATTTTGGGGCCCGGTGCAGCCGCCCCGCTCGCCCCCCCTCAGGGTCGGGCCTGCTCACCCCTCCATTTTTCCTATCTCCTCGTGCATTCTGGCCACCCTTCTCTCTCTGTCGCTTGCTCTCTAATATTTGATGTGTGAAGTTGGCCAAATAATAAGTTCCGTCTCATTATTTTATAACTCCGTTACAACGTACGGATATCTAACAAGTATTGGAAACTGAAAGAAAACACGCGAACAGGTGTGGCAAAGGAAAACCGACACACTACGAGCTGAAAGGAGCTCCGCCTGGACGCAACAGCAGCGCTATGCAAGGGTAAAATCAGAAAACAATTCTAAAGAACATAGCAAACTGTTCTTTCTTTCATAATGAAATGCGTGCAAGCCTTTTGCTTGTTCTAAGAAAAACATAAACATGAGAATTTTAAGCATTTACAGCTAGAGAGCACAAGAGCAGACAGCAGTACTTCGTAACATTTCATCAATCAGAAAGGTGCAGACAAGAGAGACAAGAAAACTGGAAGTGTTATTGTAAGCAACAAAGCTTTAAGACAGAAGATTAACAATATTAGGGCAAGCTGAAGTTTTTTTTTTTTTGCTTCAATAGAAGGAAACTACGAACTCCCTCTATTTAATATGTTTTTTTTTTACTTCAGGTGCCTCCCCTACAGTTCCATGCTAAAAAAGAAATGTATTTCCCAAAGAGATAAAAAAAAAAGGAGCGTATCCAGTGTCGAAGTGCCCACACTGTATAGAGTCTGGGGAAGCGTATTTCCCAAAGAGATAAATACAAAGGAAATGTATTTCACTAAGAAAACTAATTTACTCTGAGAAACTAATTTTGTTACATCACCAACTTGCAACAACTCGAACCACGGTAGGCTCTTGGAGAGTATACGATGCCAGCGAGGTAGATGCAATGGTGGAGAGAGCTCGTCAGAAGTTGAACATAGCTCTCGCTGTTTCAACCTGAAAAATGAGGAGGGTGGTAGTAACACCAATGGTGACTGAGATTGACTCGTAATATTGATTTCTTGATCATTTTCTGGTGACGGGATCAAACCTTTCATTCTCCTTTCTTTTAGTGCAACTGTGCAACGATACGCAGCTCTCCTGGTTATTCAGGGAGCTAAGGAAGACAGACAGCTGTAGCCACAGCATGCGAGTAAAGAGCATAGAAATGGTTGGCATTAGATGCTGGTATTAATAATTAGTGCGAGATGATAGTATCAGTAGTTGTGCAGTTGGGCTGGTGGTTTGGGGTTGGCTCTTGGTTTTAAGTGTGACATCTACATTCTACTGGTAGATGGCATGATATATCAGTACAGTACTCCATGAATACGCCTGGTTGTTGACAATCCTACTGAAAAGAGTGACATGGATCCGCCCCAACCGGTACCATTCAACCGTTTGGCCTTAAAACCTTGATGCACATTGCAGTTGCAGCCGACGGCACACTCACTGGCACGGCAGTTGGTTATATAACAGGAACCACACCTCTGGTGCTAGGCTGCTATCTGTGCTAGCTGCCGCCGCTCATCCTCACGATCCCCAGACCACCGCCCAGCCGGCGGCAGCGAATCGAAGATGGCGGCAGCCCTGAAGCGCGCCTACCTCGCCATCTACAATTGGACCGTCTTCTTTGGATGGTTCGTTGGTTACTTCGAGAGCCTAGCGCCCACTCTGCCTCCAATTCCCGATTGATTCCAGTATCGATTGCTTGGTTGCGGCTGCATTGCAGGGCTCAGGTGCTCTACTTTGCCGTCACCACTCTGCTCCACTCCGGCCACCAGGCCGTGTACGCCGCCGTCGAGAAGCCTCTCCAGCTCGCGCAGACCGCCGCCGTCATGGAGGTACCGTCGTATGTCTGTCCGGCCGGATCCTAGATGTTGCCTGCCGCTTCTACCCGCTTCCAGTTCTGAGCTGACGGTTCTTTTCTCTCCTTTTTTTTCCCTCCATGACCTGTGCATGTATTGATCTTGGCTGCAGATCCTTCATGGGCTCGTAGGTGAGAAAATTAATCTATTCGAACCTGTTTTCCCCCTCTTCTTCCCGAGAATTAATTGCTATGTCGTACATGTTCATTTGTGTTACAGGATTGGTGAGATCGCCGGTTTCAGCGACGCTGCCGCAGATCGGATCGCGGCTCTTCGTCACGTGGGGCATCTTGTGGAGCTTCCCTGAGGTCGTGTGCCATCCCCATTCCCATTCCACTGCTCTTATTTATGCACTGCTGCCCTTCTGTATAGTCATTATTGCTAATCCTCCTCCCTTTGCTGGCTTGCAGACCAGGACACACATTCTTGTAAGCTCCTTGGTCATCAGCTGGTCCATCACTGAGGTATGAATTTCGCATCATGTGCATATACATACACACACATCCTACTCTTAGGTGTAGTTACTCCTATCTATGATATATCACTTAAATAAACTTAACATACTTCTTTATTACTTTAGATATATTTATATAATAATTCTAAGATACTTCAATGCCAACCACATGAAAAGGAACATATGGTTTTTGGCATATTTTACTAATACATTCATATTCATACATAAAAAAGAGTATATTCAAAAAACTGTACATGCCACCTTAAAAAAGTATATATACCATTAAATGGTCTTATATACTCATATACTACATATACATACCCTCCATTACATTAGATACTTCCTACTTTACAAGATACGCCATAGGGAGTAATTACAACCGCGAGTAGAAAAAAGACTTCATATATATGTACACACACTTCTGAGAGTACGTACTCACACTTCTCATATGCCATTTAAATGATATTGTTATATCTATTTATCCTTTTATGCATACTAATATTGATTATAAGATACTTCAAAGCGAGTTTTATAAAATATTTCATCAAAATATACTTTTTATAGTATAATTTGCGTATATACTTATATATAAAAAATAAAGGGCACTGATGAAAATATTTCAACCAAGTCATATTGGGGTATTTTAGAATTAGTATTTAAGTATACCGAAAGTGATAAAGAGGTATAAACTATTTGTTAAGTGGTATTAAGCGTTCGGCGGTAACTTCCCTCGCTACCAATAGTAACTTTATTCAGAAACGTCAGTAACTTTCTGGTACTGTGAACGTTTAGCAATAACTTCATTCAGAACTGATGGTAACTTTCTTAAAAAATATCAATAACTTTCCCATATATTTTACACCTGCGTGCTGGTTAGTAATTATATATGTGTGCGTGCGCGCGCCGGGGTGGGGGGATAGCACTACTCCTAAGATGGGGATTTCAATTTTTATGTAATATCGAGTTGCGAGGTGCCAGGCATGTGTTGCTAAAATGTGATTGACTCACTAAAAGGATATATATATGTGTGTACACACACATATGTGTGTGTGCGCGCGCATGTATGATTTTAATTTTTTTTAAACATGCTGATTCAGACATTGATTTTGCTGAACAAAGTTAAATTTCAGGGTACTTCTAACAGCAAATTAACATAAAATTGTTGCAATATAATTTAGTGTAGATAGCATCAGGGTGCTAAGTCACTTGAAGTCAGAGGCACTAATATCTGTGCATTGCTGCAGTATATATTCAATCACGCCTTCTTGACTAATATGCTTTTCCCAAAGGTTCGATTTATCAAACTAAGTTTGCCTAAGCTGGGATGGGAACTACCTAGTTGCAAATGAGATGGATCAGCATCATGATACTCTTGTAAAACAGAACATTAGAAACAATGCTTTATGCTAGTTACTAGTAGGAAAATTTGGCTTTTAAAGCAGAGGGTGACAAAGAAAGTATGCTGCATATGAAGTTATACAGGTTGCCAGGTCATGTCATATGATCTTTGCTTTGTTAAATGGGCTGCCTCAAATGATCTAATCGCTTGATTGATAGAAACAAATGGTACATTCTGCACCAGTCAGACACCTAAATGGTTACTGAAGCGGGTGTTGCAATGCAGACTATTAGGTATTCTTTCTTCGGTACAAAAGAGCTATTTGGTTCTGCTCCTTCATGGCTTCTATGGCTCAGGTAAGACTAGGCAACGTAATTTGATGTTAAAGCAGCATCAATCATATACATATAAAAATGGATGTTTACATTGAATCAAACCTGAACATGTGCAGGTATAGCTCTTTTCTAGTCATGTACCCAACTGGCATCAGCAGCGAGGTTGGCCTGATATACATTGCATTGCCATTCATTAAGGTATTTTGATTTTGAGGAAGTTCATTAAGGTAACTGATCAGTACATCTGCGCAGGATGTGCTGTAAGCTATGAACTGAATGTTGCTGATATGCTTGTGCACTCGATAATGGCAGGCATCAGAGAAATACTGCCTCAGAATGCCCAACAAATTGAACTTCTCGTTTGATTACTTGTATGCGTCAATCCTCGCGCTTCTAATTTATGTTCCAGGTATCTTCCTTGCCCTCAATACTTCCATTTCATACATCTGTACTATGCCAAGCATCGAATGCAGTTGACCATCATTTTCCATTGTTTGATTTAGAGGGAACCATGTATATCTCAGATGTTTACTTTGTACGGCTGTACCTTATCGTCGATGAATTTTGACCACAGGGAGCCCACATATGTATACCTACATGCTTGGGCAGCGCAAGAAGGCACTTGCAAAGCTGAAGACTGCGTAAATCTGTTTAACGACTCTTTCGAGGTTCTGTGACATCATCACATTCGCTACATTAGCAAATCAACAGTTTGTTCTTGGTGGGCACTAGACCGCACTAGCTTGTAGCAGAGGATCAAACTCTTTGTAATCTGGGTGCTGTTATTGCTGAACTTGCATTTGTATGTCAGATGCATTTCCATGTCCAACTTGCAAGGAACTGTATTAACTGCATTGATATTCCAGCATTTTGTTGAAAAGACCTTGCTGGGAAGCTCTCGACTCTGTTGGTCAACAGTTCCAATCTGGCAATCCCTCCAGGTACATGTAAACAACAGCAAACCAAACTCCATTAACTGCGTCATTTACCAGCTTGGAGTGAGATAAAACACATCGACTCCAGTATTTCACATGGCAAAGCACTAATGCTGGCATCTGTTCCTGAAACACCGGCAAGACAATCATATTCTAGATGCACATGACGACTTATCAATATACAGCTACCATTTCAAACCCCTCCCAGAATCGCAATAGATATATACAGATGAAAAGAATGAACATCCAGGTTGTGGAAACAGTAAGCATGCTCTAATGATTTGTGAGGCGCACAACAGAACCAAACAGCACACAGTAATGAAGGTGAAGCAGAGACGTAGCAAAACAAAATTGGACCTGCTGCCACACACCAAGGCACAAAAATGTTATGATAAAGAACGGACTGATCCTGTAAAAAGATCAGCGGTCACCCTCTTATAATTGTTGTCCCCAGCATAACCACTTAAAAATCGTGATACGAGATCCGACTTAAATATTACTTCGAGAAGCTCAAATTTCTTTGTTTAGGGATCCAAAAAACCTCTTATTACATTAGAATCTTGGATAAAAGAAGACACACATCTGGTAAGTTCATTCAACTAACATATAAAAACCGCCAACCGCAATGATGCGACTAACTCGGTGAGAACTGCAGAAGTCATTCCTTCACCTAGAGAAAACAAAATCATCAATCCGTTAGTAACCTGATACTTGATACAGACATAAACCTAATAGTAGCACCCTATGCAGCATACAAAGTTAAACGCAGTGTGTGAACAAGATGTGGGTATAAACTCATCGTCAGCTCAGCAACACCGCGAGAGAGAGAGAGAGAGCTCTGCAAAAGATATCATATTCCTGGTAAATATCTCCTAGGATTAACGATGACAACAAAGTAGATCCTTGAAGCCTTTTGATATTATTATTTGTTTGGGGGTGGTCAACACTACGACTGATGTTTGTAATAACAAAATGTAGTACTAGTATTTTGCTTTCAGTCTACAATTCTGAAAAAGCTAAACCAAGGGAGTACTCTAGGCATGGCCAGCCAGATTGGCAAATACAGGTGATATGAACACTAACACCATTTCAACATGTTCGTCTGTTCTTTATGGCTGTGACTTATGGTTTTTGGTTGAAATTTTTGAATTTTAACAGTTTGCGACAGATATTACGGAGAGAGATACTCGCTTGCGATTTTGGATGGTATACATGTTGGGCTTTTAACATGTACCATAATTAACTTGTAGACTTTGTCTTGAAAAAATACTCCGTCTGAAAGTTAGATACTATAACAAAAGCCAAAAGCCGGTTTCAAAAACAAAAAAGAACAGGCCCTACCTGAATTATCTGGAAATCATTTGTTTACTGATAAAAAAGGACAGCCATTTTGCCTTGGGCATCACCATCATCGTCATTTGAAGCTACAGTTGAACATCCAAACAGCCACAGTAACATAAGCATAATGTACTAAGGAAGGCGTTCATATTGATTTGTGCTGATGGATTTTGGCTGAAAATGAATAATCGCAGCTGAAAGAAGAGGCTTTTAGAAGGAAACGGACGAATGGTGCACAAAAGTGAGGGAGATATGTGTCTAAGACGAAAGCGGTACGTGATGCGCCTGACTTATCCTTGGAGCCAGACGTAAGCAAAATGAATGGAGAAGCCAGGTGTTCATAGCCCGCGTCGTTATACAAAGAGAATGGGCAACACAAAGATGGTGGACATGATTACGATGAAGTAGAAAAACGATTGGAACGTCATTAAGCACAGCGTGGTAGGGACATGAGATGCAATTTTTATGAACTGATATATTCCAGATCAACACATAGGAATCGAACAGCCATATGGTCATAAACAGCAGCATGAATAGTAGTCCGATCGCATCAACACATGAAAAAGCTCGCCTAATTCGATGCGATACATTAAGAAGAGGCATCTCTAATGGTAGGACAAGGAGGAATGATGCCGCATGGAAAATAACAACAGATTCATGGAATCACGCATAGTTATCCTACCTACATCCAAATCTGGCAGAGGAAAACGAACAAGACTGGAGTGTAGTAGCACGGAGACCTGAAGAAGCAGTGAATCGATCCAGCAGATGAGATGGATGAGCTCACCGCTTGTGCTCCTGGACGAACTTGGAGGTTTTGAGGTCCTCCTCGGTGAATCCGGCGGTGAGCTTGACGATGAGGAAGCCGGTGATGGCGAATCCCGTGAGGAAGGGCCAGTTGCGCTGCCACTCCCTCCTGAAGAACACCGGCCACGGATCGAACGTCTTCATCTGCGACCTCGCCGCCGCCGCCTCTCGATCAACAAGCTAAGATCTCTTCACTTCAGCGGCGGGGATTGGTTGCGGCGAGGGGAAAGGAAGGAGGAAGGCGAGGGGAGGGTGGGCTGCATCTGGAATTAAATGGGCCCATCCATCCATACAGATACAGCTAGTCAATGGGCCTCTTTGGTCTGGGACCAATGCCTTAGGGTTTGTGCTTTTGGAGAAGCTAATTTAAAACTTTTACTTGACTAGTAAAGTGCCCGTGCGTTACAACGGAAAACCAAATAAAAGTGATATATACTATCAAATATGATCTCAAACTAAATAATAAACATCAATTTTATCTTATATCATCATGTATCAAGCAAAACATACATGTTCATACTCGTAAATAAATCAAGCATCATATTAGTGAAACATGATAAAACAAGCACCACATGCAACAATATATACAAAAATGATAGTAAACAATATTTTTCTTAGTATTCTTAATACATAAATAACTGTCAGACAGTCTTAGAGAATAACAAACCAATTGATAAAAAAGACATCATACCATAAACATTAACGGAAATTTTAAAATGAAACTGATGCATTATTCTTCTGTAAGACTTATCTTCATCTCTAGCTTATCAAGGAAAGAGAAAGCAAGCACACACTACAAAATTTTCTTTCTATATTTACTCAATTCATCTCATCTCACTTTGCCACCTGTAGATGCGCAACAAGGATGGGCTCAGCTCACTCAATACTTACTGTATGTACAAATGAATGCCACCACAGCTATGGACAATAATATCGTCATAACCTACTTGAGTCAGGAATTTTCACCTTCCTTGCTACGGCTCCAGAGCTAATCAAATGTAATACAACCACATATAACAAACATCTATGTGAATATATGATCACCAACTGATCACCTTGGTCCAGAGAGCTCCATGGCTTCCAGGCCATGCGAGGATTCGTCCGCAGCGAAATCCATGAATTTTGGAGGCAGAAGCTCTGACGAGACAGACTTTGGTGTGTCAACATTTTGTGATGCCTCCCATTTCTCTCTAGTAGCCTCAACATTGACAAGGAAGAAAGAATCTTGAGAGCATGCCTAAAGAGTAAATTAGATACAAGGAAGAAAGAATCTTGAGAGCATGCCTAAAGAGTAAATTAGATAAAACAAATCAAATTTACATGATTGTAGAGATTATTACCATCCGGAACACATTGACTGAAATTCCCATCCCAACACTCATCAGCCCAACCTGCTCAAAATTGAAATTTCTTTTAGTGTACCATTAGGAGAATATAAGATAATATCACCACGTATTTCATATGACTCAATACTACTGAAAATAGCACTTATGTTAAAAAAAATCCTAACAGAAAGAATGGAGCAGGTTGAACATTTAGGAAATTTTCTTGTGCATACTTCGATTAAGAGGTTTTGAGAATGGTACTTTTTTGCTACCAATGTCAGCCATAAGGTCCACAGCAATAACTAAAGCTTTAAATGATCATACAAAAAAAATTATATCTGACAGAAGGTCTTCTTACATTCACCATTTCTACTCTGCGCATTTCATTCCAGCATGCTGATTACCTCGGACATTCTGGGGCGGTGAGATGGGCAGTACTGTGTGCACAGCAGAGCCACCTGAACCATTTCCTCCAGCTCGACCTTGTCGTAGTTGCTACCTAGGTCTTTATCCACCATCATGCTCAGCTGCTTTTCTTGATGAAGTTTCTTTACCTGGAACCAGATTCAAGTATCAGAAAAGCTGTTCATGGTATTCTTTTCCCGAAAGAAGCCACGAGAATTTCTCTCAGTTATTGTTCAATGCCTTTTTCTAACCATTAAAAAGAGACTCAAGGAAGTCATCACGATAGCATCTAACAATACAACCAAATACTCTTATTTTTAGTAAGATACAAAAAGCATCTACCTTTCTAATGAACAAAAAAAACTGATTATAGCTAACAACCATAACTTCCAGATTTATTCATCGCAGGACAACATAAGCTTATTGCTTTACTCCACCCACTGATGATATAATTCTTCCTAACATGCAGTGAGTGAAGGAACATGAACAAAGGACAGAAACAACTCATGACACCCTATTCCTTGTCTACAAAAGCTGACTCAGCATGATCGATAGCCCGAGCTAGAGCTGCCGCCTTACTACACAAGCCAACTGAACAAACTGAACATTATACAAGCTGACGCACAAGGAATTTTGAACATTGTCAACTGAACATTCAACTAATCCTTAGATCCAAAATACAACAGAATAACTCAATGAACTCTAGCCTAGATGGTATATAATATTGCAGTTTAAAATACTGTCAGAGATGATCTAATAAAATGCATCAGCTGTTGGTAAGTAGACGGCACTCAGTGTTATGAGTTATGACAGCATACACCATCTATGATCCATCACCTACATCATACAAGAAAGGGTCATCTAAGATTAGTGTAGCAGTGATTTAGTTTGCAGTATGACAGGATTATACAATCATGCCTTGAAAATGGCTGCACAAAATTAACTTGGCATTTGATAAAGAGCCATTTGTATAGGGTTATACAGATGACGGACCATTGGTATAGAAGAATATGGTTGGATATTTGTGGCTATTCCCCACCTTCTGTTCCAAAATAAAACAAATAATAAAATGGCATCCAACTTACTTTCCATATGACAGAAAATTTAATACACCAGCAGAAATGGTTAGAGGCTTGCTTTCACAAATACGAGATGATTTAATACTAAGGCGCTTGATCTCATGGTTTTGGGATCCCTGATGGCATAAACTATTGAAAATTTTGTCCATGACTGCAGGATATATTAATACTTTGCAGCACAATATATTACATGGGAATGGAAAAATAATCACACAATGACATGATGGACAAATAAGCTTCGCACAACCACACAATGACATGATGGACGGATAAGCTTCGCACAACCACACAATGACATGATGGACAAATAAGCTTCGCAATTAACATAGCAAAGTGAATACACTCAAACAGATTAGCGGTACCTCTTTGGAGACGATACAAAGCGGCCATCGCCATGCCCCGCTCGACGAATGTCTCGCCGCGTACCTCGCGCATTCCTCCGCCTACGATCACATACTGCGCAATCGGGCGATCCATCAACCAACTCATGAGCATTTCTTGGACATTAACATTACTCGCTCGCTCCAGACCCAACGTTGTAAACTTTGCACAACACAAGGACTCATCTGACATTCCCTTATACTTTCCTCTCCAAGAACCCAATCAAGAAACGAAACAAACAGTGAAACAGACTCGGATCAAGGAGGAGGAGGCGACAGCGGCGCGGGGTGGGGAGGAGGAGGCGACGGCGGAGCGGCGAAGGAGGGAGGGTAGGAGGCGAGGGCGGAGCAGCGGAGGAGGGAGGGGAGGAGGCGAGGGCGGCGCGGCGGCGGAGGAGGCGAGCGCGGAGCGGCAGCAGAGGAGGGAGGGGAGGAGCGACGGAGAAATGATGCAAGGGCGGAGCGGCGGAGGACGAGGCGGAGCGAAGATGCGAGTGGGCGGAGCGCCATGCGGAAGACGCAGCGGAGGCGGCGGCAGCGCGAGGAGGGAGGAGGAGGCGTCGTCGGAGCGGAGGAGCGGAGGCGGCGGCAGCGCGCAGGGGGGGGGGGAGGAGGAGACGTCGGCGGAGCGGAGGTGGCGTGGCGCGGCGGGGGGGAGGAGGAGGCGTCGGCGAGCGGAGGAGCGGGAGGCGGCGCGCGCGAGGCGGGGCGGGGTGAGGCGGCGTCGGGCGGCGACTCTTTGTCGATGAGTCGTGTGGAGATCGGGGTAGTGGCGCGGTTTGCCGCCGCACCCGATGCGTGATTTTTCGGTGGGGCGGAGCGGAGGAGAACGTGATACGCGGGGAGAAGCGAGCGGCTGATCGGACTGCCCAGACTAAAGGAGAACGGACGGACTGCCACTAACTCAAATTTTTAAGTAGTAGAGATTATTTATTTTGATTTTAGGAGAAGGCAAAAGCTAAAAGAAAGAAAGAAAGAAAGAAAGAAAGGAGGATTTCGCTGAGTTAACAAGGAAGCGTGTGACGCATGGACGAATTCGTTCCAAATAGAATAGGAAGGAAAGAAAAAAAAAATCAAAATAAATGATCAAGTAATAAATTTTTGTCTTCTCCGCGAAACAAAAGCTCCCGGTGGAACATTGGATCATCAAGGAAAGGAAGAGCTCCTCCTTGCGCTGACAAACAAAAGCGAGAAGGCAAGGGACTCGCCTCAACACAACTCCTCCTCCTCCTGCAGCGCAGGCGCAGGCGCAGGCGCAGGCCCGGCCAGGGTTCGTCTCCCCTCCGAGGGGAGATCTCGTCCCCGCCCAGATGCCGCTCCGCGACGCGCCCTCCAAGCGGGTCGCCAGCGCCCGCCACTACGCCCCGGGCTCCGCGCTCGCGGGTCTGCCCCCGCTGCGATCCATGTCCACCGCGGCTTCCATGTCCACTGCCTCCGCGCGGAAGCCGCCTGAGCCGCTCCGCCGGGCCGTCGCCGACTGCCTCTCGCCGCCCGCGCCGCACACCCACGGCCCAGCCGCCGCTGCAGCCTCCGCCGCCGCCGAGGCGTCCCGAACCCTCCGGGTCAGTACACTCCATCTCCCTTTTAATTCTTTACCATCGTTCGCTATACATCTACTCTTTCACGTGCTCGCGGAGCTTATACCTCCAACATGCGTTGATTAGTTCGCTCGTTAAGCAAATTGTGATTACTTTTCGAAATGCTTAAAAAAGAATTAGGAAACGATTTCATGCCACCTCGCATGGTATGGCTTCTATGCTACCGTAATTACGCCACATGCGGATGCATAGCATGTAGCTACAGCTAGTTGTTAGTACATGAGTTACCGCCATTATGTGGAAGAAAAAAAATTTGGTCCTTTTATAGTTGGGTTTGTAAAGTAATCAATTCCACAAGCCCTATGGGAATTCTTTCGTTCGGTGCCAGGAGCTGCCGATGATGAGTACAAAGGCTCGTTTGTGATCATTAAGGCGATGCTGCATCCTGGTTTACGAAAGATCTAGCAATGAATAGAACTTGCACGTGATGCTTTATGGAGACTTACATTTGGACACCTTTAAATACATTCTAGGGTTTAGCCATAGCATACAACTATACCAATAAGTGGCTAAACATTTGCTGTGATCTCACTCAAGCATACTCGCATCGTGTGGAAAATTGAGAAACCAAAGCTTTGGATCTGTTCGTATTGGCTTCTAAAAGCTGCTTTTCTACGGTAAATAGATTTTCTACAGTACCTAGCTTTCAAACGGAGCGTTTTTTTTTCAATGCGGGGTCTACTAGTCAATTGTAGTACACACTGCAACGACTTCATTTATATCGGCCAAAATCGCACGCGAGTGCCTCTCTCTCTACAAGATGTTACTATTTATAAGCCAAAGCCAAAAGTCTATATGAACAGGCCAAGTCTAGCTAGCATTGCCCTTTGTTGCTAAATTCGCATGGTCATAAATGCTAAACTATTCGTACACGCGGTGTGCAAACTGTTTAGAACCATGGCTTGCTTGTTTTCATACCAACCATTTAGGAGTCGAAAAATATTCCTTGATATGTTGATTGACACGTGGTAGAGTAGTTATGTACTGACATATGTAGAATACCGGCAAAACTTAATGTGGAGTTGGGGGATGATATTTCCACCCCATGGTGGTATTCAAAGAGGTTTGCTATGTTGGCTGCTTATGTGGCATCCCGATCAGCGTTGAGTCAGCAATGTAAAGCGGGAAACGCCAGAGAGAAGAGAATTGAGGGGTTTAAATAATCGGTTTTGTCGTATAGGAAATTAGGAATCCAACATAGACTTTTGTGAAAGTAGGGTGTGGGTGGGTGGGGGGGGGGGGGATGGACCTTTTTCCTTTCCATTATGTTGTGGACGCATTTGTGGGGCAGACATTTCAGCGGCGGCGTCGCGACATTGGGGCCACGGCAAGCAGCAGTATCTCTCCGTGAGATACTTTCCTTGGCCGCAAGAGATGAAGAAGGAAAGAGATAAGTTAGTTACTATTCTTAGGCTAAGCTTTGTTAGCAAATGTATTATCGTTAGTCATAACTGTTAGGAAGACACCTCATCTATAAAGGTAGCCGGATATCCATTGAGAGAAGGCAATAAAGAACCAATCAAGTTCCTAGAAGAGGCCGGATCAGAGCCTCTTGCCACAAGGAACAAGTCCTTGCTGGTGTTGAGGGCAATCTTCGCCAAATCCTACCCTTCCCCACCATAAGCCATATCAATTATGTCTATGTTAGTATGTTTTTGAACTACTTCCAAAGGGTGCCTTAAATTTTAAAAGAAATGGTAACTGAAAACTTCAAAACTATGCTTGTTGCCCTATTTCTCTATTTAAATTATTCGCATGTGTATATGCTAATGCTACATTGCAGTATTGCACATGTTCATACCTGCTAACTGCCATGAAGTTACCTGACGAGCAAACCACATGTGTACAAGCTCAGTATGACTTGGCCTGTCCTGCTGCTGTGGAGATCTTAGGGTTGGTTCACCGATGGGCGTGGGCTTCGTTGGCGAGTAGGTGCCATGGTCGGCAGATTGGAGAGGGGTAGCCGTGGGTAGATGAGGGAGTTGGGGAAGAGGAGATTTATCGATTGCTTATTTCCCAAAGATTACATGACCTTCCCTTTCACCGGGGCAAAGCTTGGACCTGGTCGATTTGGCCTTTACCAAACCTAGTCGGGCGCTTTCCCTAACTAACTTTACCTAACTTACCAACTCTGTGTTTCATTATTCACGGGCTCCAACTCCACACTGACCTTATCTTGAACTTACCAACTCTATCTTTACTAATTTATGGACTTCATCACAAACTTGACTCGTCTTACCTAATTCTCCTTTGATATTGCCGACCCCAATAGGAGCCCACAACACAGTAACTTTCCTTGCCATTATGACTTACTAAGATGCTAACTTAATCTTACGTCAGATCCGTTCGTGATTCTTTTCCTCCCCCTAAAATTTTGTGTTCCAGGACTTGTTTGAACATAGCTACCTTTTTAAAGTAAACCTGAAAGAAAATTTTGTGTAAAGAGCTCACCTGACATGTCTGTTGTGACTTGTGAGTTTTGGAACTTCTTGGTAGCCCTGTTACTCTCTTGAATGTAATTTATCAAGCTTTGCTTGCCTAATGTAAATGAAATATTCTGTCCTGTTTAGCTAAATCTTTTCGAAATATTGATGTTTGGCTGTCTGCTTTGTTAATTTCCTGGTATATCTTTCATGATCCGATTACTGCCCAGCATATTTAGCTTCTCTGCTTTGTCTGTCACTGCTTTTAGTGTTGTCAGTGTTGGGCTGTTTGCAGAAAGTTATCTAATGCAGCAGGGTTCTTTTGATTTTTGTTATCACCTCAAGTGATTCATATACATACATACCTACGTACGTATGTACGTACGCACGCCATTTCTCAATGAGGTGATTATATGCTGGCAGGATTATATAGCCAACGTGTCAACCATCGATATGGCTTACAATGTCCTCATTGACCATGCTCTTGCAGAAAGAGATCGTAGGTATGCTTTCAGCTTTGATATTTTAATGCTTTATCCATTTTCTGGCTTTTTTTCATCGCACGTTAAAAGGGGGCAAAGAGCATTTGATTGCTCAGCATAATATGCTTATGTATGCTGTATCTAGCTCCCCTGTCATAATTTACAATTCTCTTGCTTGTTCCTGTATGGTATACAACACTTAAGCAAGTAGGAATGAGAACCTGAAATACTTGGAATTATTCAAAATTTCTGAATTTCGCTTGGTTCATTTTGAGCTGCATTTTCTGCAGTGACCCTTAAAATTGAATATTATGATTTTCCTCTATTTCCTAATATGGACAATCTTTCCAACCAGCCCAGCAGTTGTCCCGAGATGCGTGGCATTGTTAAAGAGATATCTTATCCGGTAAGCTGATTGCCATTTATTGGAGTCTCTTATTTTTATTCTTGAAACTTGATTGCACTAACACTAATACACTATTAAACTCTGTATATTTAGGTATATCCCAAGGGTGCAAACACTACGTCAAATCGATCAATTTTGTGCAAATACGATAGAGTGTGAACCGGGGGCAAATCAGAGAGCATCATCTTTTGGCCAGGATTTTGGATCATCAACAGCTGTGCCGAATTCCTCTCTTGTTGCCCCACCAATATCCAACTTTGCTTCAGCATCTCTTGTGAAGTCTTTAAACTATGTCCGATCATTAGTTGCGAGGCATATTCCGAAGTTGTCATTCCAACCAATTGTCCGATCTGTTGCACCAACCTCTACAAAACAACCGCTTCCGTCACTTCCATCATTTTTGAATAGGTCCTTGATTTATCAGTTGACTCCAGAAGTTGTTACCAACAGAGAACATCTTGAATCAAAGGAATGCCACACCCCATCTGATTTAATATCATCAACAAGCGAAAAAGTTGATGGGGGAGAGCATGGAGATGATAGCAAATATATATCCTTTGACATTTTAAATTGGCGATGGCATGTATATGGTGAACAACAAGCATCGGCTTCTGCCAAAGACAGGTAGTTCTCTTGTGCTTGTTTACTATCTCTCAATTCATTTTGGTTGACCGGAATTTTTGGCCTGTTTGTAACACAATATGTTTTGTACCGGTTTTCTTGTCAAAACAGAACAGTCTTTCCAGCCGTAATGTAACGGAATTAACAAGTATGAAACTAATAGTCCTGTGAACACTGACCGCATTGTTTGTTTCCTTTATCAACAGCAATGATTTTGCGGGTCTTCAAGATTTTCATACACAGGGTTTTCTTGAAGTTGGTGCTGCAGCTCTTCTAGTTGGGGATATGGAGGCAAAGATTAATGATCAACAATGGAAATATTCTGTTATCCAGGAATTTCCCGATATTGATTTGTTGCAACCTTCAACTTCTACAGCAAGTACTTTCGCATCGTCACAGAGTCATTTGAAAGCGATAACTGCCTCAAAACGCATGAGATCGGGTCCTAATCAAGTTTGGTAGGCTTTTTTTTATGCATATCAATATTGTGATGAAAGCATATATTTTCTTTCGCGCTTCATTTTAGTATTTCACATAAACACGTTCTCACTGCTTGGTTCAACATAATGCTTTACATTCTTCTTTTCTTTCGTGGCATCAATTGTTGTTTTCCTTTCGTTTTTTTTAAATGGTATCTTGACTTGTAAATGCTCTTCAACAAATTGCCCCTCTGGCAAATTCCTCTCATTAGTGTGCTGAATATTTCTAGTTGTGATCTTGACCAAATTAGTTTTTCGAGAAACAGTTTTCTGCATCTGTGCCATTGACACCAATGGTGTAGGCCTGTAGGGTGCTTTATGTATATGTGAAACTAAATACTATAGATTGCTGGTACTTTCTTATGAACAAAGTCATTATTACTAAGCTGGTCGTTGAAGCATAATGCTTGTATTTACTTGCAGATTTTATATTTAAGTTATTGAAATCAATAATGAATCAAGGTGGTCTTACATGTGGAAACAATAAACATCTACCTTTTCTGTAGGATGAACATACCTGCAAACACTTTCCAGCCTCGAGCACGTCAACTTTTTCAGTATAGGCACTACAGGTACTTGTTTCATTTATTCACTTCGCATATGATCTAGCATAGCATTTTTTAAGGAGCTTATATATTGAAACGTAATTGTACTTTTATAAGGTCAGTGTCAGTGTTGCATCACTGAAACTGAAATGTCCAGAGTTCAGATGGCTAAACAATTTTCTACCACTATATACTTGATGTAGAGAAACAAGCAGAAAAATAGCTATTACAGGCATTTTGATGGGATTCTGAAGAAAATTTGTACTTAATTGATGAAGCTACGGATAGATCCAGCTTGTATTTTATCAAACGACTTCTCATTTTGCCTCTATGTTAAACATTTGCCATTTCATTGTAAATCATATAATGATCTAGTGTTAAATCATATAGTGCTCTTGTTAGCTAAATAATACTGTGCTTCAGTTTGAATTTCATGTCTATCTATGAATGTGTTACAACCATGTCTAACAATGTGCTTACATGCATCTCTTGCTTATTGTGGTACCCACTTTCACCAGTGAGCAGCAACCCTTAAGATTGAATCCTGCTGAAATTTCTGAAGTTATAGCTGAAGTTTGTTCAGAAACAACTTCAAATGCAAATCATTTAAATGCTCCATCAAGATTGACCACCCAGAGCCGGCAACCTTCAGCGGATGTGGCATTCAGTGTCCTCATCAAACTTGTCATCGACATGTATATAATCTTACACCCTTTTTTTTCATTTCATTCTGTTTTCCTCCAGTCACACATTGTTAAATGTCCCTAATATTTTGTTTGCTTACCCTGTAATTGTGCTTGCATAGTTTCTTTTAGTTTTTTCTACTGCTATCTCCTTTATCGGTAGTATGTTGGTACTTGGTAGCATGAATCTTGTTCTTGTATGCCTTGTATTTCTGCTGATATCAGGCCTGATGAACCATTTATTACCTGTGAATCTATTTTCTTAACCAAGGCTGCATTTTGAGTGCAAAACATATAATTCAATGCAAATTATTTTCTTACATGGATCTGTCTGTGACCTGCCGCATTATCGTCATTGATCTGAATTGCTTATATCTCTGCTATTTTTCCTGTATAAGCATACCTTCAGTTTTTTTAAATGTAGAAGTGGAACTATAGATTTTTAAATGCTTTTTTTAGGTTGATGCACACATATTAAATGATTTCCAACTTTACCATCTTGCTCTTATTGAATTAGTAGCTCAAGTAGTTAAATTACGCTGTACAAGGGTGTATCCGTGTATGCATCAGAAAACATTGATAATCTTGGAATATATGAGCAAAAATTTTCTCAAAATTGTAAAACTACACTTATTTAGACATGGTGCTAAAGCTACGCTTGAAATCGTAGAACTACATTTTGAATGGGGTCACTTGGAAGGGCAATATCATTATTAAATTATTGATCTTTTCTGGAAGTTTTATTAAGCTATTTTTTCATTATCCTTGATATTCAACTTTTAAGGAACTAATGTACTGTTAAAGTAAATTGAATATACAAAAATATATTGTTGTTGCTAAGAGAATACCAGCATTATTCTGAACAATAAAATGCTCTCAGTTGACTCAGTTTACTTCAGAAAATATACAACATTGATCTTTCTGAGTAAATAAGAATACTTTGCAGACAAAGTAGTTGAGATGGTTGTCATCCTGCCATACCATGAAGTTAAGCTTGATGTAACTTCTTTACTCTGCAGCTTAGAACCTATTTATTCAAAGCCAGTTGCCCAGTTTGCTAATTTTCCACCTTCCAGATACTCCTTTATGTCTCATACATTTTGCATGCTTGCTCAGGGTTTCGATGATCCCCTTTTGTTTTCTTTGGTTCAGGTATATGATGGACTCTGAGGCTGCTTCTCCTCTGACACTTTATATGCTTGAGGTGTTATACTTTTCATGACTGTATCACGAAAAGGAACATACGATTAGATTTCTTACATTTATTACTTTCCAGGGTATGTTGAGCTCTCAAAAATTGCCTGCCAGAACAAAGGCTTTTGATCTGATCCTAAACCTTGGGATCCATGCACACCTGCTGGAGCCTATGATAGTTGAAGATGCGCCACTTATCGAGAACAATGATACTGTGAATACCTCTTATATGAACAACGAATATGGACCAAGTATGGATGAACAGAGGGCAACAGAACCTGAAGAAGAGCAGAGGATCAGTCCTGCTATTGATCAATTTGAGTCGTGGCTTCTGAAAATACTATTTGAGGTTCTTCTGCTTTTAGTTCAGGTGATTGTTACTTTTAGAACATTGAATTTTAATATACATTTTGGTAGTTATATTGGGTTTCCTCTGAAGCCCAAGGGAATGTGCAAGTCGTAAGCAAATTTAATTTCTTTGATTATTGTTCTAGTTTATCTTTGGAAATTTGTTAACTCTTAAGCGAATTGATTATTCCTGGTCCTGTAATATTTTTTTTATGTTGTTTACATCTTGAGTCTTGACTGATCATTCCATTTTATGATAGGTTGATAAGTGTGTAGCTCCTTTATTTGATCTTCTTGGTTTTGTAGATGGAGGAACGACAGGAGATTGTATGGGCATCAGCTTTGAGTTGTCTATTTTACTTTGTTTGTGATGGAGGGAAAATCATCAGGAGCAGACTTGGAGGTTTGGACATAAGGGTAAAGAAACATGTCTTTCTTCTCTTGAGTTGTGTGTGTTTGGACTTTATTTGCAACATTATCGGTCCTATTATTCATGTGCCTTTGGATTATATAAAAATGAAAGTGCTGAAGACTGTTTTAATTTTTTTTATTATTATTGGAGTTGTAATTGGAAATATACCCATTTTACTGCCAATGTTAGACATATATGATTTGTGCATGCCTTCTGTTTAGTAGCCAATATTCATGTGCTTTTTTTTTAATCATTTTGCACTCACAAATGTAAAGTGGCAAATGAAAAGAACCAACTAGCAGCGCTACTGAATAAAGTTGAATCTACAGGCTTGTGTAGATTGCTATTAGTGTTGATGCGTTTTTGAGATATGGGTGTAGAATGCTATTCCATCATAAGATTTTTGTTCCTACTAGGCTGTGAAATGCACTTCTTTTATGTATGTAGTGAGGCATTTTTTTCGTATATCTGACATATGGTGAGCCTTTCGTCTGGCATAGGTTTCTTTCTTTTGCAAGGATGTGGCATAGGTTTCTAAAAATGTAGTGTATATACTGTTTACTACCTTAAAGCAATTTCTGTAAATTGTGTAAACCACTTGTGCTTTTTGTTTAATCCTGAACAGGTTGTTAAGACTCTTCTTGAGATTAGTGTGGAGCACTCCTGGGCAAAAGTAGTGCACAGTAAGCTCATTTGCATGCTGACAAATATGCTGTACCAAGTATCAGATGGAACTAAGAATGGTGCTCTTGATACGCATTTCGTTCCTGAGCGGATAGATCTTCTTGGTGGTGTTGACTATATCTGTCTTGAGGTTAGTGTACTCTTTCTTATGTTTAGTTGGACTGCTGCTTCATATATGGCTGTTGACAACTGAGCTTCCTGTCTATTCAACTTGAATATTTTACTATTTTAGTATGAGATAACAGGTAGTCCTTAATCCTTATGATGCAATTACTAATTCAGATCACTATCCTTTCCTAGTAATCATGTTGGCATTGTTCTCTGACTTCATTCAGTTCATTGAGAGGTTTCTGGATATGGTATTTTTTATGTGCCATCTATTATGCACGAAAGTAATGCTTTATGTATGTCATCTTTTCATTTGCAGTATTCACGAGCCAACTCAAGGGAAGAGAAGCGGGATTTGTTTTTTGTTCTTTTTGACAACGTAGTGCATCAAATAAATGAAACATGCTTAGCTGGTGGTCTTTCAACCTATACTTATGATGATATTCAGCCCCTTGCTTCCCTTCTTGCATTTGCCGATGCTCCAGAGGCCTTTTATATATCTGTGAAGCATGGTGTTGAAGGTTTTGGCGACATGTTGAGAAAAGCTATATCTGCGGCATTATCACAGTCAGCAGAATACGAGCAATTATATGTGGTAACATGCCTTGGACTTGTATGATACTAATATACATGTTGCAAGATTAAGATATGGATATATGTTGACCGAGCAACCGAGCATTTCCATTTACTTAGTACAGCACAGTACAGCAGTAAAACCTTTGGAGTAGCTCCTTTATTGTCACTAAACAGCATGTGTAGGGCCTTATGTCCAAATATGCGCATAGTGAATAAGTTGTATCCACAACCTTGATGGCTTCTCTAATCAACTCTAATGTGGTATCACAAGTGATGGTCCATACATGTGCACATAAACATATCCAATAGTCATTACCAAAAATCCCCATTTGTTATTTGAATTACCCAATAGGTCACACAGCATGCTGCTGTGCATATTTCTTATGTTATGTTGACTTCATTTTCATGATAAACATACAATTATGTAATATATGTTAAGATTTTCTTTTATAAAGTAGGGACTAGCGAGAGGGGTGGATGAACTTAAAGCAGCACAATTTTTTTTTTAAAAAAAAATACCATTTTACTGTGTTGGTTCTGATCAAAATTTCAATATGTGTAGCTTCTGGACAAGGTTATCAGGAAACTTGATGGAACTGTTAGCACATTTTCCAGGATTGACAATGAGTTTGCTTATATGATCCAAGTAACAAAATCCTGCAAGTGTTTTAGCAGCATTAAAAATGGATGTGAAGATGCTGATGTAGCACTTAGAGCAAGGCTTTGCTGGGCTACGTTGCACTCACTTCTTCACTCACAAATTTCATCCTATAGGCATCATGGATATATTTGGTTAGTTGAATTGCTCCTTTCGGAAATCAGTGAAGAAACAGATGGCTCTATATGGTCGAAGATTCAAAAGCTCCAAGAGGAAATTGAAGTTGCTGGAAGCCAAGACAAGTCAAGTTCAGAAGTTTCACTGCCTGTTTGTCTGCTTTGTGGGCTTCTGAAATCAAAACACAACTTCATTAGATGGGGATTTCTATATGTTTTAGAAAAATTTCTGATGCGTTGCAAATTATTATTGGATGACAGTGACATGCAAGAGCACCCAGTTTCCGATCATAGCAAAAACTGCCTGGACAAAGCTTTTGCAGTTATAGATATTATGAGCAGTGCTTTGTTACTCGTGGTTCACAATAATGAGACAGACCATATCAACATTTTAAAGGTGATCTGCTTTCACCCAAATGCACATATTTGGAGCTTGTGCTACAAGACAGCATTGTTTGTGTATGTTAGCAGTTGCCTTCTTAAAATTGACACCTAAAAGTTTGCAAAAGTTTATGGCATTACTTTATTTACACAAATTTTACTATTAATATCATAATCTTTCTTTATTATTTAACTATTCCTTGCTACTGATTACTTCTCATAAAGTTGTAATTTGGAATGGACCAAGGTATCAGTTGATTCAGTTCCCAGTTAGCAGCTTCTGCTGTTATGTTGGTACTTTCTTTCTGGTGGGAACTGTTTCCTAACCGGACACTCTTGTTTTTAATTCGGTGGACATATTTAATCATTGGCAGCAACAAACCTGCTTGCTTGGTCCCATAGCTTATTCAGTCTGGCATTTAGGAATTAGGATTAGTGTGTTGATGTCAATATTCTGGGCATGCAAGAACTTCACAAAGGATTCTATTAAAGCTTCATTGTAAGTTACTTACAACTAACTGAAACCAAGCATCAAGCTTTCAAGTTTCAGTTTTTATTTGCAAAATTTTGAAATTAACTACTTTTTTACTTGACTTTCCCTGATTAGAAATTAGAGATTTTTCTCAACAGCCAATTTAACTGCTTAAATTCAGTTGATTACCTCTGCAATCCCCTGTGGAATGAGGTGTCCAAATCAACCATTGGTATTTCTTGAGTTTTATCTTCTCTGATTCGAATTTTCCTCGTACAGATGTGTGACATGCTGTTTTCTCAATTATGTCTGAGGCTTCCGTCCACAAATGTGATGCATCTGGGGGGCCTTCAATCCCTTGGTCAACTTTTTGGTTGTACAACTAAGAGCATCGAGAACCCTTTGGAAACCCTTGCATCACACCAAAATGTAGGAAACAAGAATCTTTGCAGGAATGAGACGTTGCAAGATTTAAGCACGAATCAATCTGCTCAATCCACTTTGCTTTGTGAAACATCAATGGCAGCACTCCTCCTAAGAGGGCTTGCGATAGCTCCTATGCAGCTTGTAGCCCGTGTACCAACTTCATTGTTTTTCTGGCCATTGATGCAACTTGAAGGGGCAGCTAGTGATGATATTGCATTGGGTATTGCTGTCGGTAGCACAGGAAGAGGCAATCTTCCTGGTGCTACATCAGATATTCGAGCAGCACTTCTTTTACTTTTGATTGGTAAATGCACAGCTGATCAGGAAGCACTTAAGGAAGTAGAAGGCAACGAGTTCTTCAGGTAATCTTTTCTAAGCTGCATATCTTTGTCGCATAAAGTGTTGTGCATAGCTAATACTTGGTGTTCATCCCTTCTTCACTCAACACCAACAGGGGGCTTTTGGATGATACAGACTCAAGGGTAGCATATTATTCTGCTGCTTTTCTTTTGAAGGTATGCCTGTTGCAATTGTTGATTGCTTGCTGATAATTCTGTTCCACTTAGCCCTAATGAATTTTGGATGTACAGAGAATGATGACAGAGGAACCAGAGATCTACCAACGGATGCTTCAAAGTCTCATTTCAAAAGCTCAACAGGTTGATGCTCTTTTCCTATCCCATCTTATCAGGGTGAAATCTGAAGTATTACAGGAATATCATTCATATGCATCTGTTATCTAGATTAGCTCCTGAAGGCATGTTCAGGTGCTTAAAGCCTCATAGGAAATTTAATTGCATGCATATATCTGATCTCTAAATTAAGTTGGTACTGACATGTTATTTATGCTGTCACCAGTGTAACAATGAAAAACTTTTGGAGAACCCATACCTTCAAATGCGTGGGATATTGCAGTTGTCAAATGATCTAGGAGTTCAATAATCACTCCGATGTGACATTTTAATGGATAAAGCTTAAATTAGAGTTGGTATTGCAGAAGAATATGTAGCTGTATTCCTCCTCTCCAAACTATAAAAGGTGTGCCCTGCTAAACTTCATCCTCTCTCTCTCTCTCTCTCTCTCTCAGACACACACAAAGGCATGAATCAGTCAAGTGTTGCAGTTATGCATATCGTATGTATATTCATAAGGCCCAATGAGCAGTATATATAGCGAGTACAAGAGAATATTACAAAGGAATATGCCTTACACACATAAGAAAATACAAAGGAATTCCTATTCTAACAGTACTCTCCGGTCAAACTTGGGCAATATAGCAAATCACTGCATGGTTTAGCAAGAAATGGCCACTGAAATATTTTGGTAGAATACAATAGGAAAAAGTTTATTTTTGGTCCCTTAATTCGTCGCGTGGTTTAACTTTTCGTTCCTCGTCTACAAAACCGGGTAAAACACGTCCTTCAACTCTCAAAACCGTTTAGAACTCAACCTTCCAGCTAGCAAAAGGCGGTTTTGACCGCACATGGCATGCCACCTTGGATCCGAGATGGCCAAAACAAGGTGGGGGTTGCATCTCCATGGTAAACCGAGTCCACAAACGGCTCACGGGTAGGTTGGAATATTATTTATTTTGGTTTCAACTTTCAACATTATTTATTTTTTGTTTTTGCCAGCTCAGATCCATGTGGCGTCATGTGGGTCAAAATCGGTCAAAACTGCCATTTACTAACGAGAGGGACGGGTTATAAACGGTTTTGAGAGTTGGAGGACGTATTTACCCGGTTTTGCAGATGAAGGATGAAAATTAAACCACACGAAGAGTTGAGTTGATGGACCAAGAATGGACTTTTCCCAATACAATATATAGACTTCTTGCAGGTCCATATGGTTTACTAGTTGGATTGTGAAAGGGTAGGCATTAAAAACGCATCTTCATTCCACTCCATCTGCATTTCACACTTGGAAAATTTAGGAGCCTACCTTCTGGATTCAGTTCCTGTAGAGACCCGAATATACAAATCCAGACTCTCCTGTGTATTCTGCATTAGTCCAGGATCACGCTAGTGCACACAGTATAAACAAAGATGAAATATCGACCATATCACGATTTACTAGGAAAAGACTCAAATATTATTAATAATTATCAGAGTACGACCTTATGGCCAAGCTTACATTTAATAGCCTGAAAGGCTTAAAGAAACTAGCAGCGGAAAACCAGAAATAAGCGTAGTAGCCATTCGACATGCCCACAGGCAATTGACTGTGGAGCGAAGTCCTAATCTGCGAAGTCGTCGAAGTATCCTCCTCCAGGTACCTCCTGCTGGACTGGTCCTTCTTCCTCAACTGAGCAAATATGGATGAAGCCGTGAGTACATAGAGTACTCAGCAAGTCGTTTGTAACAAAGAATGCAATATAGTATGCAAGACTTACCAAAAGATGGCTGAAAGGTTAATTTTGCAGAAAGCAACGATTTAAAGTAAATACAATAAATAGATTGAAACATGCTCGCCTAAGCGGTAAGGCGGCTCGGGGGGTCAAGGCGTCGCCCCCGCCTTGCCGTTCGTCCGCCTTAGGTCTACCCGAGCGAAACCAGAACTGAGACGGGAGCGGCGGCTAAACCAAAGAGACAAGGGCGAAGAGTACTCACCTCGCCTGGAACCCTAGGCGGTGGGGCCTCCATCTCGCCGCTCCCGTCTCGGCGTTCGCTCCAGTAGCAGCAAGGTACACCTCTCCCTCCCCCTCCTCTCCCCTCTCCCCTCCTCTCTTGATGGTTTGCAGCCGGTACGGTGTGAAGGCGGAGGAGAAGAGCGCTCCCCCGAATTTTAGAGCTGCAAAACCAGCACTAAAAGATAGAGCTCAATTTTAGATGAATTTAGGAAAAAGAATCGGTTTAATCGGAGTTCGGATGAAGGAGAACAAACAATCTAAAGTTTGCCGGGCGAGAAAATGCTGAAAAATAGCAAAAGTTACTGTTCATCTGAGAGCAGCACTTTTGGAGAGAAGGCTAGCGCTGGCGAGAGTAGGCATGGGAGGTGAATCTAACTAGCAAAATGGGTTGTTAGGGATCTAAGGCACACATAGGAAGCGACGTCACGCTAAACGAATCACGGTGACGGCACAGGCGGCTACAATGATATGGGTAGGAGAGGAATAAAATCCGGGCATAGGACAGGGAGAAGTAGGGTGAGCATGGGCTAGAACGTGGTTTGGCGAAGCTAGAAAAATTATCGGCTCGGCCAGAAACCCATCGGTGACGGCGCAATCGACGCTTGAACAACGTCGGGAAGGAAAAAGGGAAAACTTAATATCTTGATGCTCGGTGAACGAAATCTAAAACCACTTGGAGGGTAGCTACCTGGGATGGTTTGGTACAATGTGACGCGAACGGATTGGTGAAAACATCACCGGGTAGATGGGGGACACGAGATGCCATTGACGGCCATGGCGAGGTTCGGAGGTAAAAATTTGTTGAGGTTTTTTGGAGAAAAGGAAAGAAGCACAACGTAGAACGCGGCGAGGCAAATCTAAGAAAAATTACGGCACGGGCTAAAGCTTACCGGAGACGACGAATCGACGTCGGGAAGCGCTCTTGACCTAGATTGGGGGAAACTCGATTCCGGGAGATTGGCTGCACCAAAATCAAATTAACTTGGCTAGAAGGTAAATGGGACATGATGGCACAATGTGACGCGAAAGGATCAAGAAAAAAACTCACCGAATAGCTCGAGACGCGACGAGCAATTTCGGGACCGAAGGACCTCGGTGCCGACGGCGTCCTGAGCTTTGAGGGGACTTGGCACGGCTTGGGATGGGTTTAGGGGGGTTAAGGGGTCATATTTATAGGCTTGGAAGAGATAGAAACCGACTCCAATTCGCAGATTTCGGTTTAGAGTCCGTTTCAGAAAATAGGAGATAAAAGAACGGATGAACGAAACGGAAAGAAGTCAGTTGGGATGGATTCCTTGCGTGATTTGGCACAACTTTCCTTTTGGAAAGACATTGAAATAAGGTTCGGATTGGAAGTTATGAAGAGAGGGAAAAAGGAAGGAAAACTGTACAGATGACTGGATCGAATCGATCTCTGCCTGCGCTGGGAAGACGCATAAACAGTACCTCTCTCCTCTCTCTTTCTTTTTTTTGGAAATTTAAAATTGAGCTCAAACAAACTTCAAAAAATCCAAGAAAATGCAGAAAAATTCCTTGTGACACAAGGAACACAAATAAAATATTTTTGACCAATATTAATATTTAATTTATTTATATTAAATCTTTTTAATTAATAAAAATTCTAATTAAGCTTTAATTAATTCCAGAAAAATCCAAATGGTGAATTTTATTTTAAAAGCTTCAAAATGGCTCTGAAAATCGGGATGTTACAGTTCCTCTGAATTTGCATTTGCACTTTGAAGTTTCCTATGTTAGTCAACTTGATAACCTCTGAGTACCTCTACCTTACACAGCACAACACAATGTTTCTTTGATACTTTGAAATGAAACCGGAAATAGGAAGGCATTTATGACCTGTTTTAGCTGCTTATATTTTAATTGATTTGACTATGTTGATCAGCCTGTATTAGAATCTTAGAACTTGACATGATGTACTACTGTACTTATGAGGTAACTAACGGGCCTTGATAATCTTACAGATGTTTGAGTGAATCATGTAAATTACTGCTTTGGTCGGATGCATGTACAGGCCTCTGAATTTCTTTATTCCTTATTAGATTTGAATCAATATCTGTCTGGGGGTCACTATTATTTGCAAGATGAGTTGGAGATCATCGCATTATAGACATCGTACCCTTTGTGGCTATCTCAATGGTTTGATGACTAAGGACGAGATGGTGTTCATAAATGTGACTCCTGCAATTTGGTAACGCACCATTCAGATCGAGCCAGCGCAACTTTTTGCGAGGCATGCTTGGTTCAATAATAGTCTGTATGTGTGTTTTGCCTGCCTTCCCATCTTAATTTAAGAAGGCGTAGATGTCAGTGAACTTCCAGACAACTCTTCTGATTCTTATATCTGTATTGGGAGCCGGAGGTAACAATGTAATTGTGTAGGGTGAAACAAAAACAATTTTGCTTGTGCTAATTTGATTGTATCGGTCTGTATACCATGTTGCTTAACTGTAACTAAACTATTGTTAATTATGCATATGGGAAAAGCTAGATAGTATCCAATCACATTTGTGGGCTCGGATGAGTTTGGAGGTTTCCACTTTTGGTTTGTGTTTGTGCTGCAATCAAGCGTTTGAATGGTGAAATGATTGGCTCGGTAATACCCACTTGAGTGTCCATGCATTCGTAGATTTGCAGCATGTTCAGATTGGTGCAACAGCCAAGTAGTGTTTGATGGTTTCGCATAGTTTTGACGAGTGGAAGTGGAAGCATGCATTACAGTTGTCGTTCAAAAGAAATTACACGTGATACTGATTGAACTGGCAGTTTGCCCCTTCTTGTTCACCATGTGCTACCGTTGTTCACTATGCACAGCGTTCTATGTACAAGATACAAATGCATGGTCAGTTGCACCATTTCTTCTCAGATGTTGTTCAATACAAATACAAGGTGTTGGTAACAGCTAGGGCCAACGGACCATTTCCGCCTGCAGACCCATCTTGAGAGTCGTGCGATATCTTCGTCATGCCCAATTGCGGCCAAAACTCGAGAGAATACTTGCACCATTCCATTCCATTCCATTCCATTCACCAGTAATCCCCACAAGAGCAGAGCAGAGCAGAGCAGAGCCCGTCTCTGAAATGACGAAACCTCTTCTTGTCCCGAACCACGATCTCCCTCTGTGACCTTGGAGATCCTTGCACATCCTGATGTTCTTCAACACCCTGACCGAATGCAATGGCCTGGCCTGCTTCTCTCTGTGCCACCGCACTACCTCCCACCTTCTCGTCCTCCAGCACCACCGTTGTATCAGGAACGTAGCCGATTCTGCTTATCCTCTCTTCCCTGAAGAGAGCTAGTTTTCTCCTGCGACGAAGCTCTACACCTTGCCCGCGACGACATCGATCCAGCTGCAGCCTGCAGACACCGGAGACCTTGAGCATCTTCCCCGTTTCATCCCACTGCCCGGATCCAGCATACAGTACCACCGGCATTCTGCGCGTCGGCACCGCAAAGGTACGGACCAAACACCCACATTTCCCTCAGGCTGCGACGTGTCACCTGTCAAATGCATGCAAACCTCTCCGGATGACAACCGAATTAATGCTATGCAGCTCCCTCAGCTTGGCCAGCTCCGACGGCAGGACGCTCAACATGGTAATCTCATCTAAGAATGCGCGCTCGGCGCCGTTGATCTCGCCGCACGCACTTGGCGTACATATCGACCAGCACGTTGCTCACCCGCAGCTTCCCGTCCCATCCAGACTTCACCGCAAGGCTATAGTTGGAAAGTAATCTTAGCTTTCCAAGTAATACTACGGTGTAAAATTGATTAGTTTATTTTCTTTATTAGGTTTTTCTTGTTTAAGTTATTCTATAGATAGATCTATACATATACTATAAATATTAGCCTCAAAGTCGAGATAAATAAGAGCAAAAAAGAACAAGAAAAAGTTTTGGTTAGGCAGTTGCAGCCGAGCACTAAAATTCTTGTACGCGCGTTATTGTTCTTTTCTACTGTGAGTTTTCTCTTGGAGCTGGGCCAACACTTGGTACTAGAGCCCGAGTTCTTGATCCATGTGTGCCCAAGATCACACCACGCTCTCTGGGAAGTAGTGTTACCGGTGACAAGACAACATCAGGTGTGATGGTAAAGGAGAGTTTCGCCATCTCGTTGTATTATACGATGCTCACAACGAGCAATTACACAGACTGAGCAATCAAGATGAAGGAAGGGCTCAAGGAGGAGTAGTGCCAGTTCCTCACAGGACAGGTGACGTACATGAAGAACGGCCACCATAGCGACACATACCAGAATTGGCAGTGGTAGCCCAACAACTGCTCCATGCCCAGGTTTGACACGAAATTGTTCATGGATAGGCTCCAACGGAAGCAGATCATGTTCGTGGGGGACACGCTGAACCAAAACCAGTGAGAGTTGATGGTGTGCCTAGTGCAGTTGGCGCTATTGCCGGGGAAGAAGTTTGTCACCTGGGAGGGCCAGCGGGTCATCTTCCATGCCGTGGAGTACAACGTGACAGCGGAGTTCTATTGGGCGTCGTTCCTAGTGGATAAGTACGACTATGCCTAGTTCCCGACGAGAACATGCGGAACATTAAGAAGATATGTTCATTGTCCTGAGTCAAGTCTGTGGAGTTGAGTCTGAGATGTTGAGAAGGTGTGTTCGCGTCTTAAGTAGAGTACAAAAGGTTGAATCTGGTACATTGGAGAGATGTGTTCATTGTTGAAGGACCATGTAAGAAGATCCGGAATAATGCTATGATAAATCATTGCAAGTTTCGTAGAGTGGTTATTTGATTTTGCAAAAGATGGCATTTTGTTTAGGCTTTTTTCTGAAATTTTCAAGAAAAGGTAGTACCATAGGTGTTGGTGCGGTCATACCGCAGGATGGTAGTACCACAAGTGTTGATGCAGTCATACTGCAATTGGGTATCACCGATTACACGGTAGTACGTTACTTCCAGATAGGTCCATTTCGGGTGCGGTAGTACATGCATGTTGCGTAAGGTGCTATCGGATTTCGCATAAAATAGGTTTTTGGGAAATTGATTCATGGATTGAGTTGGGGTAACCTAAGTCATTGCATTAAAGTTGTATGATGCATGTTTTGGCTATCGTAGGTTAAGTTATGAAGAACTTGTACTCGAAAATAATTTTTGTCTTTGGATATGCAGGGTCGCTTGGAGTCAACCGTGGTTAATGGCAATGATTGGGGCTAGACTCATGGAGGAGCTGACCTTCTAGTAGTGACCTTCCACTATAGTCAATTATGTGAATGGACCCAACTTTTGAGATGCATATGTTCTTTCCTGCAGTAGTGACCTTCCACTATAGTCAATTATGTGAATGGACCCAACTTTGAGATGCATATATTCTTTGTAAAGGATAACACACTTCTTAGCTTCTAATGTTTATATCACAATCACCATGGTTTTATAGTATCACGTTATTACTTGTGCTATCTGTATGGTATTTATTATTCCATTGTAATGCACAGGCGCCTTACTATGTGTGGTCAGATGCTTGTCGGCACGTACTGATTTGCATTTGCAGTTCTTTGGTTTTACAAGATTCTTACAATTAATTTCATTTCCTTTCGATTGACCTGCCTATCTTTTGTCGTAATTCACACGGCGATTAATCCTTCTCTTACCTTGTCAGTTCAAGGCGCTATATATAAGATCGGCCGGCGCGTAACAATTATACATCCATGCATGTTGACAGTAACTGCAACTTCAGTCAGCTTTCACAAGCAGTTTAGTCTGAACCAGGACTAGGTGCAGTTCGAATTGCAGCTGAAAGAGAGATGTAGATAGGTACTATACGTACCATGCACCAGTTAAGATGGTCGTGGGATATATAGCTCGAGTAACTAGAGTACTTAACTATGACATGAATATGATCACCAGATAACACATGTAGTATAGTATAAATCACGGGGATTTATTTAGGGGGGGCGGGAACATGCATGACACCGAGCAGGACCCTCGCATCATGCATGCAGCTGATGCAGGGCATGCAAAAGACTTGAGCCTTTCCAGTTGCATTACATAGTAGTGATTAAGTAGAGGGAATATATATGTAGCGAGCGAGCTGCAGTGCAGGCAACTTTGGTCCTAGTTGCAGTTGCAGCAGGAGCAGCCGCAGCTGGTGCCGCACTTGCAGGCGGTGCAGTCGCAGCCGCCGTTCTCCGCCGCCATCTCGAATCCACCGGAGCTCCTGCAGCATGCATGCATCATTCCAAGTGCCAGTATATAAGAATCTCCTTACCTTAGAACAATTAACACTAGCTATATAGGACGAAACTAGCTAGTATATCATTAGCTAGTGATCTGATGAGGAGGAATAAATAAAATCACGTACGCCTTGTGGGTTGCAGCGACGAGGACGGTGGTCTTGGTGGCAGTGGCAGTGGCCTCCACTTCGGGGTACATCTTGCATCTGTACGCCGTATGTACGTACGTATCAGTATGTGCAATTGCGATGCAAATTAAGGAAGGCATGCATCATTTTTATCGACCGATTGATTTGCACATTGAATTAAGCTTCAGTAGTCTTTCCCAGCTATAGTTCAGACTCTTGTCATAATTAGCATGTCACCAAAAATAACTACAGATCATGTATATAGTTAAATGAACGGTAGCTACTACGACTGTGAGACAAGCTAGTACCCGCCGCATCCGCTGCCGCACTTGCAGCCGGAGCCGCAGCCGCAGTTTCCTCCGCAGCACGACATCTTCCTTCCTCTGGCTTTTGATGGAACAAGCTAAGCTAGTGGATGGATGTGTGGAGGCTAATCAGGTGGCTTCTTGTGCTCTTTCTTCTTTCTGGCCTGAGGAGCAGTGCCGACTGCCAAGGCGATGAAGGCTATTTATAGGCAGCTGGAAGAGCAACTGAGCAAGTAGTAGTGTACATGTGCGATCGGTGAGAATTGAGATGAGAAAGAAGATGCTGCACTTCGCCAAAGAATGGACGCGAGCAACCGAGGGACCACCGCTTAGGGAAGAGGAATAAGGATAGGACCCATTTGTATTCTCCCCCTCCCTGAGAGGCACTATTTGTTTTTTCCTTGCAAGAAATCAAAAACTTATGTATTTATTCGTGAGATAGGAGTAATATTTATTCGTAGGGAGTTATTGTATCCGTTTCTTTTTTACTTGGTGTTCCAGAATCTATACTGTTGAACTTTATAGAGTTTCATCGCCAATAGATTTAAAATAATCTAGATTAGCTATATAAAAATTATATTATTAGATTTATCGTTAAAATATTTTTATAATATTATGTTTTGTTAATATATCTCCCTGTAAAGTTGTAAAAGGGCGGAAAGCGCTGTAACAGAGCAACACGACACGAGGAGGGGAGGGAGTACGACCTGTGTGGAGATAAATATCACTGATATTTGGCATTAATTACTACTGAATTCTGTGCGCGTCATAAGATAAGACAGATAGAGGCTTCGATTATTCGTCTGCTTCCATTGCCTGAGTACGTACGTAGCAGGCGCTTTCTTGGCAGAGAAACCAACATCCACCCATCACATCGCAAAAGCAATGACAAAAGGTAACAACAAGGAAAATGGAGAACGATCTCTCTTTTCTGTCCAGCATTCAGACGCAACTACGCTGCATTCATGGCTAAAACATTGTCGGCAATTGAACGAGTGATTGATACTACTTGTTCACAATTATTGACCGGAGGAGAGAAAAAAAAAAAAAAGAATCACAACTTAAGCAAAGCTGAAACACATTGCAGAGACGCAGCGGCAAACGCTGCATGCGGATGGCAAAGATAAAGGGAAACGATTGCTATAGTAAGCGCGAAAGCAAAAGGTATAATATAGGGGAAGAAAAGAAATGGGGATCTGATTTATTATCGCATATGGCTTCAACAAGCAAATTAAAGAAGACTTTGTTCTTCTTAATGAAAGTTTTTTATTCTCGTCGCACGCTAAGCAGTGGAAATGCATGATCAAGTCAGGTAATTGAGGAACTCTGCAGCGGTTGCAATTGCTCCCCCAGTGATAGCGTTCTTGACGACGTTCTGCCTATGGCCGTGGTTCACTGCAGACACCAACGCTCCGGTTACGGCACCTCCAAGCATCGCGTTCTTCTGCCAAGACCACACAACACAGATGAATTGTCACTGTGACCACGGATCGATCCCAGCATATATGGTACGGTGGCTTGGAGAAAATTGAAAGATTATATATACACACTCTTAGTTGTCAGATAGTATGACATGAATGAATTACCCAGTCCCTGTGGCCACGGATCCTTTCGATTCCATACTCCACGCCCACATATACACCAGCAATAGTACCTGAATGTATGTATGTTAGCAATGAAAATCGCGAAAGCATGCCTACTATCGCAATAAGTCAAGGACTAACAAAGTCAAAGGTACGTGCTCGTTTGAGTTGAAAGAAATCAAGTGGAGTAATATGCGAATGAATTACCCCAATACGCGCCTTCCCTGCACATTTTCTTCAGCTGCATATAAATTCAGCAAGGCATTATATTAGCCCGCACGCAGCACACGGAACATCATTTAATTTCTGAAGAAACTGTTTCATCAATTGATGCTATACCCCCGAAGCGTAGTGCATAACAGCTACGTGATTTCAGTTCTCCATGATTCATATATATGATGGAGTATAAAATTCTTGGCGTTAGAAGTTATAGATATTAAGATCGCAGTTGTGTCTGCACGGCCCATATATCTCAAGATGTAATGGATCAATTAAGTAGCTAGCATACCGTCGCAATTGTACTGCTGGTGCCAAGTTAATTAATTGAGAGGAGTAAATGGGATGATGCATGCGATGGACATAGATACTTACCGCACGCTCAACCTTGTGCTTTGAAACGTCCCCTGCGGAGAGAAGAAACCATGTACGTGTTATATACACATGCTGCACGTACGCGAATAATTAATATACAGTAGCTAGCTAGGTTGTTACTCTTGGAAAAACGTACTTATTCTATATACGGTGGCATCTCGCAGTGCAGATTAGTTTCTGTATAGTAGCCACCTTAGTAGATCTATATGGCTAATTATGAGCAAGAAACTAAACACGCAACTGGATCTTAGGTTGCATCATTCGGTAGAATCATGACCGATTGGCCAACCCTTAATTAATTCGTCTGTGTTTTATTTAGTACTCTCTTTCAGATATATTTGGAGGGCTAATATATATGATGGAGAAGATGCATGAAAGCATGTAGAGATCGAGGATGTAAGTTGAGTAGTAGGATTAGATATGAATGAAAATGCAGGTACGCGCGCACCTCTGTGGAGGCACTCAAAGGTCTCCTCAGCAGCGACCTTGCAAGCACCAACCTGCAGCGCATGCATGCGGCAGCGTATGTATGTATAGCAGATATATATATATATGCATAATGCATAGAGAGATTGATGAACATATGTATGACGATGAATATGTGTGTGTGTGTGTGTGTGTATACATACGGCGCCGATCTTGAGGAAGCCGTCGACGGTGCGGTTGAGGAAGGGGTGGCCCATGTCGACGGCGAAGTCGAACCTCGGCGACGTCAGGGTGCCGGAGAAGCCGCCGTGAGGCATATTGGCCGGCCGCCCGGGATTGCAACTTGGAAGGAAGAAGATGGATCGAGGAGGGATGGACACAATGCAAGATGGTTGTACAGATTTTACTTCTTGTTATTTATAGATGGATATGGATCTAACATGCATGGAGTGGCTAACTGACAGTTGAGTATATATAGAAGCATGAGATCGGGGGCTTCAGTCAGATGAATTGCATGGAGCTGGTGCATGCTAGTGTACGAACTTGAAACGGTCAGCCGGCCGGACTGCGGCTAGCTAGGGAACACAACCAGCTCGATCGGATCCGCACGCATGCTTCGCGCTGCACGTAGTACGGCTTCCGGGAGCAACTTGAAACAGTCAATAAGGGACTGTTTAGTTGTCTGCATGTGCTCATGCAGTTGCATGAGCGTGGCAGCCGAGGAGGAAGCTCCTCACCACGTTTCTCTCACGGCTCCGGTTGATTTTTGCATCCACTCGTGCAGACTCTCTCCTCCATGTAGGCAACCAAACACCATCTCCCTGCATGCGCTGGTGCGAGCCACCCCCATGCAGACAACCAAACAGACCCTAAGTCGCTAGGTCTCTTGGCTCGTACCCCCTCTCGGGATCCCAATACTTAGGAATCCCGCTCGTTTCGGTTTCAGTTTCTGACTTATTTTTTACTATTTATAAATTTCGTCTTTTTCTAAACTTTTAACTTTTTTTGAGCTTTTTTGCCGGTTCTTTTTTCCCGTATTCATTTACGTTGTTCGTGATAAACTAGCATATTTTTTCTATTTTTTAAATTTTTTAAATTTAATTACATCAAATAAGCTACCTTCAGTTACAGTAAAATTTCAACCGCTACAATGCAATTTCAACCACAAACCATAGCTTTTCAGCCCAACTGAGTTAGTCTCCTCCAAGCAGCTCCTCTCGTTCTTCTACTGCTGCGCGATTAACACAGGCAAATTAGAATACGGTTTTCAATGCTTTTCAAATTGCCATTATTCCTGGCTGCCTGCCACACACAACTGCGCTTCACATGCGTGCCTTTGCCATACATGAACCGGCCACCAATGAACAGAAACCACAAGTTTGGTTTACAGCCACAAACAAAACAAGAAAGCTGCGAGCAACGATGCTTCAGTGTATTCCTTGATTACACATGCTCAACCAGAATTGTAAGGTGGTATAAACAAAAATGGGCCTAGATGACAGACTAACAAGAGCTCATGGAGATTATTCCTTTCCCCCCTCCTCCACAACTTACTGCTTGGTTAGGCTGATTTTTTATGACTTATGACTGAATTTTCGCTGCTGAAATTACAAATGTAACTGATAGCTTATTTGGCATAATTAAATTTAAAAAATTTAAAAATGGGGAAAAAAGAGGGGTTAGCTCAGCACGTATAATACAAACGAATACAGGAAAAAAAAGAACTAGCAAAAAAGCTCACAAAATATCCAAAAAGTCAGAATAAGACAAAATTTAGGAATAGTGAAAAATAAGCCGGAAGTCAGAAGCCCAAGCCCAAACGAACGGGGCGAATTTTTCAATGTCAAGAATGCAGAAAACTCGGACCAAAACAACCGGAGATTAATCCGGCTAATCGAATCCTTGTAAAAATATTAGGTTCTTTTTTTCCCAAAAGATTGCTTCAATCTCATCAGGACAGCCTACTCTACCAACAATTTTCCACCCCGCCACTTCTGCATACAGCGAGGTCCTCGTGTTATTCCACTGAGCGATCACAATAGTCTGCTAAGAGACTTGATTAGCAGTTTGATGTTCCGCCTAGTTACCTCATCACCGGTGAAACCAGAGACGTCTGAGCTGATACTCTGAAAGCAAGCAAGGACACGAGTGCAAACACCTTGTCAACCTGCTCTTCAGTTTGAGAAATAAAAACTGGCAAAAAATGGTGAAAACACAGACCTCAATATTCTTCAGAGTAAATATAAGGGTGAAAATAGACTGCTTGATAAGATCGGTGTTCTCAGGGGTAAGCATGGAGGACTTCAACCTTCTGCAAGGTAGCATAAATATAAGGTAGTGAAGCATCTATCATAACATTCACTCTCCTATTAGATCGTACAGAGACTAATATATACTAGTATACATTTAGAGGGAGTGGCATATTATAAAAGCTTGTAAGAATTTTTACAAAAATAGCCAGTACTAGGATTTCCAATTCAGCTATGCAAATGAACTTCAAACAAAATGTTGACTTGAAAACTCAAACCTTGCAAAATTCAAACATATTATTCTCCAGTTTGTATAAATGATAATAACGAGTCTTAACTCTACATGTGTTCCACATAAATAAACAAGATGTTTTAAAATCAAAGCTGTGTAAAGAATATGTTTTTAGACCGCAGTGCTTTCCAGCAGTACCTTAAATCACTGGATGCATCAGCCAGGCCTTTAGCTATAGTCTCCACATCCTTCAGCGTGTCACTACCACGAAACTCAGAGAGCAAAGGTTGAATCTCTTCAGCTAAGTCTTCAATCTGTTCCATCACATACGAAATTTAACCACAGAAGTAGAATCCAAAAAATATCTATTTTTCACAAACAAAATAAGATTCACAAAACTTCATAGATGGAGGAAGCAGCACCCACCGCCCTCTTTTCCAAAAGCATGCAACATAAAGAAGAAAAACCAAACACCACATTCCCACTAAGTGGAGGTCCCCACCTCTTGACCATGGTTCTGAAGACAGTGTTAACCAAACATGCCAAACAGGGCAGAAACGCGATAATGATAAAATGGACATAATCCTGAAATTTTCAGCAGTTCAACTATATATTGGTATAGCCTGAGTCAGTGTCGAACTCTAGCATTTTAAATACCACTAAATTCATTATAGTGATCTCACAATCAGGCCATGTATTTGATTTGCACATCCAATTTCCACCGCATGCAAGACATACACCAAGACAAATAAATGAAAATCTACTTGGAATCAATAATCAAAATACAAGGACATGATTTATGCCACACATACATGATAAGTTCGGAAAGACTGTCAGGTTATGCAGAATCAGGCCCCAATCATATACATTTGGCAAATTAATGTTTCTTCACAATATCTAAAACGTACTAGGGATTGGGGAAACACTACTGCACTTCCAGATCTGCTTGACAAAACTTCATCAATGGGAAAAGGGCATTTGAACCATGGAATCCTATTCAGCAGTATTGAGTAATATGCATTGGTTGCACAGAGATTCGATGAGCTAAATACGAGAAATATATCAAAGGTTGTAAACTGTTACACAAAAACTGGTGAGAAGAATGTACCCGTGAAAGGAGTGGTTGTGCTTCTTCCATTATAGATGCAACTTTTTCGGCCAACTTATAGCTTTTATTAACACCAATTTCTTCCATGTCTCTTCCTAGACGAGTAAATATTCCGACCAGTGCATCTAAGCTTACTCCTTGCTGTCCTTTCATCCTTTCTTTGTCACAGAGAATTAAGCCTTCTTTGGAACAGTCTGGGTCAAGTGGACCAACCGAAGGTGTAGGGAGTGGATCTTTTGGTGTAATATCAATCAGAGTCTCCATTAGAAGACCAGACTGATTCACCTCAACCAATGAATTGCAGGGTACAATAATTTTATCATCTTCAACCTGCCATATTGAAGACAGCACAAATTCAGTCCAGAACATATTGACACTTGCAAGAAAAGGAGAAGTTTATACACTGAAGAAATGTAAGTGTAGGCAACAATAGAAAAAAAGAACTATGGATACCCAACTTACTAGCATGCCACTAACATCAAATAGTAACTTCCTCTAAAAAAATCAAATAGGGACGCCCACCTGGCTTTGCACAAATTCAAGTTAAATGAGGTCTAACTATAGAGATTGGCTGATGATAGGTAGCTGAACATAGTGATGTGGTCATGAACTGACGATTGAAATTGAAAGCTAAACTCAACCTAATTATCTATCTGGAAAATGCCCGTTCGAAAAATTATACTGAGAGAGCTGAAAATCCTGTGGAACAACAGAAATGTAACATAACGACACATTGGGTGAACTAAAGTACGGTTCAGTTTCAAAAGGTTGCTCTATGAATTATAAGCATTCGGGCTAACCCAATGCAGCACTTAGGAAGGTGGTATAACTCACAGGCCTGTACCGTCAACATCAAACTGAAAATGTGAAGTCCTGAGTAAAAATATCATTGGGTGTACTGAAAAGCTCAAGCATGTACACTGTTCTAATTTACCAGATTTGACAAAACTAGAGATTGGTGAGGTGGTTTGAAATCAACATGGCAACAAGACTACTGACATGCCTAGGTCCTAGGAGTCTTTTCATGATGAAATTCTTATAAAGTTGCCTGTGGTCAACTATTATAACTCCAGATAAGTTCAACCACCAGAAGACAGTGAATTAGAAATCTACAAAACAGCCATTGAATAAAAAAAATTTCTAGTAGAATTAAGTTTTGGACCTTTTGGTTAACAGTTAGCAGGAAACGGTGAACTAATTAGCATGTAGATGCAAGACTATGCATTCAATTCAATTAAACAAAAGTAGCACAGCAAATCCTGCTTGAACTTTCAGGAGTAAAGTCCATTACCGGTTCTTAAACTTTTTATGCTGTGTCATCCCGGTCCATAAACTTTTAAAGTATGTCATCCCGGTCCTTAAACTTTCAAAGTGTGGCAATTTCTTTTGAAAGTCTATGGACCGGGATGACACAGCATAAAAAGTTCACTGCTACAACTATATAGGATATTGCCACACTTTGAAAGTTTAAGGACCGGGATGATATACTTTAAAAGTTTATGGACCGGGATGACACAGCATAAAAAGTTTAAGGACCGGTAATGGACTTTACTCAACTTTCAGAGTGAATTCTATCAACGACTAGGGAATTTACAACTTTAATCAAGTTTCATGGTCTATTTTGCATCCAACTTCCACATATTGCAAGGTAGTACTTTTATTTTATATACATACAACTTTGATCAAGGAATGCAAAAGATAACACCATAAAGGCTTGAAGTCGATTCACTCAACTAGAGCAAGACTAGAAAGGAAGCAAAGAGTTTGAACGCACCTCAACGTAGGCATCAATGCTCCTGAGTGAAGAGTCTACGCGGACGACGCTCCCCACGGTGACCCCGCGTATCCGCACGGGCGTGCCGACGCAGATCCCGCAGGCCTGGCTGAACTCAAAGACTGCATTGTACTTGCGGAACCGTGAGCGCAGCTGGAACCCTCGGAGCCAGGCCAGGGCGAGCGCGAGCAGCGCCGCGCCAGAGACCATGAAGAGGCCCACGCCACCCTCCCAGACGCTGCGCTTGCCGAAGCCGTAATCCCCCAGCGGCTGCAGCGTGCGGCGCCACAGCGTCCGAGGCACTTGGATGAGCGCAGCAAACGGGTTCTTGCCATCTGGCGCCGGCACCGGGTTGCCGGCGGTGCTCGCGGCGCATGCGACGGAATTGGCAGGCTTGTTGGTGCGGGGCGGGTTTAGAGCAAGGGTGGGCGCAAGGAGGGGAGGTTGCGTGGGGGGAGATGAGATGAATGGGGAAGGGAGAAAAGATTTGGTGGTCACAGCTGAGGGCATGGTGTGGTGTCCTTGCTCCTCCTTGGTCCAAGCAGGACTCCTCGGCCGTGGCCCTCTCCTCGTCGCGCCTCCGCCGATTTAGCTGGCCTCCGTGATCTAGAGAGCATGGTTCCCCAAAGAAAGAGGAGAGGAGATGTAGAGAGAGATTGAATCCGTTAAAAAACAGGGAAGGGGGATTGGATTGGGAGAGGGATTGGGGAAATTTTGTTACCTTTGGTGGCGCGGCTAGGGCTAGGGCGTGCCTCCCATCGATCTCTTCCGAGTGACTCTGGAACAGCAAGTGGCCGGCCGCCGGTGGTGGCGATGCTCCTCGGAGCCCCTCGGGCCTTGAGTAGAGAAGAGAAGAGGAGGGTGAGGAGGGTGGGGAGTCGGAGCTCAGACGCAGCCCGCCTAGCGTCGCGTCGTCGCAGGCAGTTGCTCGCTCTTCTTCGCCGACGTCGTCCGGCGAAGGTACCTCTCGCCTTCTCCTTGACGAGGAAGGAGATGGTGCCTGTCGTGCCCGAGACGAGAAAATTGATATTATGTCACTCGTTTGGAGTGGTTTCGATAAAATGATACTCTCTAGATGATAATTGTTAAAATATCATCTAATATATGATTATCTCTATGATTTATCATTTTAAGGGTTTTAACTATTTTTTTATTTTTTATTTTTTCCCCAAAATTGCATAAGAAATGTCCAAAATACCCTCCTTTTAGCCATTTCGTTGAGTCTCTGCTCCGTTCGATTCATTCCAGCAGACTTAATCGGTTCTCTCAGTCTCTCCACCGCCGCCGCCGCGGCAGGCACGGGCCGCCTGCACGGAGAAGCCCAGCACGCATCCACCGACCAGATCGGACACCGAGCCGCTCGTTTCCTCCTCCCGGCCACCCACGGTCGCCGGCGATGAGCGGCGGGCTTCCGGGATTCCGTACGGCACCTATCACCCTGATTTCTCTACCCAACTGAATCGAATTCTCAAATCGTTTTTTGGGCTTCTTTCCCGTCCTCTGTTTATCTACTGTTGCAACTCACAATCTTAGTAGTAGTACGATTGGACCAACCAACCTGATTCGATCTGTTGCCGCGCAGACAATGCGCCGGTGTCGAGGGCCGTGGTCATCGCCGCCGCGCTCTTCTCCGTCCCATTCGGCTTCCGCGGCCGCTTCCTCGACCTCGGCCTGTCCTACGAGGCAAGTCGCCCTACTGTCAGGACCAAGTCACTCGCTACCCAGTGCTTGTACTAGATCCTACCTGCTGCAGACACTCTTAATTTTGGGGGTCAACGCTTGCTAGTTGTGTTCTGCGATCAAAAAGTGGAATTGTAGGACAAATTATGTGTAGTGGTATATCAAGTGTTGTTCTGAAGATGCAGACGTAGTAGAATCCCCGTTGCCTGAATGCCTGTGTCAATTTGGTTGGATTGAGCTGCAGTTGGGTAGATGTTTGCGGGGATCATATGGCTTCTCCGTGCAGAGGAGGCGGCGGAGAATCGAACAGAGACAGAGACTCAAAGAAATGGCTAAAAGGAGGGTATTATGAACATTTTCTATGTAATTTTGAGGGAAAAAATAAAAAATAAAGGAGAAATGGCTAAAACCCCTGAAATGGCAAATCATAGAGATAATCATGTATTGGATGACATTTTAACAATTGCCATCTAGAGAGTGGTATTTTATCGAATGGAGTGGCATAATATCAATTTTCTCACCCGAGACGGGACCGGACCATATCTTTTTTTTTAGCACATGACCACACACACGCGTACGTGGTGTCCCTAAAAATTTAAACAAAGGCTATTGCAAGCACATATTAAACACGCATCGTAAGTACCTCTCTAGAGGTACAGTTCATAGGAATCAATTGCAGAACCAGATCTCAAATTATCTAAGCTATCGGTGGAGACCTGGGAACTAGAGTCCGTAGAGAATTAGTGTTTTGAACGTAAAAGCTAGGAACAAAAGCCCAAATCAACCGAAGAATAGCTAACCTAGCCCTGGACTGGGCTATGCCTGATTTCACCCCTGATAGGAATAGTCTCCCGAGATAATGAGGTTTCTCTCTTCATTTGTTCTGCGAGGACCGATCAAGTTACTAAAATTGAACCATATGTAGAATATAATTGGCTTGCTCCAAACAGCTGATAGCTGTAGCTTTTGGCTTTTTTATGAGGTAATTGCACTGTAGTGGATGTTACTTTTTTTCTAAGTTAAAAAACGAGGAAAAATAAGAAAATTTGGAAGTATACCATTGTACCTTTTGAAACAATACAAAAGAATAAGGGAGAAAAGAAAAAACCAAAAAAGAGCCAAAAAAATCAAAATTAAGAAGGTCAAAAGGTAAAACCACTTAAAACAGGACAATGAATATCTGTTTGTGAATGCCATGGAGTAGGTCAGAATGGGCTTTTACGTCCTAGGCCATCCACTTTTAATTTGACATGTGTTTTTCTATTGCTTGACGGGCCAGCGTTCCTTTCTGCATCCTTAAGAAAAAGGAAGAAACAATTAAGTATGACTAGTTAACAGCGTGCACTAGTGCTAGACTGCTTTTTTTGAGGAAGGTAAGGCCTTATTATATCATCACAGGTACATTTAAGAACTTTTACGGCCCTAATAATCAAACTAACGGCCGGACGCCTGGGCACAAACACTTCTAGGCTTCTAGCTAGCTTTCGAGTAGTGTGAAAGCAGAGCGGATAATTTTCATCAAACCAACTAACCAAATGTTTGCAGAGCGAATACGAAAGGAGTAAACAAGTATCTGACATCATTTGTATCCGACTCTAATTCCAAGAAAAAAATATAGAATATGATACGGGACGAGTGATATCTATTTGTATATATCTGTATGTCAAGTGATATGAAAAAGTATGTTGTGACTTCATTTAGAAACAAGATAATGTATAGGTGGATTACAACATCTAAACAGGCGGAGAATATTGAGTGCTCTTCTTTCGATATCTCGATGATTAGTCTCTTCGTGTTCGCTTTAGATGGTGCTCCACTCCCCGAGCATTTACTTCTCTCCTAAGTCACTTTTCATCTACTTTCTTCTCTCTATCACTAGCACGTTATCTCGCCTCTCCACCACCCTCGAGTGACCCGGTCGCACCCATGTCGCCACTCCAACTCCATGTCTCCCTCCTCCCACCCCACCCACTCCCTGTCCCCGCCTCCCAACACTCCGCCTCTCGCTTTTCCTCCACCACATCTTGCCCACTCACTGTTTGCCTCCTCACCCTCTGCCGCGGCCGATGATTTTGCGCTCTCCTATACACCACACAGGGCGGGGTCGTATGGTTAAAGGAGTTCGAGCAGAAGCTGTAGCAGCTGTTGGCACTGCTGTATTGGGTGGAGGGCCACCCAAAGCTCTCCGTGATGGTAGAAGTGGTCATGGACCTCAACACCCCCCGCTCACCTGCTTCCCCACACTGACCTCCTCCTCTCCCATTGCCCCACTAATCGAGCTTAATAGAGGTAATTAACCGTGCCTAGACTCAATCCCCTGCCCAAGGGTGGCTTAAGCATGTCATAGTCGTTATCGCCATGGCCAGAGCTCGCCAGATCCATTGCCACCACAGTTGAAGCTGGTCGGATCTGGTGATTTTGTTGCATGATCTGTTTTGGTTTGTTGTGGCCTTCCCAAATTTGTTGTGGATTTGTTTCTAGGTTGGTACCTTTTTGTTGTAACATTTTGATTTCACGTTTGCAACAAGCGTTGCAACATCATGATTTTTGTGTGTAAATCTATAGTTTTTTGTTACACTCTTGTTAGATATGATATGTGTTCTCTGATTTATTTTTGATGTAGGTGTCCTCCAAATCGTCGCAAAACATATTTTCAAAATATTGCAAAGGTTATAACATCTTCAATTAAGTTTTGTTCAAACTTCCGTGCTAGTTTAGCAAGTATGTCTATGCCATACGAATGAAATCTATCATTTTCAAGTGTATTCCGACAAGAAACTCGATCCTCCTCTCAATTTTCGAGATCTATGGCATATGTTGCAATTTTTTGTTACATGTGTTGACACATATGTTGCATTTTTTTTGGTTGTAATACGGTTGTTGCGACATGTTATTTGTGATGTTACAGATGGTATTTTTTAATTATTGCATATACATCTTTAAACTGTGTGTAAAGATGCAACATATTTTTAAAGACGGATTTGTTATTTTGGATTGTTTTTACGCATGAAGTAAGCGTCGCTAAGGCCATGGCGGTTGCCACAAGCCCACCGTCAGCCAATTTCTCTTGGTGCTCTAGTTATTCCTTCTCCGACGGCCACAAGGAGAGAGCATCCCTCCCAGCGGCGACAGTCGGAAGTGCATCGATGCCGAGGCACCAGATTGGTCGTGCGCTATCTCGTGGATGAGGTGTGTTTTGTTAGGAGAAATCCATCAGACAGTGAAAGTTACTCACGGATAGATTCAACGGATATGGCTGGCTGGAATAGTACTTGCAACTCTTCTTTTATTTAGCCAATCGAAAGCATGCAATGTCATACTCCTTAATTGACTAATTGAGTACTAATATAATACTGAAAATTAGTAAGGCGCCGGTCGTACAGATCAAGGGCGCGCGAACTTAGCAAAAGTTCAATGATGTCCTTTTTTACTGCGCTAGCTGATTTTCAGTATTATTAGTACTCAATATTATATACATAACACGGACACTATGATGCTCAGACTCTATAATTGAGACTTTTCATCTATAATTAAGACATTCCATCCTGATATAATATATATATCATTGCACTTGCACGTATCTAAAAGTAATCCAAATGCAGAGAGGCCTGGTGCCCAGACACCATGATGCCACATTTCAACGTATATATATATATATATATATATATATATATATATATATATATATATATATATATATATATATATATATATATATATCCATGATTAAGACTTTCCATCCTAATATATTATATATCATTGTACTTGCACGCATCTAAAAGCAATCCAAAAGTAGGAAGGCTTGGTGCCGAAACACCATGATGCCCCATTTCAACGTCTTACATATGTATGTGTGTGTACAGTGTAGACCGGGACAGACAGATTTCGTTCGGTGGGAGCAAAAACCAAAACAGCATAGATGAATTGCATTACTACTATAGTAATATATAGAGAAGATTGATCATGTGTCCCAAAGTTGAGTGGTCTTTGATAAAATACCTCTATTACATGCTATTACATGATGATGAATCATATTCCCCAAAGTTCATAGTTGATTGTTTGTCCCTTTTGCATTTTTTTATTGCTTTTGTTGTTTAAGCCCTTGCGTAATGACTGGAATACCTCAGCTTGTTCTTCCTTCTCTCCCCTCCTCTTTCTTCTCCAAATCCAATCAAATCCTTCCCCTCGTGCTTCTCCCTCTCTTCCTTCCTCTCCTCCCTCTCGTCTTTCTCTCTTACATGCGCGCTCTAGCGCCCCCGCCCCCATACGCCACTGCCAAGCTCAGTCTAGTAGGTGGCTGCGTTCTCTGCTTCTCCCTTTCTCTTCCTTCTTTTCCTCCAACTCCTCTTTCTCTCTGCCATGTGACCATGCAATGCAGCCTAGTAGGGGGCTAATGCCAGGACCACGGGGAGCCCATCGGCCCACCGAGAGAAGGCGATGTGGGTGAGTTGCACCTTGGCGAGGTCGTCGGTGGAGAGCATGAGGATGCCCATCTCAGGGTGTGTTTGGTTCGTGGATGGAGGTTGCATCGTATATCCTGGCTGAGTGGATGCAGGTTAAGTGGAATCGTATTTCAGAAAAAGAAGATGTTTGGTGAGGCTGTATGAGCGGATACAAAAACCGAGATGTTGTTTGGTTGCTCAGTATGAGCGGATGCGATCTACCAAACTCGAGAGGTTGACACGTGGGACCGCATAAGATACACCGCATCCACTCATCCAGATGGCTAGTGAAGCTCATTTTAAGCGTATCCACCCATCCAGGATGATGGCGTATTTTTGCATCCGCTCATACAGGCTGTATCCGCTCATACAGGCAACCAAACAGGCTCTTTCTCAGATTATACGGATCCACCCATCCAGGACGAAGGAGATACAGGCAACCAAACACATCCTCAGTCAGGGATGAACGACACCAACAATGGCTTTAGATAAGCTTGCCTCGTCGGCATTTGGGGCGCAAGGGTTGTACGGACCCCCCCCCAGCAGAGGTCACCAGGCGAGGCCTGACGCCAAGCATGGAAGTACGGTCATGGAAGCAGGGAGGTGACAGTAGGGAGGAGGCGGCAGGGCATGGGGCCATGCAACAACAGGAGCAAGGTAGGCGATGAAGCAAGAGTATTTGGCCATGGAGGTAATGTTGGAGGGGCATTCATCGCAGTCGCTCTTTTTTTAGGGTGGTGATGTGGGGGGCTCGAAGGGAGGCGCTGTTGGTGGCCATTGGGGAGAAGGGACTCGAAGGGAGACGGCGATGGTGGCCATTGGGGAGGAGAGAAGAGGAGGGATATTTTAATTATTTATAAAGAAAACGATTTAGAAATTAATTTAAAATGGAAAAAAATACCAAATCGTCAGTTGATTCTCTAACTTTTGGGTAAATCGATCCACGGAAGGGCCACCCAGGCAGCCACCCGTACAAATAAACAAATCACGCACAATCAATCAATCGACAAAACACTCACACAAGCAAGCAGTGAAGACCGAATAGGTTGCGCTCATTTGGACTGAATAAGCCTGATTTATGGCTGATTTTTACTGTAGCTGACTTATTTTTTATTATAGCTGAGGGTGACTTATTTAGCATAATTAAATTTAAAAAATAAAAATAGTAAAAAAAACATATTAGCCCATCTTGTATAATGCAAACAAATAAAGGAAAAAAGAAACGGCAAAAAAGCTCAAAAAAAGCCGAAAAGACGGAAAAAGACGAAATTTATAAATAGTAAAAATAAGTTAGAAGCCAGAAGCTCAAGCCGAAATGAGCAGAACCTAAGGCCCCACTCAATTCCATTTAAACTTATGGCTTCTAGCTTATTTATTACTATTTCTAAATTTCATTTTGCCAGTTCTTTTTTCGTATTCGTTTGCGTTGTTCGTGATAGGCTAATCTGTTTTTTCTATTTTTAAATTTTTTAATTTTTAATTACACTAAATAAACCACTAACAAATACAGTACAATTTTAGCCAGTTACAGTAAGATTTTACCTATAAACCACATTTTTTCAGCCCAACGGAGGGCTGTAAAGTAAACACAGCCACATGCTCACGTACCTAAAAGATGCAGTAGTATACTGCGTGCTACTGCAGTAGTAATAAACAGTTACTACTACCAATTACTCCAAAGTCTGAGTGCTGGTATATAACAAAGTGCCATAGCGAGCCGAGAGAGAAATCAGAGAGCAAACAAACAACAATACGGTGGTGCTAGTAGTAATAAGTAATCTAATGCTAGTATCTATGTGCATGGATGCCACTAGAAAATATCCGTTTCCTATCTCTTGCTCTTCTCTCTGCGATTAGCAGGAGGAATTCGTCTCTGTGCCACTAGAATAATGCATGCCATTTGCTTTTCCTACACCCGCTGACTACTCAGCAATCTCCGTCACTGTAACAAGACCCTGCGCCACCTACAGTAACCTCAAGTAGCAGCATGCATATATACCTTCATGTGCAAATGACGACTTGTCTACTCCAGGGGCTTGATCTGGTTCTGCAGCTCTACCGTTATTTATCTCACACATCAACCACAACAGTTGGAGATCAAAATAATTGCTACACCAAAAAAACCAGCTTATTCATTGCCAAGTCCTAGGTTCTCATTTTCAGGGCTATGCCCGTACGCAACGGACGGATAATACCAGAATATATTACCATTTGTCAAAACTAGAGGGCTTTTGGGGCATGAACCATGAGATTAAATTAATTAGACGCAAAGAGAATCAGACAATTGGCCAGATAGGACTGGTTCTGTTTGTAGATGTAAGTCAATTGAATAGTATCACAGTTCAGAGTCGGGTAGCAGACACAAATTAGTAATCAAATGCTACCCATCATCCCTAATCCCTACCGAGGAGAAAGTATAGTACGTATGATACAAACCCATACCTGTGTAACAATATATAGTTCAGACCTAGCTACAGCCTGCAGGTTCCAGCTCATCTATGCACCTCGAGAACAATACAAGGTTATAATAGTGCAAATAATGTACTAATAATAAGGCAAGGAGCAACTAGCCAAGAAGTATCGATTAAACCCTGAATGTTTTCATCGACAGCCATATGCACAGTAATAGAATCAATCATTTCTGAACTCTGAATCGTGCACAAGAACGTACACACCATCCACCAAAGAATAGTAGAGCAAACTGGACATGACAAATAATGAACAATCAAAAACAACCACAGGACTCTTGGGGCCATATGTCGGCACGCACATTCAAATTTCAATCACTACAATGCCATTCCAGACAGGCTGAACCACTGAGCACTAGAGAAGGGCAGAAACTTCATAGGTTGATCGACAATGCTAATACAATAACAATGATTGGTCATGTTATTCATTCACTGTCTATCTGGAATCTTTAGTCAGTTCTAGACACAACAAACAGCTACAACAAACAGTGGAAAACCACCATCGCCATGTGACCCCTCACACTTTTCTGTTCAAGATCCTGTGGCAGCAAAGTAATCTATCCAAAAGGAAAACAGATAGTGCCAGGCTGGAATATTATCTATAATAGAATCCATGCATGGATACATCGATCTCATCAAGTACCATTTGCCAGGTAAGCAGTAGAATAATAGTCACCTTAAGGACACATGGCCGCAGGGTCATGGAGTGTTTCACCAATTTTTTCGGTCGAAATCAACAAGCAAACTATGACTTAAGGTTGTTCAATAACTTAAAAGAGCACCAAGAGTTTGAAGGGGATTGTAAGTCACAAGTTCAGAAAAGGTTAGTGTGCATGACTGCATGAGGAAATGTTATTGATTTGGTATATTTCCCCAGGCTATAAGCACATAGAATTCAAATACAAAGGATTTTCCTTATTGAAGATCGGCATACATTTTAGCCTCTTAAGAATTTCATGGACATAGCAGATCTGATGCACGATCAAGGGGAAAAAACTCTGATTTAGGATGTGGCACCAGCAAGGCCTACTGATGCATTTAGGACAGCATTTGAGGCAACAAATGATGATTTAATGCATGGACAGGGTACGATTGTCTAAGCCGGCACAGCAATTTATATAGGGTAGGGGTTTCAAGTATTCCTAGATGGTAGCTAAGGATGGACGTTCTACCTAGCGACTTTTCTAGTGGCCCAAAACATGAGCATATAGCCATTATAGGAAAATCGATATAAGTAGTAAGCTGGCACCCGCTTTATCACAACTAAAGGTACTAAGGCCTACAAATACATGGGATTATTCTGATATTATCATGGGATAATACCTGTTTTGTCCAGTCTTGAGATATGACACAACTGGTGCTAAACGATAAGAGGTTAACAGGAGCATATCCTAAAGATGCACAAGTGCACTAGGAAGTTTTGTGCTCCTTAAATATACGAAGGACCATGATACAAGCCCCCCACTTGAATGAAGGTAATAATTGATGATTATGACTCTAGAAACAAAAAGAAAAAGAAAACCATTATCCAAAGCTGAACACTTCAGCTGATGGGATTAAAATTTTGAAACGTAAGATCAGCAGAGAAGATCAAGAAAGAATCAGTTGTTAAGGCTAAATGCAGTTTCTTTCATATCTTTAAAAAAAGGTACTTAGATAAACATGAAACACAAGGATTGCACCTAAAGAAAGTATAAAATCAGCAGATAGAAACAAGAGTTCAGAAGATAGTCAGGTGATTTATATTATCCCTGAGATAGTGAAATTAACACAGATGATATTCATCCCGAAATACATGAGAAGGTTTCTTCTTTTTGTGACAGATGATTGTCATTGTTACTATCTTTAGCTTCCTCAAAACACAATCATGTCAGATAGAACAGTCCTAAAACCTTAGGGTTACTGGATAATTTTGACGCACAGTGCCATTACTATTTGGTACAGTAGCACACAGCCACACATGAGGGAACTAAAATGGCTTCTTAGCTAGTAACATACAGAACATTAGAAGCAAGTACCTTCATGTACTGCAATCCACAGATATGCAGTAAATTATTTGCAAATACAAGTCACAGGCGCATGCATATCTTGCTCGTTACCTGCGCCTTAGATCTCTCTGAAAATGCAAAAGGAAGACAAAAATTATGACATGGAACTTTTCGTGACAAATCATGTTTTTCGCAGTTCATGGGTTTAAAATTGATTTATTTGACATGTTATCATAAGCAAGATTCTTGGAAAATAGATATGATGTATTGGATCTTCTTTCTGCCTGAAACCTCTATGCAGCAAGTTATTGTGCATCATATTGGTCCACTCAACCATGACGAAGTTAACCAGTTGAGTGGTATGCAATAGTTTTGTGCACAACTTCACCTTAGAGTCAATTTTAAGAAATACAAGTACTTTCTAGCAAGCCACTATGAATCATGTCAATAAAAGAGAGGGCTTACTCTTGGACCGCGGTCTGTGACTGGTGTTGGTCTGTTCCCTGTATTATCTGCTTGCTGAATCATCTGTGGGCTATCATGCTTATAGAATGCCTGCAAAGTTCTCACCATGAAAGGACGGACGATATTCACTTCCATTGCAGAGAGATTTTTGAGCTGTGGGAATGGGGAAAAAAAGAAGCAGCATAAGGTATTGTTGTTGGTTATCAGTGAACAAGAGATCAAGCTTATTAACTAGTGCAAATACAGATAAACATAATGATCCATAAATTAAGAACTTACCTTCCTGTGCATTAAGAAGTAAACAGGGTCCAGGAATATTGTAAAGAACAGGCGATGAAAAGTATATCGCATTACGCATGTCAATGGTAACTTTTAACAGATTGTGGGGAACCAGGAAAGGAAGTCGATTCTACCTTGACAGCATGAGTACGCCCAGATATTGTCTCTAGTCCAGTCTCAACCTTGTGGAATCTGACATCTCTGATGTCCTCAATCAAAGATCTCACCTGTGTTCACAGGCTCATAGCTAGGAGTAAGGATTTTTTTAATAAGATCAGAACCACTGGACAGTACAAATCTCTGTGGGAATTGTTCAGAACTCACCAAGTATGCATCTGAGATGTCATCACGAGCACTGTGGACAAAACATGAGAGAATTAGTTTTTACGGGTTCTTACTACAGAAGAGACACAGTCAGACAGTTGCTATGGATGCTTACTGATCAAACAGAAGCTTAGATATTTCAATATAGTGGAATGGTAATGGCTGAAATTCTCTAGGTGACTCCCTTTCTGCGTCCAATACCTGTGTCAAGCGGTCTAGCAACAAAGAGTAAAAGGGTGAGACCAGGCAGCGTGCGTACCATGAATGTGCGATATGAAATAGTAAGACGGACAAAATGCAACCAGATAAATGCCCGTGTGTGAAAAATAAACGGTATCAGATCCACGAGATGGTGAAATTTATCAAATGCATGAATGCGCGTATAACACATAAGCAATTTGAGAAAGAGAAATGCAAAAGGTAGGCACTTTGCGTCGTAGCTAGGGTGTATGCATCACTAGATAGAAATAAGTGGATGCACGGACGGGACCCCTGACATCTAGAGCTCATTCATGGAGAAGCATATGCAATCAGGTATGGAGTAGAGAGGTAGGAAGGAAGGGAGCGAGAAGAGCAGAGACCGAGAGTCATCCAGTGGGGCGTGCGGATGGTGCACTTGCCACGCTTCTTGAGCGCCACAGCGAGCCACAACGGCACCTTGGTCGCAATCTGCGGGAAGAAGGGCCCAAAATCCCCCTACAGGCCAGCCATGTTAGCCAAAACTGAGACCTCAAATGAAGCGGGGGAGAGGATTAGAATCTTGGATGGAGGGAGGGAGGGAGGGAGGGTTTGGGGACGCAGCGCACGCAGATCATGTTGAGGGCCTCCATGCGGATGTTGGGGACAATGTCGACCATCTCATCCTCCGCGACGAACTCGACCTGCGGGCGGCGGGCATGAATGAACCGGAGAGGATGGATGGTGCGGCAGCGTTGTTGTGTTACCTCGGAGGGCGAGAAGACGGAGAGGTGCGGGTCCGATTGCCCCGCCATGGCGAATCTGGGCGAGCGGCACCTCTCCTCGATGTTAGGGTTTGCCCGCGCGGCGCCGCCTCCTTCCGAAGATCTCCCGGCTTGGGCTGCGAGAATACCGGACGTAGGGTCGGAGAATTTTTTGTACGGATAATCTATTTTTTATTCGAAAATACATAAATATACCCGCGACAAAATTTTTTACAAAAATAGTCTCCAGTCGCTCCCCCATTGGGCGACTTCTTCCTTTCGCCAACCGCAAGCGACACAATATCTGTCATTGGTTCTTGAGCGATCGCAAGTAAGTCGCTTTACCATTGGGCGATATATGCACGCGCCAATGGATGGGCGATTTATAACGCAGCCGCCCAATGGAAGGGCGACTTTACTCACTCCCGTTATTTTGTAGAGTTTTGTCAATTTTGTAGTTTTAAACTGGAAAAATATGGTGTAGTTGTAATAAAAGGTTATGTTTATTGTATGTTGTACGTGCATTAAAAATTGTGAGAAATTTTTTTAAGAACAATTGATAGTAGAACGTTTGATATATACATTGGTAAGTGATATTTTTATGTTACTAAGAATTAGTGTACGAAGAAAACGGTATGTTAATTATTGTTACATGATTTGCTATCTCGAATCATTGAATGCGAACACACGAGATAATAACCTTATGTGAATTGAAATAAACTTCATAATACGATTGGGAGTAACATGCCGCTACAGTTTTATTACATGCATAACATATAGCATGATATGCGACTAACCGACCTAACCGCTCGTATCACCCATCGTGTGTGGACCGGAACCACTTTCTCGCCATATTTTGTCTCTGGGTGTAGCGTGGTTGTTTCCTTTTGTCGCGCTTGAAGATGGCTCCGCCGCATCCTTCTTCTGTCACTCTTGGACTTGAGGGCTGCCTCACGAGCTTGAAGCTCTTCCTCCCGACGCTTGATGGTCGCTTCACGCAGACTTAGCCGCTCCCGCCTCCTATGCACTCATCCTCCTTGCCATTCGACGGATTTGGTCCACCACGCGGCGCTCTTGCTCAAGCCGCATCCGCTGCTCCACCTCGCGAGCTCGAGTCATCTTGACAAAGTATTGTCCTTTGTTTTCCACCTCCACCGCTCGGTTATTTGGCCATGCCGCGGCACCGATCCACCCATTACATGAACCCGCAAGCCTATGTGTGGCATGGTAGATGTCATGGATCAAGTTGAAAACGATAACTAAAAGAAATGATTTAGTTATGGTCGTTACCACGGTCGCCATCCGTCGGGACACTTGAAGAACCTACGGCCAGATTTGGCTCGTTGTACTCGATCACCCGGACTCCCAACATCGCCCTAAAGCCGCAATGGCACTTGGGCGCTCATGCCACTCCGGCACTCCAAATGGGCCGGACCTCCAGAAGACATTGTTGTGTAGTAGTATTGTGATACCTTGAGGAGGAGATGTGGTATGGAAGACATAGGAGGAGGCCTTTATGTAGGCAAAGTTATCCAGTGCAATGGGCATAGTCCATGGAGAGGATCTTTTCGCTTTCCCGGATTCCAGTAGCAATAAATGGCCCTATATAGGCTTTTCAGAGACTATAATCTCGTAATAAATTCATAGTTTGTAGTCTTTTCAGAGATTGGACCATTCAAAGCCTAGAAGGCTAAAGACCTACGCCCTATATGTGTACAGGCCTACTCTGTAAAGGCTAAAGACCTACGCCCTATATGTGTACAAAGCAAAGGCCTACTCAGTCCATCGCGCAAAGTCGACATATGTTGCCCGTTTTCTCATGTCACCGAGCAAAGCCGCTCTCTTTGTCATCTCACCGAGCAAAAGTCGACCTCTTGTGTCATGTCCCCGAGCAAAGCTGGGCGTGTTGTCATGTCACGAGCAAAAGCCTCTTTTTGGTGGTCATCGCATTAAGCTGCCCGTTTTGCTATAAGTAGCGTGGTTGGGGTCCCATGACATTGTGAATCGAACAAAGTATACCCTCTCTTTCGTGGTGAAACATACCATGTCCAAGTCGAGGCCAGTGGGATTTGGGTTACCGAAGGACGACATTCCCTTAGAAACGAGGATATGTTCGGTCCGCGAGCATCGATTGATACCAAGCCGGCGTGCTCAACCACCGTGGCGAAATGCGGACACAATGAGTACGCGGTCGTCAGATCTTGGATTCCCGAACGATGGCGGCGACGTTTCTTCCGATGCTCACGCTCCGGTACAAATTAGTAATGTTACATTTTGTATTGCTTATGGACCCTCGAAGTTTACCGTCATTTTTGTGCAGATGGCCAAATGCGACTTCTCCCATGGATCGACCCTCCTCACGAACGGTATGTTGATCGTTATGTGGATACATTATGGGCTCGAATATGGGACTTGGAGTACCGAATGGAGAGTCTCACCGAGGAGAACAACGACCTCCGCGAATGATGCAACGCGAGAGGCAACGAGGAGGTCGTGAATATAGGAAGCTCTTATGATCCCACATGTTGCCGCGCGAACCCGAAGCTGCATATGTGCATGCCACTACCATGACGGCCACCACGCCCGAGGCGCCCTCACAATTCTCCATGTGGGTGCCACGAGGCTCGTTTGGCATGTAGGTAACGAGGGTTATGCTTGTGTCGTATTTTAGTTCATGTATTTGTTCATGTGTTGATTTGTGGCGGTAGGATGTTGTGTTGAATTAAAATGTTGGGTGTACTACTTTTCATAAATTACGTATGTGTAATGTATGTGTTGTTTCTGTTATAAGTGCGTGACGCCTTCATTTTCGTGACCTTCGTTGAAACTTCGTGTTAAGCATGTGATGGATTAGTTGTTATCTTCGTGGAGTTGTTATCACAAGCAATCTCGAGCATGAAATACAAGGTTACAACATACATACAAGGAATAAGTCCATTACAACATACAAGGATGTCCATTACAACATACAAGGATGAAATACCACCGCTGCGCACTTCACGAGATGTCCACGGAATAAGTCCATTACAACATACAAGGATGTAACATACAAGGTTAACAAATGGTACATGAAATTTAGCATGCATTACAACACCAACTCATCGATCAGTCATGCATTGCATCGTCTAGTGTGTGCCCTCCCGACCGCATCGCCCACAACGTGCACGGATGTTCCACTTGTGATTCGTCCATGTCATTTCTAATACGTCGGCTCTGTCGCCGACCCTTCCCACCCTTCAAAGATGTTAATATCCGAACCCGTGTCCTCGCTGAAATGTCCAAAGTGGTGAAGTTTCCCACCGCCCGAACCCCGGAGCTCCCATACCAAGCTTGCAGATTCTCTCCTTGAAAAGTACTCGGACATGAAGTTGGAAGGATCAATGCCCACGGTTCCGCATGCAGCGAGGACATGAGAGCATGGCTGTGTAACAACTTAAGCTTGTTGCATGTGCAGCTAGCTCGCTTGCATGATCTCCAAGGCATACCTCGTGAGTAATAAGTGAACGAGATGTCCCAAATCCGCTCATCACGGAGTATCACCTCAAACGATGCTCCTCGTTGCCCATGCAATGCATCGTGTGCAATTGAGCCTTCGTGCCTTCGCTCCATGTACGCAGTAATTTTTGACGAATCTGTGGCTCCGGATTGGCGCGATGAAGTGCGGCACGCGCGTCGCCTCGAAGTAGCGGATTGTCCGTGAAGAACACCTTCCACGATGGCGACAAGGGGTGAGAAGAGACCCCGAGAACCCAATTGTACACCTCGGCAAGGTTACTTGTCATTATTCCGCACCTTGCGCCATCCGTGTCGGCAACAAAGAACCACTTCTCCAATGGTTCCCCTCGATCCACTGCGAGAAGCACTTGATGTTTCGCGCTCCTCCTTCTTGGACCACTTGGGTTAGACTCATCGATTGTCGGGCAAGCATTGCGGTTGTGCCGCCCAGAGTGACCGCCCCTTGCTCCTCTCGTCGACATTCTTCTGGTGTACTCATCCAAGAACCCCATAAAGCATCAAATTTTCTCTGCTGGTTCTCGCCTAGCAAGCCTTTTGAATAGCTTCATCAAAGATTGTTTCGGAATTGCTTGAAAAAGTTTGCCCCTAAGTGACGATCGCACCACCGGTTCCTCATGTCCGCCAAGGAACGCTCTCCTCGTGGTCTTCTTGAAGTTTTCGACGCTTTATAATACTGGCGTGGCGATCATGGATTACGCACACACCGTGCCGTGCCTACAACTCCAGTCTTCACATGTCTTAGAAACCACAACCACTCTCATAATTCTCACTCTCCACAAATGCAATAGCCAGCGGCAATATTTGATTGTTACCGCTAACGCCTATGGCCGCTGAGCGCCCTTTGTATTTGCTGTCAAGAAGGTCCCATCTATCGAGATCACCGGCGCATGTGCTTGAATGCTTCAATGCTAGCACCAAATGCAAACAATGCTCTCGCACCACCGCAAATCTCGTGGACTTACGGACGACTTCGTGCACGGCGATGTACGTGCGGGTTCCTTTGTTGCAACATCTTAAGCATACGAGGAAGGTTGTCGACGACGCGATCGAAAGTGCCAAAACGTTTTTCCAACGCCTTTTGCTTGGCACGCCACGCCTTCGCGTAGCTAATCTTATACTTGAATTTATTCTTAATAGCTAGCACAATATGTGTTGCCGCAACATCTTTTTTCTCCACTATCTCGCCGTACATCAAATTGGCTATAATCCGACGTCGAGTTTCGATGCCTCGCCAAGACGGTGTTCGAGAATGGAGTGCGGCTCCACCTTGGACACAATCCGGTGAGTGTCATACTTGGGTCTGGCGCGCACCCTCCAAGGACAACCACCGCTCGCACTTCACGGTGTATCGCTCCCGGCTTGATTTGACGACGCGAAATGTCCGCTGCATTGAAAGGGCCCAAAGCTTGATGGCATCTGCAGCGCTTCCTTGTCAACAAACACAAGATGCACCGAACCTCTGTCTCATGATACTCCCATGGTGATTCATGCTCATCATATGCGAAACACCTCCGCATTAAACCGGTTCCATTCCCTGGGGATAGGAACTTCTTCATCATCGAATTGTCCTCCTCGCCGCCCTCTCTGACTTGCTCTTCATCCCATGCCCTCGGTCATCGATTCCATCCGCCGCACGATATACTCATTATACTCTCCTTCATCGCCTTGCCCAGTTCCCTCTCTCGAGCTTCACGGTGTAACTCTCCTCCATATACCGCATCGGCTTGCCCGATTCCTCTGTATAGCTTGACGGTGTAACTCTCCTCCATGTACCGCATTGCCTTCATCATGAGCAACTTCATCAGCCCGCCATCGTGCTGCCCGCCCGAGCCGCTAGCACCTCCCGAAGCATAGGCGGACGCACGAGCTTGCGCACCGCTTGTAGTGAGCACGGTTGCACAAGCAGACACACTCATATCCACGCGCGCGGCACCCTTGCACAAAGCCCTTCCACGGCGAGCGCACTAATGTCTTCAACTCCCATCCGATGTCGGTGGGAGACCGGCCCAAAGCCCTTGCACAACGACGCCGCACACCTCGGGGTCCAATGAAAACTCGGGTCACCAATGCCGCACATCCGTCATTGGAGCATTCTCGTCATCCGAAGTACGAGTGACTTGCGGAAAATCGCTCAAATCCACACCATTCGGACCTTCACGAATCATTCCAAGACCATAATACACTCTCAATGTAGTAATCGCCATTAATGATGTACGCCTACATGTATGATTGAAATTTACGACATGTCAAATATCATCGTTCAACACTAAACTAAACTTTCTATACTAAAAGAGTAGTAAAATTTCTATACTACAAAATGTTCCATACTACAAAATGTATACTACATCTACAATTTATACTAACACTAATATTTCATCTAAATAATAGTGTAAATACAACATAATTAACGAAAATACCGGATCCAAATCGATGGAATAGCTTGGACTCCTTCCTCCTTCACCTCCTCCTTCTCTTCTCCCCTCCCCTCCTTTTCTTCCCCTCCTTCTCTTCTCCTCTTCTTTTCTTCCCCTTCCTCCTCTCTTCTTCTTCTCTCTGGCTCTCTGCGTAGAATGGGAAATGTGGTTGTTTGGCGAGAATGAGGGTAGTGGGCGCGATCGGTGGATATTCATTGCGATCGCCCTACCGTTGAGCGATCAAAATGCGATCATTGCATGACGGTTGAGCGATCGCAATTTAAGTCGCTCAACGGTAGGGCGATCGCAGTATCGCCCAACGGTTCGACATTCCTTTGTGTCGCTTGCGGTTGGGCGAAAGGAAGAAGTCGCCCAATGGGGCGCGGAGACTATTTTTGTAAAAAATTTTGTCGCGGGTATATTTATGTATTTTCGAATAAAAAATGGATTATCCGTACAAAAAATTCTAGGGTCGGATGGATTTAGCAGCAGATGAAATGAGAGGCATGTTCTTTGGCTGAAACTTATGATTTTTAGCTTTGACTTATAACTTTTAAATTATTTGTATGAGAGATTATAGAGTAACAAAAATTAAAGTACAATTTTTGCTGATATAAATAAAGTCAGTATAGTATATACTACAATTAACTAATAAATCTTATCTTAAAAATATACTCCGTTTAAAAGCTAGTTACCGTAGAAAAACCGAAAAGCGGCTTTTAGAAACTGAAAATAATAGGCCCGAAAGCGATCGATGAGGGGAGGGCAGGGCGTCCTTTAATTTCCCATCGATTAATCGGCTTCCTATTTTGCATTTTAACTACATAGATCTGTTGAGGGACCGTCGCTGTCGAGTTCAATCCGATCAATTTTTCCTATACAAATATAGATTGATCAAACACAAAATAATACAAGAATTGAACACAGAGAGATGAGAGGATTCGTCTTCTTCTTTATTACTTTTCTTTCTCAAAAGATATAAAAGATGACAACGGAGATCTCTATTTATAGACTAATTTGAAGGGAGAGCAACTCCAACCGATTCTTTATCCTGCTCTTTATTGTATATTTACCTAATATGACTCAAGAAATGGACTCCAACCGGTTCTTTATCCTCCTCTTCATTTTTATCGAGTAGCTATTTTCTCCCGGCTGCTAGCTAGATTTGGCGAGCGCCTCCTCACTCGCTTCTCAAATAGCTAGGCCATTGGAATGCTAACTCAAATAGAGAGCTGAAAATAATAACTAGCCTCTTCATCCTAGGAAATAGAGAGGGAGAAATGACTAATGGGATGGAGTTTCTCTAATGGGCTAGGCTTACATGCATAAACCCAGGTTTCCAATAAAATCCATGAGCAACTCCATTGGTCGAAGTGCTCGCTCGGTCGCCGCCAGTGCTTCTTCGTTCTGCTGTTTGCTTTGCTTTACAGTTTTGCTGGCCTTGTGCATTCTCAACAAAGGAAGGGAACGAGCAGAGCAGAGCAGAGCAGAGATCGGTTACATTGCTGCCCTGGCTTCATCGAGAACCCAAGGGAGTACTTCTTTAACCTCTCTCTCCAGCAGCGGCAGTAATACAAGGGAGCCTACCTTCTTAAAAGGAAATGAAAGGAAACATTACAACGAGAGAGCTAGTAATCGAGACTAATCACTAGCGCATGCAGGCAGCATGCTTCTTTTGACCTAGCTTCCAGGATGAGACCTAGAAAGAGATCATTTTTATCCATTCCGATTGGTCGGGTGCACGCTGATCATGCCTTTCTTCAATTTACTGCCGGCCACACCAAAACAGCATGACCTCCTCCCTTGTTTCTAGTCCACGCACACACGCACACGCCTCGAATAACAATACTAAGCTATGTTGTCAATTATTCATCATCATAAAAATCCTAGACCTAGCCACATGGTCTAACATAAAGCTTGTAGGCTACTGCCTTGAAGATGAGCAGCGGCTTCTTGTCTACGAGTTTATGCCACGAGGAAGCTTGGAGAATCATCTTTTTAGGAGTAAGCTTCTGGCCTTCAATTAACACCTCTTACCGAGGGTGAAACATTAGTAGCATATGGTGTGGTTTTGTGGAATGGTAATAACAAGTTCGAATGACCGTGCAGGGGGTTCGCATTTTCAGCCGCTCTCCTGGAATCTTAGAATGAAAGTTGCTCTTGGGGCAGCGAAGGGGCTTGCATTTCTCCACAGCGACAAGGCAAAAGTTATCTACCGTGATTTCAAGACTTCTAATGTTCTTCTAGATTCAGTATGTTGTCCTCTTGACACCATTGTCGATTGTTCTCCTTTTGAGTGAAAAATGGTTCAATAACCTAAAGCTTGGGTCGATTGCAGAACTACAACGCAAAGCTGTCCGATTTTGGGTTGGCAAAGGACGGGCCAACTGGTGACAAGAGCCATGTCTCAACAAGGGTTATGGGGACATATGGATATGCTGCTCCTGAATATCTTGCTACAGGTAAGACACGTAGCTTTGTTTTTCAAAGGCCTCTTCAGATACAGCATGCCTTAACATTGCTGGAAAGCGAAAAGGTCTCTAGCCCAATGGTTAGAGGCTTGAGTAGCACCCCCCAGGTCCTGGGTTCGACTCCCAGTGGGAGCGAATTTCAGGCTTGGGAAAAAAATCCTACCGCTACCACACCAAAGCACGTGTCTAAGGTCCCGCCAAGGCGTTGATCCAAAGGATCCGCCGGTAGTCTCACAAGGTCGGGCGATGGTGCCGCTGTGTAAGGGTGGAGCAGGGGTTCGGGGGTTTTCTCGGTCTGCGTGAGAAGACATTCTTCTTAAGCAATACCCGGGGGATTCTTCCCCCCGCAGGTCGATTTTTTTTTAACATTGCTGAAAAATCAAAAACCTTTTCTAGATAGTACTAGAAACCATTTAGCACGGGACTTGTTAATGATCAAATTTTTGAGCAAGATAATTGCCTTGTCAGGGTTTATATTGTTGTTATGCAGCAGGTATAGTTAGATTTGAAGTTACAAAAGTTGCTTTGTTTGGCAGTTACTGCCCGTCCTGAAACACTAGAAGAACCAGTAAAGAATACTCCAGTGTTGAAGTCATCTGGTTAGGTGCACACAACTCGTCCAATTTGTCATGGTTTCAGACCTAACTTGAAAAGCCCCTAAAAATTCAAAGTGAATTTTCCAAAAATTTTCTGCATTTTATTTGAGTGAAATTCTGAAACTTTCCCTTTTGGGAAAGTTCTGCCAATTCCCGTTTTCCCTTTTCAGCCGGATGCCTCCCCCTCTCGCTGGCGCCTTTTCTTTTCCCGCCTCCCCCTTCTCTGTGGCGCCGCCCCGCTCCCTTCCTCCTTGGCGCCCCGCCGTTTTCCGCCTCCTCCCGCGCCCAGGCGTCTCTCTCGCTCACTCACTGGCGCCGCGCGCTCCGCTTTTCTCTCTCGCGCGCGCGCGCCACGCGGCCGCTCGGACGCTCGCGCCGCCACTCCGTCCGCCGGTCCGAAGAATGCCTCCACCCCGCGCATGCGTTGTCGCTCTCTTCCTCGCCTTGGTCCCACTCGCCAGTCTCCTCTTCCCCTCCCTCTCCGCGCGACGCGCCGCCACGCCTCACCATGCCGCCCCGACCATCTGCCCCCTCTCCCGTCGCCATTAATGCCTCGCAGGGCCTGGCACCGCCCCACACCGCGGAGAGGCCCGCCACCAGCCTCCCGTCCTTCCTTGACCCCGGCGCCTCGGTCACCCCTCCTTCCTCGGATTCCCCTCTCCTCGCCGGCATAAAGCCTCCTCGGTGCCCGCCCGAGCCTTTGCTCCCGAGCTTCCCACCGCCCCACTCTCCCCATCACTCCTGTGCGCTCTTGGAGCCACCGATTGGGCCCCGTCGCCCCTAGCGCCGACGAGGCTCTTTCTCGTGCTTGGCGACCCGTGAAGTCCATCTCCTCCTCTGCCCTTCTTCTCGATTGCGCCCGTCCGCAGCACCTCGCCATCTCTAACAACTTTGCCGTCATCCTCTCGCCAGTGGAGCAACGCAGACGCCGCGCCGAGGTCCCTTCCGACCGCCGCACCCGCCTCCGTGGCAAGACGCTCCGCAGCTCCCTAGCCTCCACCGCCACCGCCAATGTGCGCCCTCGGCCCTTACCCGTGTACCTCCCGCCAATTGAGCTAAACCACCACCGCAACCTCCTCATCGCCAAATGGCCGACCGCCTCTTCTCCTCCACCGTCTCCGTTGATCCTCGCCTTCCAACCACCCGAAATGGGTTCCCTCTCAAGACGCGCCCGTCGGTGCCCTTGGTTGCCGCCGACGAGCCTCCCGGTGCCTGTGCCGCCACCGCCGCCAGAGCCACCGCCCGGAGCACTGCCGCAGCGGAGGAGGAAGACGACTCCTCGCCGCGACGTGGCCCCATCTCGCCCTCCGCCCCGAACGCTGCCGTTTCATTCGCCATCGATGACCACCTCCTCCACCGTCCGATGTTCGTGAAGATCCCACTTCTCCTCCGTCCGTCGATCCATAACGTTTCGCGTTTGCTTCTCCTCAACCGCCGGATCCACCCCACGCTTCATCCCACGCGCCCGCTCCGCCCCATCGGGCCGCTCCACCGCACCACGTGTCGCCCATCGGACCGTGGAGGCGCTGGCGGAATGGCCGCGCCGCCGCTTCCTCGCCGAAGCGCGCATACAGACGCGTGGTGCGACGCTCAATCATGGCCGGGCCGCATCAGAGCAAAGCGGCCGCCGCACTGTTCCAATATATTTCCGATTTTATTCATTTCTAAAATCCCTAAAATCCAATTAATTCCTAGAAAATCACGAAAACCCCAAAATTCCCAAATTTCACCACTTTACTCCAAATATCATTCCGCACCAGTGGTGACCTTCTTTTCCACAGATTCATCCCAGATAAATTCCTAAAATTCTATTTGAAGGGTTTATGCATTTTACTCCTTTTAAATAGTTTATTTTTCCTCGCTTGATTAGTCTCAAGCCGGATTTATGTTATTTTCGGTGTTTGCGCTAGTATCGAAATTCCGTAAGCTCAAGTGCGATCGCAGGATCCGTAAGCGTCTACGCTCAAGCTAGCCAAGTTCGTCCCGATTCACGGCAAGTCGCAAGTCCTTGATCATGTTGAAATCCCATGCCATTTAAATTATGTTATTATGTTATTTGCATTGAGCTAATTCTGAAATGTTAATTCAAAGTAAAAATAAAATGTTAGAATGACATGCTATATAGTTAAACCCACCACCGTCAAATGCCTGTTAAATTGTTGCCATGCCTTTGTAACCCTAGAAATAAATATCTCATTAATCTAGATAATTGTAGGATATTAATATCATACAAAATGTTACACTAATAAGGTCGTGGGTGTGGGGCCGATAGAATTTGGAAAACCCGACTCTAAGGTAGGGTGGTATGGGACACCGTATCTTAGAGCGGAGAGTGCCGGCAGTGCACAAGGTAGGGTAAGGGGGAGTGGAAACTGCAAGGCGGTCCTCGCCAATCTTTTACCCTAGGATTGAAGTTAGGTAAGGGTGTTGTGGGAAGTCGCGAGACGTCTCACGCCACCGCTTACCTTAGGTTGGGTCGCGTGCCGGCGAGGTTGCGGACGGTGAAAATATAAGGACCAAACCCTTACGCTAAGCAAATGTCACGTTGATCGCCAACCACAGGAGTTGACTTGTCAACACCGGTCTAGTAGCCGCTCAACTCGATTGAAACTCTACAGAGGATGAGCGGTGAGGTTAGCGAGGGCCGCCACGGTGCCTAACAACGGTAGAGTTCACTCGGCGGACACCGCCTTCTTTGTGTGTGTGTGCGTGTGTGTGTGTGTGTGAAGTCCGGACTGAGTGAATTCTACGGGTAGAGCCTATATAAAGATTTGAGCGGTGAAACGACCGGCTTTCTTAACTCGTCGCGGAGTTAAGGGATCGTGTGGGTAAAGTCGAGCAAACTCGCAGAGTCAAATAAATGGTATTCGAATACGCCGTGCTCCTGCTATTGGAGTCGTGTCACTTGGGTGATTCCAAAGAAGCTTAAGTAGTTTTGCACATACTTTAACTTGATTAGTTGGTTAATGAACTCTTCGTGAAAACCCCGAGTTCTTGAGAAGTAGTTTTGGGTCCATTTTATAAAATGATTGCAAATAAAGCTGCATCCACCAAATGTAATAAACCAAGTATACTCCTTCCTTTGTTGATCCATACAAGTAGTAAGTTAGAATTTCCTTGTGATTTCTCGAGCACGGGTCTGAGTACTCAGCTTGCTATGCCACGATACCGTAAGGAAAAGAAGGCAAATTCAAGATTTCGTGTTGGAAAGGTCTCCCGTCAAGACCCGAGGCTTTAGGTCTTGGCCGCGCTCAAGCGGATCTTGGAGTTTTGTAATGTAAGTATACTTTGGGCTTGCACGCCATTTCGAAAATGGATGTTAATCCTTATGTAAAGTATATGCTGGACTTTTGTTGTAAGCATGCAATGGTATACTCTTGCGCGACGTTCCATAACCGCTCATGCGTGAATAGTTGCGGAATGTCGTGTCCGTCTGACGCTACCGAAACGGGGCGTTATAAGAAGTGGTATCGAGCAGGCTCTTTGACCGTAGGTTGAGACCTAAGGCAAACTAGGAAGCAATTTTATCGCAAAACTTAATTTAAAGCCATAAAAGGGTTTACTGAAAAATATAAGTATTATCTTGTCTTTTCCTCTCTTGTTGCTACCTTATCTATCTTAGTTTATCGCTTAAGTTTTACTTTGCAAAATGTTTCATCGTTTTCCTTATCTAGCTTCAAAATTTCGGTTCTCGGCAATGGAGGAGTAGCCGTCGCTCGCTAGACTAGACCGACTCGAGTAGTAGTGGTGCTTTTGTAATGTAAAGCGTGTGTAATCATGAACCCTAAGAGGTTTGTGTGCCACTTGCATAGAGTAAATTTATGTTCATTATCTTGTATGTTGTTTGCTTAATTATCAGTAATCCCCGTGTTCAAAGCTTTCTCCTGTCCCTTTTCGCCTCGTTCTTACCTCTTTCGCCTATACTTACCTTGAAATTCAAAGTCTTACTTATCCTCTTATTCTCCAAAAGCGCGCAAAACCGATCTCGGTTCCCAATTGGCGATGGACCCAACATGCAGAGTGGTCGGACTAACGCGTGGTGCACCGCCACGCATCAAGCCACACTTGCCAACATAATAGCGATGATGGAACAAAATCGCCATCGTGGAGAATGTAATATTCGCGAATGCTAGATCAATGAGCCCAGCTTGCTTGAGCAGATAGCAACAGATCACCCAAAGGTCGTGGTGACACCAAGAGTCGATGTCGATCAGCACAATCGCATTAAAGTTTACAAAGATTTCGCAAACTCAACCCCAAAATTCCTTCAACCACGAGTCACCGAATACGATGATTTGGTTACAAGATATTGAGAGAAGAATGAATACTATCCAAAGGTACAAATAAGGAAAAGGTTCTCTTTGCCCCTATCGCTTGTCCGAGTCTGTAATTTCTTGGTGGAATGCTATCCAGTGGATGCACCCTAAGGAGAAAGATATTACATGGGAAGACTTTGTGAAGAGATTTCGTAAAGCCCACATTTCTCCTAAGTTTTCACTGAAAAACATCAGATTTTCTTGATCTTCAACAAGGAGAAAACTCCATCACAAAGATATCTACAACAATTTCATCGATTATCCCAAAGATGCTCCGTAAGAAACTAACACCGAAGCTAAAAGGATGGAGTACTTTATGAAAGGTCTACGCCCCAATATGAGGCAACGCCTTCAGCCATAAAGTATTCAAGCCTATTGAGCTCGGTTGATCGAGCCCTACAGATAGAAGAAAGACCATGTTACGTGAAAGTCATGAAGCGAAAGAAGCCTTCGCCCCATCACCAACGGCTTGTTTTATTGCGAATAGGATGGGCATTATCGTGACCAATGCCCATCAAGTCCTTACCCAAGAAGAAGCTAAAGAGCAAGCAAAGAGGCGGACACCATCATCCCGCTCGCCACCGATGGAAGAAGATGAATCTTACCTTAAGAGGACCGAATGGAGGATGACGAAAGCGTGAAGCGGCGCACAAGTCTCGATCTTCACACAATGCTCGTGAAGCAAGATCACGGATCACCTCATTTCGATCCCAACCCTTCCGTCGCTTGTAACGATACCGCAGACCGGTCCGGACAGCCTCAAAGAAGATGCCACTCCTCACCACTCGCCACCGAGTGCCTCACTCATGTGGCAAGCATCTTACTAGCAGCTGTCCACGAAGGATGTACATGTTTTCATTGTGGAGAGATTGGACACTACAGCACCAGTGTCCCAGAGGAGTTTGTCATCCAAGCGGCTAAACTCCAAGTCCAAAACCAGCAGATAGACAAGAGAATATGAGCTATGCAAAACAAGAAATGAGATGATGTACTTTTGGTTATCCTTTGTAAACTAGAACTGAATGGATGTGCAGAGATTACTTTAACTAAGGCTTGTGGAAAAATTATGAAGGTGTATGAAGACCATTCGTAAGTGAAATGGGTGTGATGGTTATGTTGTAATAAAGTTAATTCTAGCAGAACAAATCCTATCCAACCTTGGCGTGACATAATTCATCTAAGTGGGAACTATCACCACACACGCAAGGATGATGTACAGGTACGAGTCAATCCAGAGAAGGTTAAAGCAGTTTTGTTGCAACCAGATATGCAAGGGTTAGATGCCATTTTTGGTATAAACTGGCTAGCCAAGAACAAGGGCAAGATAGATTGTGAGATCAAAACAGTATCATTGGTAACCCTTGAAGGTCAAAAAAAAAAACGAGAAATGCAAGAGAGCGCATGATCAACATGCTAACAGTTACACCAGATCAAGTGCGAGTAGTACAAGAATACCCTAATGTGTTTCGTAAGAATTATCGATGGATCCTCGACCAACAAGTAGAACTTGTCATAAAGTTGATTGCGGCGCAAAACAAATTGCCAAGTATCATTACAAAATGTTAGCCGATGAATTAAGAGAGCTCAAGAGACGCTTAGATGAACCGCAAGAGGAAAAGTTTATTCGACCAAGTGTTTCGCCTTGATTGGCCCCAGCTTTATTTGTAAAGAAGAAGAATGGAGAGCGAGAATGTGTGACGATTACAGAGGTTTGAATATCGTCATCATCAAAAACAAGTATCCATTGCCCGTAATTGATGACCGCTTGATCAACTCAAAGGTGTCGAGGTATTCTCCAAGATCGACTTGCGCCGGGTTACCATCAACTCAAGATCCGAGAGCAAGATCGAGAGAAGACAAGATTCATTACCCGATATGGATTGTTGGAGCTCACGGTCGTTTCTTTTGGTTTAACCAATGCGCCAATTATTTCATGAATCTTATGAATGGTGCATATGGACCAATTGGATCGATTCGTGATAGTCTTCATTGATGATATTCGATATATTCTAAGAATGAAGAAGAGCACAAACGACATTTGCATATGGTATTAACCGATTGAGAAAACATCGCTTGTACGCCAAGTTCGACAAATGCAGCTTTTGGTGAAGGAAGTTGTTTTCTTGGGTCATATTATCTCGTAAGATAGAGTCAAGGTAGATCCGAGAAAAGATTACCGCAGATTATGGAATGGAAGCACCAAGGCAAGGATTTGAAGTGAGAAGCTTTCTTGGATTGTGGTTATTATCGCCGATTCATAGAAGGGTTCTCAAAGATTTCTTGCCCACTCACTCAACTACTAAAGAAGGACAAGCCATTCACATGGACAAATACCGTGAAGAGAGTTTTCAATTCAAGACTAAATTGACAACAACGCTGTATTGGTCTTGCCCAACCAAAAAAAAAAAAAGAGGAGAAGAATTTCAAATCTATTGTGATGCTTCAAAGCGAGGTTTGGGATGTATGCTCATGCCATATGGAAAATTTGTTGCCTATGCTTCGGGACAGTTGAGGCCCCATGGAGGGAACTGTCCGACACATGTTTTGGAACTAGCAGCTGTGGTGCATGCACTAAAAATTTGGCGGCACTACCTGCTAGGGAATCATTGTGAGATGTCCTCAGATCACAAGAATTTGAGATACTTGTTCACACAGCCAGAGTTGAAATATGAGATGGCGAAGATAGCTAGAGTTGGATAAAGATTATGACATTGATCTCCAATATCACCCGGGCAGAGCAAATGTAGTGGCCGATACCCTTAGACGAAAGGCTCGTCCAAGCAAAGTCAGCACGACAGAATATCCACCAGAGTTGCAAAGAGATATGCTACACTGAATTTGGTAATCATTGAACAAGGCAAGATGGCAAGATTAGAGATTCAACCGCCATCGATGATCGATTAAAGCAAAGACAAGATGAAGATGAAGAGATGCAAAAGCGAAAAGGGAAATTCAAGAAGAAGATTCACCGAGTATGCGATAGACGAACATGGAATCCTTACGCATCGTGGTCGCTATTGCATACCCGACAAGAAGGAATTAAGAGAGTTAATCTTAACAGAGGCTCATTCATCTCAATTCTCAATTCATCCCGAGGCACCAAAATGTATCAAGACTTGAAAAAGAAGTATTGGTGGAACTCGATGAAGAAAGAAGTGGCGAATATGTAGCTAAGTGTGATGCTCACAACAAATCAAGATAGACCATCAAAACCATCGGATTATTGCAGCCTTTACCAATTCCGAATGAAAATGAGATAGCATTAGAATGGATTTCACATCGACTTTCCAAAACTCGTGAGGGATATGACGCTATCCGGTCATTGTCGATAGATTGACCAAGGTGGCTCATTTTCTCCGATCAAGCAAACCTACGGAAAGACAAGCTTGCCGAGCTATATCGACAAGGATAGTGACATGGCATGGAATCCCAAAGAAAATTGTCTCGATAGAGGAGTACAGTTCACATCCAAATTCGGGAGAAATTACATGAAGCTATGGGCACCGATTTGAACTTGATTCAAGATATCACCCTCAAACAGATGGGCGATGTAAAGAACAAACCAGATATTGGAGGACATGCTAAAGAGCTTGTGCTATTGTGTATGGAGCAGCGTGGAATACTTGTCTTCCATTCGCTCAGTTCTCATATAACAATAGTTACCAAGCTAGCATCCAAATGGCACCATTGGAAGCTCTATATGGCGTAAAATGCGAACCCCACCGAATTGGTCAAACAGTGAACGACAATTGATTGGCCTCGATTGCTCAAGATGCGAAGCACATGTTAGGATTATCGAGAGAGACTCAAGATTGCTCAAGACCGATGTAAGAGTTATGCAGATAACCGCAGAAAGGATTTGAATTTGAAGTTGGGGACTTCAGATACATTAAAATCACCCCATGTAAGATAGTCAAGAGGTTTCAAGTTAAAGGCAAATCAAGACCAAGATATGTGGGACCATTTCAAATAATCGAAAGAATTGGAGAAGTAGCCTATCAAGTACAACTACCACCCAACTTGTCAAGAATACACAATGTATTCCATGTATCTCAACTCGAAAGTGTCTCACGATAGCCCACGGATGAAGTACCTCTGCGGATATTGAATTACAAGATGATCGCACATAAGTCAAGAACCACTACAAATACTTGAAACATCGGAGAGACAACTCGAAACAAGAATGTCGTTCGCAGGTTCAATGGAGGAATCATACCGCTGATGAGTCCACTTGGGAACGAGTCGACTTGCAATGGATTTCCCAACTTACTCCTCGACCAAGTTAATCTCGGGTCGAGATTCTTTTAAGGGGGTAGGTTGAAAAGCCCTAAAAATTCAAAGTGAATTTTCCAAAATTTTCTGCATTTTATTTGAGTGAAATTAAACTTTCCTTTGGGAAAGTTCGCCAATCCGTTTTTCCTTTTCACCGGATGCCTCCCTCTCTCGTGGCGCCTTTTCTTTTCCCGCCTCCCTTCTCTCGTGGCGCCGCCCGCTCCCTTCCTCCTTGGCGCCCGCCGTTTCCGCCTCCCGCGCCAGCGTCTCTTCGCCTCACTCACTGGCGCCGCGCGCCTCGCTTTCTCTGCTGCGCGCGCCACGCGGCCGTTCGGACCGCCGCGCCACTCCGTCCGCGGTCGAAGAATGCCTCCACCCGCGCATGCGTTGTCGCTCTCTTCTCGCCTTGGTCCCACTCGCGGTCTCCTCTTCCTCCTCTCTCGCGACGCGCCGCCCACGCTCACCATGCCGCCCGACCATCCGCCTCTCCCGCCGCCATTAATGCCTCGCAGGCTCGGCACCGCCCACACCGCGAGAGGCCCGCCACCGCCTCCCCGTCCTTCCCCTTGACCCCGGCGCCTCGGTCACCCCTCCTTCCTCGGATTCCCCTCTCCTCGCCGGCATAAAGCCTCCCTCGGTGCCCGCCCGAGCCTTTGCTCCCGAGCTTCCCACCGCCCCACTCTCCCCATCACTCCTGTGCGCCTCTTGAGCCACCGATTGGGCCCCGTCGCCCTAGCGCCGACGAGGCTCTTTCTCGTGCTTGGCGACCCGTGAAGTCCATCTCTCCTCTGTCCCTTCTTCTCTCGAATTGCGCCCGCCCAGAGCACCCTCGCCATCTCTAACAACTTTGCCGTCATCCTCGGCGGGTGGAGCATCGCAGACGCCGCCGCCGAGGTCCCTTCCGACCGCCGCACCCGCCTGGCGGCCAAGACGCTCCGCAGCTCCCTAGCCTCCACCGCCACCGCCAATGTGCGCCCTCGCCCTTACCCGTGTACCTCCCGCCAATTGAGCTAAACCACCACCGCAACCTCTCATCGCCAAATGGCCGACCGCCTCTTCTCCTCCACCGTCTCCGTTGATCCTCGCCTTCCAACCACCCAAATGGGTTCCCTCTCGAAGACGCGCCGCCGGTGCCCTTGGTTGCCGCCGACGAGCCTCCCGGTGCCAGCCGCCACCGCCAGAGCCACCGCCGGAGCACTGCCGCGGCGGGAGGAGGAAGACGACCTCTCGCCGCGACGTGGCCCCATCTCGCCTCCGTCCCGAACGCGTTGCCGTTTCATTCGCCATCGATGACCACCTCTCCACCGTCCGATGTTCGTGAAGATCCCACTTCTCTCCGTCCGTCGATCCATAACGTTTGCGTTTTCTCCTCAACCGCTCGGATCCACCCCACGCTTCATCCCACGCGCCCGCTCCGCCCCATCGGGCTCCTGCCCACCGCACCACGTGTCGCCATCGGACCGTGGAGGCGCGCGGAATGGCCGTCTTGGCCGCTTTCGCCTCGAGGCGCTGCGCACGACGCGTGGCGTGCACGTCAATCATGGGCCGCCGCATCAGAGCAAAGCGGCCGGGCCGCATCTGTTCCAATATATTTCCGATTTTATTCATTTCTAAAATCCGAAAATCCAATTAATTCCTAGAAAATCACAGAAAACCCCAAAATTCCCAAATTTCACCACTTTACTCCAAATATCATTCCAGACCAGTGGTGACCTTCTTTTCCACAGTTCATCCGGATAAATTCCTAAAATTCTATTTGAAGGGTTTATGCATTTTACTCCTTTTAAATAGTTTATTTTTCCTCGCTTGATTAGTCTCAAGCCGGATTTATGTTATTTTAGGTGTTTGCGCTAGTATCGGAAATTCCGTAAGCTCAAGTGCGATCGCAGGATCCGAGCGTCTACGTTCAAGCTAGCCAAGTTCGCCCGATTCACGGCAAGTCGCAAGTCCTTGATCATGTTGAAATCCCATGCCATTTAAATTATGTTATTATGTTATTTGCATTGAGCTAATTCTGAAATGTTAATTCAAAGTAAAAATAAAATGTTAGAATGACATGCTATATAGTTAAACCCACCACCGCCAAATGCCCGTTAAATTGTTGCCATGCCTTTGTAACCCTAGAAATAAATATCATTAATCTAGATAATTGTAGGATATTAATATCATACAAAATGTTACACTAATAAGGTCGTGGTGGGGCCGATAGAATTTGGAAAACCCGACTCTAAGGTAGGGTGGTATGGGACACCGTATCTTAGAGCGGAGAGTGCCGTGCACAAGGTAGGGTAGGGGGAGGAAACTGCAAGGCGGTCCTCGCCAATCTTTTACCCTAGGATTGAAGTTAGGTAAGGGTGTTGTGGGAAGTCGCGAGACGGCCCACGCCACCGCTACCTTAGGTTGGGTCGCGTGCTGGCGAGGTTGCGACCGGTGAAAATATAAGGACCAAACCCTTACGCTAAGCAAATGTCACGTTGATCGCCAACCACGGGAGTTGACTTGTCAACACCGGTCTAGTGTTTGCTCAACTCGATTGAAACTCTACAGAGGATGAGCAGTGAGGTTAGCAGGCCTGCCACGGTGCCTAACAACGGTAGAGTTCACTCAAGCGGACACCGTCTTCTTTTGTGTGTGTGCGTGCGTGTGTGTGTGTGTGAAGTCCGCACTGAGTGAATTCTACCGGGTAGAGCCTATATAAAGATTTGAGCAGTGAAACGACCGGCTTTCTTAACTCACGCGGAGTTAAGGGATCGTGTGGGTAAAGTCGAGCAAACTCGCAGAGTCAAATAAATGGTATTCGAATACGCCGTGCTCCTGCTATTGAGCCGTGTCACTTGGGTGATTCCAAGAATGAAGCTTAAGTAGTTTTGCACATACTTTAACTTGATTAGTTGGTTAATGAACTCTTCGTGAAAACCCCGAGTTCTTGAGAAGTAGTTTTGGGTCCATTTTATAAAATGATTGCAAATAAAACCGCATCCACCAAATGTAATAAACCAAGTATACTCCTTCCTTTGTTGATCCATACAAGTAGTAAGTTAGAATTTCCCTTGTGATTTGGTCGAGTACGGCCTGAGTACTCAGCTTGCTATACCACGTATACCGAAGGAAAAGAAGGCAAATTCAAGATTTCGTGTTGGAAAGGTCTCCCGTCAAGACCCGAGGCTTTAGGTCTTGGCCGCTCAAGCGGATCTTGGAGTTTTTGTAATGTAAGTATACTTTGGGCTTGCACGCCATTGTCGAAAATGGATGTTAATCCTTATGTAAAGTATATCTTTGGACTTTTGTTGTAAGCATGCAATGGTATACTCTTGCGCGACGCTCCATAATCGCTCATGCGTGAATAGTTGCGAATGCCGTGTCGTCAGACGCGCTACCGAAACGGGCGTTACATAACTGGACCCCTTCAGCACATGTGCTAAAGCAAATTATGTACTACCATTTACATATATTTTAAGGAAATAGCAGGCGATCATCCATAGGAATCATGCATAATCTTGTAGCCAGATACGCATGTCGCTGAGAACGTTTGTGAGATTTTCAAACTACTCATACCAATTCGACGGCTAGTACGGTTCTATTATTTTAGCAGTTTCTATTAGCTGTCTTAATCCCCATATATTATTGCTGCTACACTCATCCATGCATGTTGTTGGGTATATCAGTGATCGTTTTGGCTTCAGCTTTTAACTTCTGACTTATTTTTCACTATTCATAAATTTCGTCTTTTTCTGAATTTTTAGTTTTTTGTTGAGCTTTTTTGCCGGTTCTTTTTCTCATATTTGTTTGTATTATACGTAATGGGCTAACATATTTTTTAATTTTTTTAAATTTAATTATGCTAAATAAGTCTCTGTCAGCTACCGTGTTTTTTCAGTCAGCTACAATACTTTTCAGCCATAAGCCACAAAAAAAAGCCCAAATGATCACCACCTAGAGCTCAGTCATTGTCGCTTTCTCTGCAACATCTGAACATCAACCTAAATTTTTTTTATTACTATGGAATCTGATTATCTAATTGTCACAGGCCATCTGACTGCAAAGAGCGACGTCTACAGCTTCGGGGTAGTCCTTCTAGAAATGCTATCTGGACGGCGTGCCTTGGACAATAACCGCCCCTCTGGCGAGCACAACCTGGTGGAGTGGGCGCGGCCGTACCTGACAAACAAGCGGCGCATCTTCCGCGTCCTGGACGCCCGGCTGGGCGGGCAGTACTCCCTCGCCGGGGCCCAGAAAGCTGCGGCATTGGCGCTCCAGTGCCTGTCTGGGAATTCCAGGAACAGGCCAAGCATGGAGCAGGTGGTTGCAGCTCTGGAGCAACTTCAGGATGCAAAGGAGACAGGGAGCTCTCAGCTACATAGGAAGCTGAGCGGCCGGGGCTTTAGCAGCAGTGGCCACCGGTCGCGCAGCAGGTACTCAGAAGCAGCGGCAAATGGAAAGTCCGGTCAGCCAAGGCGGTTGGCGGCTTCGCCTCTGCGTGCGTGAGTCACATATTAGGTGAGCACATCTGTTGAGAATTGAGGTGGAATTGTACATTCCTGAGGCAGATTTCAGAATGTCTAGCGCTTCTCCCATTTGCAAATCAGTTCTTCCTTTTTTTTCGCATGTGGCAATGCAGTTGTACAGCTGTTTATCTGCTTTTTTTCTTCTGTACCTTGAGAAGCTTTACCAGGATGACGGTGAGGTTTTGTTTAATCCGATTCGGTCTCTTATTTTCTGTCGGAATTTGAGCTAAAGTTGGCATGCTTGATGAATGGGTACTCAGAGCTGCCGTTTATGCCAGTCAGTGAAGAACTGGATGTTTCTTAACTATTTATTTATCTTGGACAAAGTTTGCTCTGACTCCTAGTAATGCGGAAATTTTATCAGCTCGGAGTATTGTTGAGAGTGAATTTTGCCTTGTTCAGTGTGGGGTCGTTATACCGTATTAACCAAGGACCTGGACATTGGTTTGTTCAATTGGCAATAAATATCTTGCCATATTTCGCAAGAAAGTCAAGGACAAAATTGAAGCGTATAATAATATACCTTGTCATATTTCCAAAGGAAGTCAAACACAAAATCGTACGTACTTGTCCACAAAATCTGCTGCGCAATTGTTAATCGAAGGACGCTTCGAAAGGGTAGTAGCGGTGGAATTCGTTTACCGTGGGGACTTGGTGAGGTAGGTGTTTTTGTTTGTGAATTAGTTTTTTTTATAGTAACTAGCTTTTAAACATAATATTTTTTTAAGACAGAGTTTATAAGTCGATTATAGTAGATATTATCTCGATTTCATCTATATTGTGTAACACCCCAACCCTCCATAGGGTTCAAGATGCTACCACCACACCCTTACCTATTCCAAAATGTGTTGCTAATTTAGCTTTTAGTAGCATATTCCCTGATCTTTTTATAACATTACCTACAGATATCAAACCACAATTAACAGTAGGATAATTGCAAAAGCAACTAACTTTATATTTCACAAGTTAGACATTAACATAAACGGTGGGCTCCACGACCTTGGAGACCCGCCAACATGGCTCGCTAGCAAAATAACCCAACAACGAGCCACTGAGACTTAACACTAAATTAAACATGAAACCTCAGTGTGCGGCTAAACTGTTATTTCATATGTGCAGTGCCAAAAGTGCTATCCCATTCCATGCATGTCGTCATCCTTCACCTAAAAACAACGACAAAGCAAGGGTGAGTCCGAGACTCGGCAAGCACACGATAAAACAAAGAACATTACTTTAGCAATTCAATCAATTTCATGAATCTGTAAGTCAGAATCCACACTATGATCAGATCGTAAGTTAAGTCTCAGAATCAGATATTGTAAATCACTTATCTGTTTATGAACTGTAAATCCATTCTATGTCAGTAAACCGTAATTCAATCCTATGTCTCGTAAATCAGTAAACCAATCCTATGTCTATAAACTGTAATTCAATTATATATCTCAGAATCGTGAATCAATGCCGTGTTCAGAATCAGAAACTGTCAGAATCAGAATCAAATCAGAATCGTAAATCAGAATCACAATCAGAATCGTAAATCAGAAATCACAATCGTCAGTAATTGTATCACTTTCTATCATCAGTAATGCAATGCAATATCATGCAATGCATCCGTATGCAATCAGATGCTCAGAATCGTAGCTTATACCGCAGATAGCGGAGTGTCCACCGCCGATGGACCACTCGCCTCGCCCTCTTTCATACGAGGTCACAACCTCCACTCCCGTGGAGTGCCTACTCAGAGGTCTTATTCAAGAGCACTCCGACTAGTCGTAAGACTTTCTCACCGACTGACCCTTATGCAATTGCATGATGCAATATGCTCCAAATGTGAATGTCTAATCATAAATGTTACTCATCAATCTATGATTAGCACATAATCACAGCATCATCTCATAAGTATCAGAAACCATAGCATGAAAGCACGAATGACAAACATTCGCCACATTTCTCGTTCTACCACGCACTTGCTCGTTAACTTTGGCGGACGGGCGTGGACGGCACCAAACTCGAACCGCCACCGAACAAGCATTAATTATTTCAATTTTATCACTCATGCAATACATTCAATTACGAGTAAATAACATCGCTCTAACGCCCAATCGACATAACCCACTCTGCCTCACCGCAACCTCTCATTGACTCGGTGCTTAACTAGCCTATAAATTGAGCGATCACATTATTTATACTACGATCAATTTGTACACGTTTAATCTCACTTTATCAGTTATACTGTTTACCCTCAAATTATGCTTTCCTTCTCCCTCTTCTGCCACAGATCGGCCAGATCAACGGTGGTAGTACCGATTTCGTTGTCCAGGCATTCATATTAATAAACGATAATTAAATGATCACATGCATCAAATCTAATTATCGACCTATTAATTTATGCCTGACTCGGTAAAATAAGCAGAGAGAAGGATTTTCGATGCGTTACCCTGGCCCCGAACGATCGGATCGGGACAACCTTCCTCTGACTCAGCCGGATCGGGTAGATCTGGCCGCAAATCAGACTTTCCCCTTTTTTCTCTCTTCTTCTCTTTCTTTCTTTTCCTCTCTTCCTTCTCTCTCTTTTCTTTTTCCTTTTCCTCCAGCCGGCTCCCTCTTTTTTCTTCTCCACGCCGACGCCTCCCTCTTTCTCTTCTTTCCCCGCCGGCGGCTCTTCTTCCTCTCCCTCACTCAGCCGCGCCCCCTCCCCTCCACGCCGAAGCCCGGCCCTCCCCCGCTCCCTTGCTCGGCGCGCAGCCGGCGGAGCTAGGGAGTGGCGACGGCGGCGCAGGAGCGGCGGCGTGCGGCGCGTGCGAGATGGAGCGGCGCGCGCGGCAGCTCGCCACAGGCGGCGGCGGCGCGGGCGGCGGCGCGCGGCGCAGGGCGGCGGTGCGGCGGCGCCGACGGACTAGCGGCGGTGGCGCACCGGCGACGCAGACGGGGCGGTAATGGCGAGCGGCGGCACCCGCGGAAGACGCGCGAGGGGAGCAGCAGCAGTGAGCACGGGAGGAGAAGGCAAAATGGATTTTTGCCTCTCCTCTCTCTCTCTCTCATATAGATATTTGTGGGGTGGGCGGCTGGCTGGGCTGAGCTCATACGCCTGTATTACATTCTACCTTCTTAATGTAATTCGACCCACTCGCAACTCGATAATCTGTACAAAACAAACAACCGAACTAAACAGAATCAATCAGAACTCGCACTGTAGAGAACAACTGGGTACTTCGCGCATGCGAGACTCCACCCCACGCCGCTTCTCGCCACCGATGCGACCATAGGACTTTTACATACTTTAACGTTCGTGCCTCAACACTTTCTCCGATTCCTCCGAATTCGAATCGACGGACTCGAAGGTGAGGTCTTGCTTAAGGGGCAATGGTTCTAGAACAATCTCATGTTCCGGATCCCTTAAGTACTTTCTCAACATGGACACATGGAACACATTATGTACTCCTCGCATCGACTCGGGAAGACCCAAACGATATGCCGACTTTCCAATTCGTGCCTGAATCGGAAACGGTCCAATATACCTCGGGCTAAGCTTCCCTTTAATCCCAAACCTTACAATCCCTTTAGTGGGAGACACTCTCAAAAGCACATGATCTCCCACTTCGAACTCTAAGTCTCGCCTTCTAACATCCGCATAGCTCTTCTGCCTACTCTGGGCAGCTAGCAAATTCTGTCTAATTTCAGCCACTCGTTCCACTGTCTGTTGGACCCAATCTGGTCCTAGAACTGCCTTTTCACCTACGGCATCCCAACAGAGTGGCGATCTACATTTCCGCCCATACAGGACCTCAAATGGCGCAGCCCGAACACTGGAGTGGTAGCTGTTGTTGTAGGCAAACTCCGCGAGTGCCAAGTGATCCTCCCAGCTACCCTTCCACGATAGAACACAGGACCTCAACATGTCCTCTAGTGTTTGAATGGTGCGTTCAGATTGCCCATCTGTCTGTGGGTGGAAAGCAGTACTAAACTGAAGTTTTGTGCCCAAAGCGCTTTGCAAGCTCTCCCAAAATTTGGAGACAAACTTGGCATCTCTGTCCGAAACTATCGTTTTGGGCACACCATGCAACCTCACTATCTCACGCACATAGACACGTGCCAAATCACTCGCCGAATTCGTCGTACGTATAGGGATGAAGTGCGCGGACTTACTGAATCTGTCCACCACTACCCAAATCGCATCTTTACCTCGCTGGCTACGAGGCAAGCCGATTACAAAGTCCATGGTAACATCATCCCATGGCCACTGTGGGACATCTAAAGGCGCATTAGTCCAAAGAGACGCTTGTGCTCAGCCTTCACTTGCTGGCAAATCCCACAAGACGCCACATACTGCGCGACATCCACTTTCATTCTCTTCCACCAAAAACTCTTTTTCAAATCCCGATACATCTTGTTCTCTCCAGGATGTACCGTGTACGGGGTACGATGAGCCTCTCTCAAAATATCATCCTTGACCTGAGCCTTTTGTGGCACGCAAAGACGGCCCCTAAACCGTATTGCGCCCAACTCATCAAGGCTGAAGTCCCCCGATTTTCCTTCATCGAGGCGCTTCCTCACTTTTTGAAGCAATCTATCGTGCCGTTGTGCTTCTTTCACTCGTTCTGGAATTGCCGATTCCAAGAATAACCGTGTGTTCTATCTGTCAGGCTGCATCAAGCATAGCAATAGGAAATTCCCATCCGCTCAAAGTCAAGAACGAGACAACCTACGGTGGAGGGTGTCGTCTTGCGACTAAGGGCATCAAGAACCACATTTGCTTTACGGATGGTACCGAGAGTAAGATCATAGTCTTTAATCGTTCCAACCACCTCCTTTGCCTCAAATTCAACTCTTTCGAGTGAAGATATACTTGAGGCTCTTGTGGTCGATGAAAATATCACAGATTCTCCGCACAAATGATGCCTCCAAATCTTTAGAGCAAAACCACCGCGCCACTCTAAATCGTGAGTAGGGTAATTCGCTCATGTTTCTTTAATTGTCGCAAGCATACGCGATCACCCCGTTGTCTTGCATGAGCACGCAACCCAAACCTACTCGCGATGCATCCGAGTAGACCGTGAAACGCTTCCTCGCTCGGGAAGAGTGAGAACAGAGCGATTACCAATTTCTCTTCGTAACATTGAAATCTGCGCCACAATCACCACCATCGAATTTCACGCCCTTCCGCGTGAGTTGAGACATTGGCTTAGCAATAATGGAGAAATCTTTCACAAAACGCTCTGTAATAACCAGCTAAGCCAAGAAAACTTCTCACCTCCTTAACATTGGACGGTCTCGCCCGGTCTACTACTGATAGAAATCTTGGTGGATCTACCGAAAGGCCCTCACGGTTAATCACATGTCCTAGGAAACCCACTTGTAAATCCGTAACTCACATTTCTTTAACTTGGCAAAGAATTGATTTTCCTCGAGTCTCAAGCACAAGCCTCAAATGTCGCTCATGCTCTTCCTCCGCCTTGAATAAATCAAAATATCATCAATGAACACGACTACAAAGTCATCCAAATACTTGTGTAGCATGTGCTCATTGTCTCCATAAAGATAGCAGAGCATTTGTTAGTCCAAAGGACATAACCTTATACTCATAGTGCCCATACCTTGTGGAGAAAGTTTGTCTTTTCAATATCTTGCTCCTCACTCGAACTGATTATACCCAGATTGTAGATCAATTTTAGAAAACACCTTAGCTCCCTTCAATTGATCAAACAAGTCCTCGATGCGAGGCAACGGTATTTATTCTTGATGGTCACCCGATTAAGAGCACGGTAATCTATACACATGCGCCAACTCCCATCCTTCTTCTCAAGAATAGGACGGGGCTCCCCAAGGTGATACACTACGACGGATCAACCCTTTGACAACAACCCATCCAATTGCTTCTTCAACTCCTCTTGGAGTGGTCGCGCTAAAACAGACGGGGACATAGAAATAGGTCGAGTGCCGTGAACAAGCTCAATCCTAAACTCTACATCTCTTGCGGTGGCATTCCTAAGCTCTTCAGAAATATGTCGGGTACTCACATACCACCGAATATCCTCAATGCGCAAAGGCGCACTCGGTTTCCACAAGTGATAGAAGTAACCCAAACTTGAACATTCGTCGCCGAGAGAACAGTGGCTAACACAAAAGAGAACACGAGGTACATTCCCTGAAAAACTATCTCTCTCCTGAAGGAGCTTGCAAAGTGATTGTCCTCCGTAAACAGAAATCACCGCCCGTAGCGATGTAACCAATCCATACCGAGGATAACATCAAAATTCTCTATCGGTATAACCATAAGGTTAGCCACAAAATCCTCGCCATCTATGGAGACCATGCATCCGGACAAACCATAGAACTAATAATAATACCCCTCGCACTGACTTTAACCGATCGTGAAATCATTGCATACTCAAATTTGCCTTCCTAACAAACTCACTGAAACAAAGGAATAAGTGGCACCGAGTCAAAAGAACAAGAGCACCTTTGTGTGAATCCACTAACAATGTACTGTCACCACGTCCGGCCGACTCGCACTCGATGGCGAGCAATGTGTAGACTCCAGCGCATCGGGCGGCAAGAGCCCCAACACTCTGCCGTGACGGCATCGGAAGGGAGGTGTGCAGCATATGAAGTGGAGTAATCGTAGGAGGCCGGCAATATCCGCAGCGCGCCAGAAGGTGGCGTGTAGGAGCAATGCCAACACTGGATCGACCGGGATGAGACATTCGATGATGCAGGCACCGGCTCCCACTTGATGATACTCGAGGGATTCTGTCGACAGACCTTCTCCATGTGGCCCATCCGACCACAGTGTTGACACTCCCCTGTCCAGGAACACTCAGCAGCTCGATGCTCACCACCACACTTAAAGCAAATCATGCCCTGTCCCAGGGGACAGGACGCAAAGCTGGTGGTGCAGGAGATGACGATGTCAACGATTTAGACTTGGACGGCTGTGAAGAACGTCGACTCCACTTGGACTTCTTAGGAGCGGGCCGCTGAGATGACCCACCCTTCTCATCAGAACTCCTCTTACGGTCACCACCGAAGCACTCGACCACTAGAGGGTTGCGACCCTTTAGTGAGGTGCATCTCCATCTCCATTCCTCTAGCTCGCTCAACCACCGACTAAGTCACGTGGCGCAGAGCACCCATAACATGCCGATACTCGAATCGAGCCTCGGCGGAACCTCTTGGCCTTCTCAAGGTCATTTTTGCGACCGACGATGCACGGCGAATCAAGTCATTGAACCGCGCCTGCGTACTCACCATCGTCATCTTTCCTTGCACAAGGGTCGATGTGGCAACCTCCATACTCTCCACAAAAGACTCGGGTAGTACTTCACCTTAAACCGCCGACGAAGACCTCCCGTGTGGTGGACCATCGGCAGGGTCCCGCTGAAAGGACTCCTCCCACCGGATGTCCGCGACCTTTCAACCGAAAGGACGCAAACGAGCTCTCACCGTGACGTCATGTCTAAAGCTTCAAATCGTCTTCCCATATAGCGCAACCGATCGCGGCTTGAACTGGCGCATCTGCCCCATCAAAGGTGTCTAACCGCAATGCCATCCATTCGCGAAGGCCCATTCTTGGCTCCGGCGCGATCGATCGGCGATCGGGACAGCAGCAGGTACGACCGCAGCAGCCGCAGCGCTTGTCGTCGTAACGCACGAACTTCCTCTACGAACTCCTCAACAAGGTCAAGACCTTGCTCGATCCCGACTACTGATTGCTCGCAGACCCAACTTCCACGCCGGTGCCTCTGCTGAACCTCTAGCGATGGCTCGCTGGGCACGGCCACGACCACGGCCTCCACGGCCTCGGCTCGCACCGCGACCACGACCTCTACCTCTCGGCATCTCTGCTCACAACAGAGAAGTAATCACACAATCATCAACTTTAACAATACAAATCCACAACACAATTAGGGAAAACGCATATGCAATGCAAATCCCAAATCCCATCCTACTGTGCAACAAAGTGTGTCAAATTTTATTATTAGGCCTAAATCAAATTTCTTTACCACGGACCTAATGCCCGCTCTGATACCAACTGTAACACCCCAACCCTCCACAGGGTTCAAGATGCTACCACCACACCCTTACCTATTCCAAAATGTGTTGCTAATTCAGCTTTTAGTAGCACATTCCCTGATCTTTTTATAACATTACCCACAGATATCAAACCACAATTAACAGTAGGATAATTGCAAAAGCAACTAACTTTATATTTCACAAGTTAGACATTAACATAAACGGTGGGCTCCACGACCTTGGAGACCCGCCAACATGGCTCGGTAGCAAAATAACCCAACAACGAGCCACTGAGACTTAACACTAAATTAAACATGAAACCTCAGTGTACGGCTAAACTGTTATTTCATATGTGCAGTGCCAAAAGTGCTATCCCATTCCATGCATGTCGTCATCCTTCACCTAAAAACAACGACAAAGCAAGGGTGAGTCCGGAGACTCAGCAAGCACACGATAAAACAGCAACATTACTTTAGCAATTCAATCAATTTCATGAACTGTAAGCTGTAAATCCACACTATGATCAGATCGTAAGTTAAGTCTCAGAATCGTATACTGTAAATCACTTATCTGTCTATGAACTGTAAATCCATTCTATGTCTGTAAACTGTAATTCAATCCTATGTCTGTAAACTGTAAACCAATCCTATGTCTATAAACTGTAATTCAATTATATATCTGTAAACTGTGAATCAATGCCGTGTTCAGAAATCGTAAACCAAAGTCAGAATCAGTAAATCAAATCAGAATCAGAAATCAGAATCACAATCAGAATCAGTAAATCAGTAAATCACAACTGTCTGTAATTGTATCACTTTCTATCACTGTAATGCAATGCAATATCATGCAATGCATCTGTATGCAACTGTATGCTCTGTAACTGTAGCTTATACCGGTATAGCGGAGTGTCCACCCGTCGATGGACCACTCGCCTCGTCCTCTTTCATACGAGGTCACAACCTCCACTCCCGTGGAGTGCCTACCTCTGTAGGTCTTATTCAAGAGCACTCCGGACTAGTCGTAAGACTTTCTCACCGACCTGACCCTTATGCAATTGCATGATGCAATATGCTCCAAATGTGAATGTCTAATCATAAATGTTACTCATCAATCTATGATTAGCACATAATCACAGGCATCATCTCATAAGTACTGTAAACCATAGCATGAAAGCACGAATGACAAACATTCGCCACATTTTACTGTTCTACCACGTACTTGCCTGTTAACCTGGCGGACGGTGCGTGGACGGCACCAAACTCGAACCGCCACCTGAACAAGCATTAATTATTTCAATTTATCACTCATGCAATACATTCAATTACGAGTAAATAACATCGCTCTAACGTCCAATCGACATAACCCACTCCTGTCTCACCGGGCAACCTCTCATTGACCTGGTGCTTAACCAGTCTATAAATTGAGCGATCACATTATTTATACTCGCTGATCAATTTGTACACGTTTAATCTCACTTTATCAGTTATACTGTTTACCCTCAAATTATGCTTTCCTTCTCCCTCTTCTGCCACAGATCGGCCAGATCAACGGTGGTAGTACCGATTTCGTTGTCCAGGCATTCATATTAATAAACGATAATTAAATGATCACATGCATCAAATCTAATTATCGACCTATTAATTTATGCCTGACTCGGTAAAATAAGCAGAGAGAAGGATTTTCGATGCGTTACCCTGGCCCCGAACGATCGGATCGGGACAACCTTCCTCTGACTCAGCCGGATCGGGTAGATCTGGCCGCAAATCAGACTTTCCCCTTTTTTCTCTCTTCTTCTCTTTCTTTCTTTTCCTCTCTTCCTTCTCTCTCTTTTCTTTTCCTTTTCCTCCAGTGGCTCCCTCTTTTTCTTCTCCACGCCGACGCCTCCTCTTTCTTCTTCTTTCGCCGGCGCTCTTCTTCTCTCTCTCCTCACTCACCGCGCCTCCTCCACGCCGGCCCGGCCTCCCCGCTCCCTTGCTCGCGCGCGGGCGGAGCTAGGAGTGGCGACGACGACGCGCAGAGCGGCGGCGCGGCGGCGCGGCGAGATGGAGCGGCGGCGCGGCGGCTCGCCACACAGTGGCGGCGGCGCAGGCGGCGGCGGCACGCGCGGCGTAGGGGCGGCGAGGTGCGGCGGCGCCGGCGGACTAGCGGCGGTGGCGCACGGCGACGCAGACGGGGCGGCAATGGCGAACCGGCGGCACCGCGCAGAAGACGCGCGAGGGGAGCAAAGCAGCAGTGAGCACGGGAGGAGAAGGCAAAATGGATTTTTGCCTCTCCCTCTGTCTCTCTCTCTCTCATATAGATATTTGTGGGGTGGGCCGGGCTGGGCTGGGCTGAGCTCATACGGCCCAGGTATTACATATTGGCCAAAATCATATATGAATATCTCTTTCCATACTCTCTCTCGAACAGTCAGAATTCAAAAGTTTAAACTAAAAATCATACGTCATAACCTAAAATAACCCACCCAATATTATGAGAACTAACCAAACAGCATATCTAGCACAAAGCACTTCAACTTGCAACTGGATAGCAACATCATGGACAAATCGATCATTTGAATCCAACCAACTTCAACTAAATCTTTTTAAATCTTTTGGAAAGATGTATACTAAGTACATTCGTGGGCGGAACCAAGTTATTGGCCAAAAAAAATTTTAGCAGTGATTAGCACCTTCAGCCCATGTGTGAACCTCCAATCTAAACTCAGTACACCCAGTTCTTTTTTTGAAACCTAATAAAGAGAGCACTAGCGCCCTAAATTCTCAATAGCAACAGCAGTCCATGAAAAGCCGCTGCTTCCCTCAGCCCATGCAGTAACTACAACAGGCCGAGCTAGCCCTTGAGCCAGCATAAGAAGGAGGATCACAATAGGCCATGGCGTCCATTTGATCGATTCCGAATTGTGTCACATCGTAGTAGCCCTCGACGTCTGTTCATTTCACATGGTCAGTCAAGAGATGTGCATCATGTCCACCACACAACTGCACCTAGCCAGACAGCGACCAGTCACCAGAGAACGAGAGAAATCAGCGCCACCGGCCACCCTGTCAGACCCAGATTTTTCAATCTGAATCTACTGTGTATACTGCACTATTCCCTGGATTAGTAGCTAGTGCACACAGGTACATTGCTGAATCATTTCATACATCGCATAATCAATCATTATATTACACAAATTGAAATACACCACGTCGGGTGATAGAGTTTACAAAAGGGGCCGATCAGGCCAAATGTCTTTATTACAAACACGCACAGCGGAATCATAGCATAGCAAACCCAAATCCACGTGCAAGCGATCGAAGGTATCGTGTGCATTATATGTCACCGACTAACTAGTAACATACGTGCACACAACGCCATATGTCCACTTGTCCATGTCCAACTAACGGCCTACGCCTTAGTTTCCTTCGTTGTCCTTCTCCTCCGTAGCGGAGCTTCCTCGTAAGCATAGTGGTCTTGTGTTCCCTTTGGATTTTTGTCGCAAAGCGAGTATGAGCACTCCGACCCGTGCTCACGAGCCAACACACGTAATGCAAGATATAACATGTATGGCTAATCAAAGGAAGGCTCGGGTTATTTTATTTTGCGAAGAGTGCTTTTGAATACAATTATATAAAAATTCCTAAGACCTAGCAATTTGAACACGTGTATATATTGTGAAGGAAGGCAATATTAATAGTGATTCGATTCCATCCACCGTTACATGGCATCTGCACCATATAGCAATTCTTCAACGTTATAGCCGCTTAACTTACCATGGGACGACACCAGACAATTTCAAACCAGTATACCCATCGCCCTTTCACTCTTGCATTCCAGTTTTCAATATTTTAAAACAGAACTATATCTAGTTAAGTTCCCATGTCCGCCCTTGACCGTGGGCACGGCTATTCGAATAGTTTTGACTCGCAGAGTTTTGCACACTTTACCCACAAGAGATAAATCCACCGTTGCCCCACATGATTCATTAGCCATGCGGTTGAGTAGACTATCACAGATTGTTACAATGCATAGTCCTATCGTGGTTACGCCCGCTAAGGTCTATCTTCCGTAGGATACGACCATCCTCGGGAAGGGTCCTCGTGAGCCATCACGGGCAAAGGCGGATGCGACCATCCATCCCTTTGCTCGTGTTCACACCTTCACGTAACCACCTTAGAGCCATACAAATTAGTTAACCCCGCCTACACTTTGCCGTGTGGTTGTGCTTGTTTTACAGGAGGTCATGACAAGATTCGGTCCTTAGGGTTATCTGGCGGTTCTACCACAAACCACACTCTGCACACTGCACCACACCCCGAACCATCCGCCTGGATAAATAAGCAATTCAAGGTTCTTGGGAATATAAAATAGCCATATCCAATATACACGACCATTACCACCATGACTGTCCACCCAATTTTTCTCAGGATTAAAAGTGATACTTGAGCGCTCTCGCACCCATGAGTATCTAAACAATACTAAGCATGGCATATATTTAGAGACTTATTTTCGAAAAGTTACTATTATAATTTTGCTAGGGCGACAAGGTTCACACATTCAAATATTCCAAAGGAGGTGTAATATTATTCAAGGTAAACAATAGGCATGTAACTAGAATCTTAAATTAACATGTATTTGCATATAACATAACAACATGCAATTTGATAATTTAAACAAAAATAATTTGAGAAAAATGTAGGTTCAACATGATCAAAATATTGACTCGCCTTGGTCACCAGTGGTCGGGTGCTTGATTATCCGGGGCTTCTAGCGCTGCGCTTCGAACTCTTCTTCTTGAGCTTCAGAGGCTATTTAACGTCTTGCTAAAATTTGGATAAAAGAAGAAAACATCTAATCAATAAAATATCACCAAAATTCAAATGAACTCCAAAAATTATGATTTTAGTTCCATTGGACGGATCTTGAATTCAGAAAAATTTAGAAATTTGTCCGACTCAATTTGGAGTTAAAATGTAGAAGTTATAAGCATTTGAAGTTCTCGTTCAATTTATTCCATAAAATATGAAATTTCGACGATGGGTCCCACATGTCATTTTCTTTTCTTTTAATTCTTTTATTGCCGTGCCAGCGACAAGTGGGGCAGTGCATCGCTTCATCGGGCCCATCTCGCCGCGGGGGCTCAGTCAGACGTGCATCGACCTGGGCCCAACGGCCACGGCCGCTCAGCTACACTGCATCGACAGTGGGGCCCACTGTCGCCGGGATTTAAAGAAATCGCCGACCGCAGCGCGAGCCGGGGCTCAACGCGCGCGGAGCGAGGGGAGAAGAGAGTTGCGCTGTAACCAAGTGGGAGGAGGCTTTGCCTACCCTATACGGGAATGAATCCCTTTGAGGTAGGTCGCGAGGCGCCGGCAGCGAGCGGGGCGACGGTGGCGCGCGCAGGAGGCTGCCGGAAGGGTCGGGAGTCGCGTGATATACAATCCCCGCGTAACGGGGAGTCTTCTGGTGTAGACGGCCGGGGTGGAGGAGCACGGTGGCGGGCCGGCGGCGTGTGACGGCGGCGGCGTTGGAGGGGCTCTGGTGACGGCGACCTACAAGCAACGAGGAGCTCGGGTGAGGCGGGAGTTGGTTTTGCGGGGAGCCGAGGGTGGTGGGGTTACGAGGAATTGAACCCGAATAGCTTGAATCGCCGGATTGGAGTTCGCCGAGCCGGGATGGAGACGACGATACCGGGCGATCGAGGAGGTTTTAGCCCAATTGTTTGTGATGGGAGGTGGAGGTGAGCGTGATGAAGCGTTCGAGTCGCCCGGTTTTATAAGCGACGGCGGTGGCTGGCACGTGAGGCCGCGGCGCATGCCGGCAATGTCGAGGCGGTGGCGAGCGGGATTCGCGCGGATTCGGCATAATGCCGCTATGCCGTGCGCGTGCTGAGCGGCAGAGGGTATAGCGCCACGCGTGTGGTAATGCCGGGCGTAGCGGGGTGAGAAAACGAGACGGCACAGTGGGGGAGCAGCCCGGCGCAGATCGGGGACGGCGGCCATGTCAGCAGCGGCAGCGGCTACAGGAGCATGGCAGTGAGATTTGGGCGGTGCGCACGCGTCATCCTCGCTCTCACGCCACCGATTTCGCGCCGAGTTACCCGCTTTTGACCGAGCCGCACGAGAGGGGCTCGAGAAGTGGGGTCCGGCGCGCTCGGGAAGAGAAGGGAGGAAGAGGAAGGTGCTGACGGCTCGGTCCCGCCAGCCAGAGAGAGAGAGGGCGCGAGGGAGCGGGGCCCGCTCGGCAGAGGGAGAAACGGTCGGGCCGCCGGCGCGCTGGATCGGCGCGCGCAAGAGCGCGAGGCCGAAGGGAGAGGCGGGGCGGGGTGATGACCGCCTGGTCTCATCCCCTTCCTTTTTCCTTTTCTCTTTTTTTTTGTTTTTTTCTTTTTAAGGTATGTATTGGAATATGTACACAAGTATATTTTCAATTCCAGAAACTTTTTATTTGGTGGATCATCTTTTCAGATTCTTATTTCAGATTTTTAATTCTCTCATATTTAAACATGTTTATTTCTCCTCCAACTTTTGGAACCTTCATCAAATTTTTCAAGAAACTCCCATAAACTCCAAATTCAAATAAAATTTATTGCAAAATAATTCCAAAAGCTTCACAATTCAATTTACATTTTTCCAGGATGTTACACACCCTCACCTGCCATCTCACCGCGGCGTTGCCTGGTCACTGTTGCCTCGCGCCCTTGCCGGCCGAAAGAAGTTTAGGTCCACCTGATCAATATGTACTTTGCTCTAAATTTCTCTCAGTTCTTTCAATTTATTTCTAGAACTGAGGCTAAATTTGTGAGTTAGGGTTTCAATGTGATAATTGTTGATTGATTTTTGTCGAACTGTAGGTTTCAATTTTGATTTTTGGAATACCAGCCTAGCTCATTATAAATCGAAGGTAAAGTTGTAGTATTTGACCACAATATCAAGTAAATAAACCACTGGATATATATTCCTATTATATTATGCTTAAACGGTTGAACATACAAATATCTAATTTAAAATTTCAATTAATTGGTGATAATTTTATGAATGATATACTAACAAAAATAGAAGAGAATTACCAATAATGTTGTGGTTCTTTGCTTTATGAACTTGAAATAACATAAATGCTAAAAAATAATGTATCAACTTATATTTGATCATTCTATTTTTTTACTTGAAAACTTTAAGTATTTTTATTCTCTTTTATAGGATATTGAGATCGGATGATGTATTTTATAAATATCGACCAACTTTTATTTGTGGTTTCGCTCTTAGTTTTTTCATTTTACTGCAATTAATCGATATTACTATCGAGGTTCGTTATTTTGGTCAGTATTTCTATCACCATTTCTTTATCATCATATCTTGCCATCGATTATATTGAGATATTGGAGTTAAAAATTATCGGGCATATTATTATTAAGTATAATATTATTTAAAAAATTATATACGTTATTATACGCACAATGAAACGGTGAACTTGTAGCTCCGCACTGGCTGCGTTCGACTTGAAAAGCAAATCACGGGCCCAAAAAAATCTTCTCCTTCCTACTTGGGCCGTTTACGGAACACGTTGGACCTTGCAGGGCCCACATGGCAGGAGGATCACAGGGGATTGAGGGGAAGTGGACGAGGGAGGAGTCGGAAGGGAGGCAAGGCAACGGCGCAATCCTTAGCCTTGAGCAGCCGCCTCCCGAGCCCGAAATGGCGGCGCCGCAGCCCGTGCGTGCTGCGCCCCTCGCACGTGCGCTCCGCACGCGTGCCGCCTCTTCCTCCGCCGCGCCGGTGAGGTCTCCGGAGACATCCCGCCGAGCGCTCCTCGGCCTCTCGGAGCCGGAGCTCCGGCAGCTCGCCGTCGACCTCGGGCAGGTACCCAACCCAAGCAAAGGCGCTACCTTCCCTCTGTTTCTTGGCTTATCGGTTCCTGGATTGTCTGTCCTGCGCTTACTATCTCACGCATTTGCGCAGCAAAGCTACAGGGGGAAGCAGCTGCACGACCTCCTCTACAAGTCCAGGGCCAAGCAAATCCAAGAATTCAGCCACGGTGAGGACTGAAGTCCTTTTTGTGTTCATGCACGCCACCTGTTTGTTGTTTCGCCTCTGTTGCCAGGAGTTGTGCTTCTTGAGTGCATTGTTGGCTTTCGTGCGTTTGTGCAGTGCCCAAGGTGTTCCGGGAGGCGTTGGTTGGCGCTGGCTGGAGGGTTGGCCGGTCGCCGGTGCACCATGCCGTGACGGCCTCCGATGGCACTACCAAGGTAATAAACAGTCTTAATGCGCTTCGAAAATTATGCTCTCGCCTAGTACATTGCGGCTCGCGCGGCATGTTTTGAGCCTATAATCTAAAATAAGGATGTGCTAATTCAGTAATCAAACAAAGCTGTCATTGAGTGTGCATGCGTGCTATTGCGCACGCACCAGTATGCATGCAAGAGTTGGAGGGCTCACGACTCTTTCTCTTTGTCCTTGTAGATACTTCTCAAGTTGGAGGATAACAGATTGATCGAGACAGTAGGTATCCCTGTAGATGATGACAAAGGCTCATCTAGACTCACTGCATGCGTTTCATCACAGGTGCTGTGGAACCTGTACTTCGGATATTATCAGAGAGTTAGTGAGCGTGCATGTTTTATAGTTTGACACTAGTAATGCACATGCAGGTTGGCTGCCCCCTGCGTTGCTCATTTTGTGCCACTGGCAAGGGAGGGTTTGCAAGGAACCTTCAAGCACATGAGATTGTTGAGCAGGTTCTCTCTCAGCAGCCTGTGTCTCTCGCTATCTTGCAATAAAAGTATAAAACATTATTGTGAACATGATGAACACGTGTTTTTTCTTGCACTATGGATTAATATTCTGGCATTGCAGGTATTGGCCATAGAGGAGATGTTCAAACACAGGGTGACAAACGTAGTTTTCATGGGGATGGGTGAGCCCATGTTGAATCTGAAATCAGTTTTAGAGGCACACTGGTGCTTGAATAAGGTCTGTCAAATTGGCAAGAAATTGGGCTGTGTTCCTTGTGCTCAATCAAATTTTGTGAAATATTGTGTCATAATTTTTTTGGGGAAATCCCTTATATGCCACTGAATAACTTTGTTGAATGTCTATAATATGCTTCTGATGTCTCACTAGCATGTGGGGCCCAGGCCCACATGTTAGCCTTACAATGAGTGGCATATTGTAGATCATGTGGTTATTCAGTGACATATTATAGATTTTCTCTAAATTATTATGCATAACTTCAATAAGAAGCTGATCAATGTGTCCTGTCGTATCAACGTAAGTTTCCTATTTTCAGGAACTAAAAATTGGGCAAAGGATGATCACAATCTCCACAGTAGGTGTTCCCAACACAATAAAAAAACTAGCGTCTCACAAGCTTCAGTCAACGCTGGCAGTCAGGTACATTCTTAATAATTTAAACTTGGCTTAATGCCAAGTGAAAGAACTTGCCAAGGTTGCTAATACCCATTTTTTTCTTGAAAGAACTTGCCCTTTTCACATTATCAAACTCTGAAGCTAATCATAGTAAAGTGAAAGGAATTGTGTAGTATGAAGCACGGCAGCATTGTTTCTGTAATTTGTTTGCTGACTAGTCTACTGTATTGGAATCAGCCTGCATGCCCCAAACCAGAAACTGCGGGAAACAATTGTTCCAAGTGCAAAGTCGTATCCCTTGGGAGCACTAATGGATGACTGCAAGAATTACTTCCTCGAAACTGGGCGCAGGGTATCCTTCGAGTACACTCTTCTAGGTACTCTTACTCTGCCTTCACACTGGATCCATCAGTTTTAAGAGGATGGATGTTAAAAACTGCATTATCATTTCACCAGTTGTCATGCTAACACGCCTGAACCAAAATTTCCCCAGCTGGGATTAATGATGAAAAGGAGCATGCTGAAGAACTTGCAGGACTACTACATACATGTGGAGGTGGTTATCATGTGAACCTAATTCCCTATAACCCAATACAAGGTTCTGAGTACAAGAGGCCCTATAGAAAAGCGGTATGCTATCTCAGTCTTAGGCACAATGCCTATCAAGGAATTGTTTCAGTTTGAGTTATTAATATTTATGTTGGTGATTTGCTTAGGTTCAAACATTTGTTGAAGCGTTAGAAGCCCGGAAGATAACAGTCAGCGTTCGACAGACCCGTGGGCTTGATGCTAATGCAGCCTGTGGGCAGCTAAGGAATGAGTTCCAAAAGAATCCACTGCTTGAATCGTCTCCGCCCTCTGAACCCAGCCTCGTTCCTGCTTAACGAGACTGAATGTTGATGCCCGTACACAGATCATCAGCTCATCAAATTGTAAATCTGATAGGGGGACTCTTTTGTGGCAAACGGTTTTTATCTTCGGCATGTGAGACTCCTTTTTAATGAGATTTGAAGTGTTGTAAAACACATGTGTTTAGTTTAATGCAAGTTCTATAGGCGGCTATAGAATTTTGGAACAGATCAGTATGCATGGATAAGGAAGCTGCCTTTTGTACCTTCTCTTGAGGGTTCCTGAATGTCTATATGGGATTTCTTGGGCTTAATTTAAGAGAATGGTTGTGATCAGGTAACAAAAAGAAGATCAGTCTAATAATGAGAAACACTAAGCATGGAATGAGACCATGAGCTAGCTGATCTGCACCACGTCTGGCCGCCTAAGCTAGCTCTCAAAGCAATAATTCTTTAATCGATCTATTCTTAAGACATGTCTTGAGTCTTATGCGGAGATGCATTTGTGAAAAAGTGCAGTAACCGTGTCCATCGAACTTAAGACTTGTTTTCTTCAATCCTCAATTCGATTTACTTGGGGGAGATCTTTCGTTGCCTGAAGACGACAAATTAGATTGTCGAAGAGTGATGGCATGATGATGCTGTAATTAAGCCTGCAACTATCTTTGTAGATTGTGATTTGGAGAGGATCTCAAATGTGGTGTACCAAGTAAGGACAGGGTGCAGAATAGAACTAATCTATGCCATCTTCATTTATAAAGTACGGCAGATTGCAGAACGCTTGCCAATCAATCCAGTGCGTGCATTTCATGTCTATACGCAGTTGAGCGTAGAAATTTACACACACAAAAAAAAAAAGAAGGGGAAAAAACTGGACCTTTGCCGAGCATATCACTATTTCCGTATTTCGCTTTCTATTCTATGTCATGCACAAACATGATGTGAAGATGCGTGTGCCCAACTGACCTTACTTTCTGACATTCGCGTTAAATCATGGAATTTAACGCAAGTTACCCATTGGAGATCATGCCACAACCCAAGGATGTCAATATCATGCTTGTCTGGTATTTTACACTACATATCTCTTCTTCTTACATGAGATTATTGTATTTCCTGACTCCCTGCTGTGCACGTAGAGAATATTCATCCGCTTGACATTGGATTCACGTACTTGTGGTACGCTATACTCCACGACCTCAACCTCTGGCCAACATACATTTGCTGTGTTACACACGCCTCAGCGTTTGCAAATAATGTACAACAATTTACAGTATCGACACAGTGGTATTTAAAACTAAATGTGCAAAAGTAAAAAGTAGCACCTCACTCTATGATTGCTACAACTCTATTCAGGAGGTTTAGGCCAAAAACCGTATCTTCAGAATTCACCTTAACAGTGAGATCCAGTGGCTCTGAGGCATGCCCTTCCGCAACAATGGTAATTAGGCAAGGGTTTGAAGTGCACAGAATTTCACTGCTAAATCGCCAGCATAAGCCAGAGGCGTCATCAATGCTAAAGGTTACCGGCATATCCATCGAAACTAGGTGGACGTTGGCATTGCTGAGTATTTTTGATGCGAGACTCTGGGCTACTTGAAGGTTCTTATCAGTGTGCTCTGCACTCTCTCCAGTGTGCTCTAGCTTCTGAAGATGATCTTTGAAGGTGCACCTGTTGTAATTTCATCAGGTTAGTCCTAGCATATATGTCAGATTCACACCCATGAAACCTATAATTTCGTGTCACAGAAAATGGCCAAGCAACTGATCCAGCAAGCAGAGAATCAAAAGCCAAGCAACTGATCCAGCAAGCAGAGAATCAAAGGAACAACAGATGTATATAGATACACAACCTGGGCTAGTTTCGTGCTATGATTGTCCTAGCAAGTCAAAGTGTCAAACCAATAGCAAATGGTTGCAAAATAACCTTTTCAATTACGAAAAATCTTGAGCTGTTTTCATGTTGACAACAGCATTTAAACCCTAAATGTTAAAACTTCATAGAAACCAGTATCTGTAAATAAAACTAACAGCATATATTTCTCCATTGAATTAGTCTTCCTCATGTTCCTTTCTTTGTATTTGCTAGAACTGAAATTCTTATGCCTTGAAAAGAAGTTTAACTCAGTGAAGATAGGTGGAAGTTTACTTACCTTCTAGCATACTCAAGCATTCCCCTCAGCTGGTTTTCCTTGCATAGAAAAGCATTTAGGTCCATGGGTAGTGGCCGTAAAAAATAAGCAATGTCAGGGTGAAGTTTCACCGGATGCCTTTTCCCATTGCAAAGCACCGACAGCTTTAGGGGCAAAATATGGTGATGGAAGTGAACCTGAAGAACCATCTTCGATGTTTGTTGCGGAGCCAACAAGCGTATTGCTTCCACAGGAACAAGAGTTGCAATGCTGCAGGTAGAGATGAATATGATTACTATATATGAGCTGAGAAATAAAATTAAGTCGACAAAGAAAAACCAACAACAGAATGTCATCTTAAGCATCTGACAACATAAATGTTAAAATATTAGAGAATTACAGACGGTGCACACCTTGCGGATCCTTCAGATGTTTGGTCCATGCCATCCTCACTACTAGAAGCCTCTTCAGATTTAATGGTTATATCTGTCAACTGGTCTGTTGTAACATTCTCAATGAACAAGTCTACACATACTAGCAAGCGTGATATGGGCGAAACCTCAGATGAGAAGGCATATAGAACACTTAAGCCATTACTATTAGATGGGTCTAACAATATATGCCATTTAGGTTTCAGCTCAAAGCTGCGATTGGTAAAAGAAACTCTTGCCAATGAAGTCTGTAGAATCCTGAACAAGTGATTCAGCAGGAGCCTCATCAAGCCATGACTCAAGGGCTGACTTAGACATCAATTCAGTCAAATCAGTAGAGATGATAGATGCCAAATTTTCCTCAACATTTCGACCTGTCTGGCCTTGATCTACACTAGCATCATAAATATGAACAAGAGGAGATTCCTGATTATCTTCTTGACAATGAAGGTCATGGCCATTATCATTTGAATATTGGTTAGATCCAGTGGCATCCCTGTCAGATGAGCCACCACCTTCACTCTCTGAATCATAAACAGAGCCACTCTCATATGTTGAAGATCCAGATTCAGCGTCAGAATTAATACTTTCTGAGGAATTAGCTACGCCTCTGGTTGGCTCCATGGTCTTATGAGTTAATTTCATACTTAAAGGCTTTGGAAGTGAAGCATAACCAGGAGCTGCATGAAGAACAACCTGTGACAGGGAACCGGGGAGATAAATCCGGTAGTTGCTGCCTGAATGAGATGTTGAAGGCATCTTCCCATTGAACATATGATCAACTAGCTCCTTACAAATATCTCCATTCTGTGATCGACCTGAGTTGTCATTTTCATTTAAATAGGTTGCGCAGCATGGCAAAAGTCCTGATAGAAAACGAGCACGATCACGAACATCATAATTCAAGTCACATGCAGCCAACTCAATGACATATGACATTATCCTTCTGAATTCTTCCGAGTGTTCTTCTGGAGAATGTATAATAACCTGAAAAGTTAACCTATTACTAATCTCCATGTAAGAGAAGGAACCTTAATGTGGGATATACCTTTGCAGAAGCATTCAGGATCTGAAGCTTTGTCTCAAGCACTTCACCAGCGAAGGACCATGCAAGATACTTGAGAACAGCAGGTACTATCTTTGGAATGAGATTTCCAACGGAGCTATACTCTCCAAATATCCAAATAATCAAGGACCGTGCTGCAGGCTCCTTAATTTTGTCCAGACTGCGAACCAAGCGGACAATCACCTTCAGAAAAAAAATTAGTGAAGATGTCAAATCAAAATATAAAGAAGGAAAAAATGCATTCAAACAATAGCACAGTGAATTCATGCATTCCGTATTTGTTCTTGAATACAGTTCCAACAAATAATACAACAGATCTAAAGAATAAAGATATCAAGCAGATAAAAGAAATTAACATGGATAAAATTCCGATTGTTTACACAAGAGATAGACAAATAAAATTATGGCATATCATCTTAAATTCCTATGTCAAATATGACAGGTCCTTCAAGCTTCAGTAGGTAAGTTATCACTAACAAAGGAATAGAACCAAAAGAAATTGTTGTTCAACGCAAGGTGATATATGAATACCATAAGTTGTACAATACAATCTAGAATACAGGCACTGCTGTGACAGCATTATCGGATGAGCATCACAAGGTCAACCGAAATGCATCGGCCATATATTGAGAAGTATACAACAAACAAGTCCTAGTTTCTACAAATGTAAATGAAACAATTAAAAAAATCTGAGTACTTACAAGATTGAAAGCTTATATAAATAAACTATGTGATACCTTTTCATGAGATGCCGCATCTATTTTCACTATTGCTTTGATTGATAGGATTGCTTGAACTAAAATAGCAGCTTCTCCATCGAAATGAACTGAGTTAGTGATAGATGATTCTGTAACATGGTCAAAATCAAATATTATCATTTAAGAAGAATGTTTCACCTCAAAATATGCAGATATAGCAATTATTACCATAAAATACAAGTGTCAAAAGCCCCTCAAGGCAACTGGAGGTGATAGAGGGAAGCTTCTGGGCGCACAATGCAATGGCAGCAACTGTATCTGCCACAAATCTCCTATCCAGATCTTTAATATAATCCTGGCAGCCATTAAAAAAAACTACCATGAACACTGTCAGGGATGTGGGCCTTGGGCTCAAGGCCCAGTCGAGGTATTATTAGGAATTAGAGATTGGTTTCTATTTAAGTTAGAGATTAGTTTCCTTGTGTTAGAGATAGAGATAAAGTTAGAGATATGATATGAGTTAGAGATATAATTGGGATTAGATTCCATCTGTTAGAGGGAACCGTCTATATAAGAGGGCTACCGCACGCTATTGTAATCAAGCAGAGTAATATCAAGTCTTCCCGTCTAAATCTCTAGTCTCTCTCCCTCTCGTTCTACGCCGACGCCATCCAGCTATCTTGGTGGTGTTTACCCCGGTTCATGACAACTTGGTATCAGAGCAGTCGATCCCTTCCCACGACTTCTGCTATCATGGTTCCTGTTGCCGAGTCGTTGGCCGCAATAAGAGCTACCGCTAATGAGATGGCTGACGGCTGGAGCGACGCGATCGCACTCGGTGAGCAGATCAGCAAGCAGGCGAAAGAAATCAAGGAATCCTTAGAGAATATGATGAGGATGCTACAAGAGAGAAAGAAGGCACGTCAGCATTCAACACCAGATCCCCAAAGTCAAGAACCACAACCATCACCAAAGCTTCCTCTACCCCTCTGCAGACCGCCAGATCCCTCGGCGGTCAGACCAGGGAGAAGGACGCCGCCGATCGGAGCGGACGCCGGCCGATCGGGATTGCCGGCCGCGCGCCGCAGCCTACCCGCCGCCGCCGCCTAAACAGCCTTCCTCGGCGCCCAAAGCCGCGCCGCCAAGAAGGTCTGAGTCGCCTCTTCGCGCGCCGCCGCCTCCGTCCGTCGCGGCCGCGCTTACGCCGTCTTGCTCTTTGCGTCGCCGCCGCCGACACGGATCGTTGCCGCCGATCGGCCGTCTCGCCGAAGCCGCTGCTCGCCGCTTCGCCACTGCCGCTAACCGGTTCGCCGCCGCCGCGTCTCGCAGATGCCGCTGTCGGCGGGATGCCTCCATTCGCAGCCTCCACTACCACCGCCGGGCACCCGACCCGCTTCGCGCCGCCGCCGCGCTGGTTGTAGTTGTCCGGCCGTCTTGCCGTGCTAACGCCGCTGCTCTGGCCGCGATCGCGCGACGACGCCGCCGCCTCTCGGCGGCCGCCGCCGCCAGCCGCGTCGCCACCGCCGCCGACTGCCGGCCGCTACGCTGATCGCCACCGCCGCCGTCGCCGCCGCCGCCGCCGCCGTGGATCTTCCGGATTCGCCGTCGTCGCCGCCGATCCGCACCATGCGCCGTCGCCCCTTCAGTCGACGCCCTAGGCATTATATACCAAAGGCGTGACACTTCGTCTAACCTTGTTCCGCTTGGATCCGTTGGTCGCTCCATCCGCCGCAGCACCCGCCACCATTCGCCTTCTACATCGGCGTCGAAGGTCTTCCATTGGCCATCGTCAGCACCGAGGACGAGCTGCATGTCCGAGAGGGGTGTAGTGTCAGGGATGTGGGCTTTGGGCCCAAGGCCCTAGTCGGTTTATTATTAGGAATTAGAGATTGATTTCTATTTGAGTTAGATATTGGTTTCCTTGTATTAGAAATAGAGTTAGAGATATGATATGAGTTAGAGATATAATTGGGATTAGATTCCATCTGTTAGAGGGAACCGTCTATATAAGAGGGCTACTGCACGCTATTGTAATCAAGCAGAGTAATATCAAGTCTTCCCGTCTAAATCTCTAGTCTCTCTCCCTCTCGTTCTACGCCGACGCCATCCGGCTATCTTGGTGGTGTTTACCCCGGTTCATGACAACTTGGTATCAGAGCAGTCGATCCCTTCCCATGACTTCTGCTACCATGGTTTCTACGACTCGCCCTGCTGTCGAATCATTGGCCATAATAAAAGCTAACGCTCTTAAGATGGCCAGCAGCAGCTTCAGCAAAGAGATGGGGGACGCCTTCCTCAACATGCATGCCCTCTTGGAGAAGATCTGGAAGGAGCGGGAGGAGGCGAAACAAGAGGCCGCTCGCAGAGCAGAGGAGGACGAGGCTGACCACGCCCCCGTCGACTCGCCTCCCTCTAACGATGAGGAGGATGAGGCTGTCCTCATCTCCATCACCGAGTTCACCGGCCACGGCCACGGCGCATCCAACCGTGGAGCCGTGCTGAAGAACGGGGAAGAAGAAGATGCAAGGGTTGGACCGGAGCAAGAAGAGGGGTTGAACCGGAGGAAAGACGACGGGCCGACGGTCTCCACCCCGCCTCCTGCGCCGCTTTACTCTTCCTCTCGCCACTGGATCCGCCGCCGCGCCACCAACTCCCGATCGCCGCTACTTTCGTGCGCCGCCGCCATCGCCGTCCCGCAACATCTTCTCCGTCGGCTCCATCGTTTGAAGCCCACGCGGCGCCGCTGCCGCCAGATCCGCCGAGCCGCCGCTAGGCCTCTCGCCGGCCGCTGCACCGCCGCCGCGCAAAGCCACCGCCGCGGCTTCTCTCCGCTGGCCGCCACGGAGCCGCCGCTTTCGCCGAGGCCGCCACCGAGGGCCATCGCTAGTTTTCTCCGCGGCCGAGGCCGACCACCGAGCCCCCACCACCTTCGCACCCCGCATCCGAGGTCGCCGTAGTCGCCACCGACAACCCGCTGGCTAGGGTTTCCGCGCCGCCGCTACCGCAGCCGCCGCTCCCGGCGCTCCGCAGACGGCCGCCGCTGGCTGGGCAGCCATTACGCATCGCCGCCCCGGCCGCCGACGGACGCGCCGTGCCGCTTTCACCGGGACCGCCTCGCGCGCGCCGCCGCTCCTCCCCGCCGCTTCGCTTCGCCGCTTCACGGCCGCCGCGCCGGAACCGCCGCCATCGCCGGATTTACGCAGACGCCGGACCGCTGCCGCTCAGATCCGCCTCCGCTGCGTCGCGGCCGCCGCCGCCGGGTTCGCCTCGGCCGCGCTACACCGGCCACCGCTCACGGCTGCCGCCACTGCCGCTGCCGCCGGCCGCTAACGCCGCTGGGCACTTTCGCCGCCTCCTCTGTTTGAAGTGTTCCGCGCGGAGACCTCCGTATGAACAGGGGAGACTTTAATAGGAATTCAAGAGCCGGAAAAACAATAAGGAAAAAAATCTTTTGCTAGCACAAAAAAATAAAAAAACATTCAAAAAATATATATATATATATATACTTTGCAGGCATTATATACAGAAGGCGCTACACTTCGTCTAGCCTTGTTTCGTTTGGAGTTGGCCGGTCGTCTCCATCCGCTGCAGCACCCCACCACCGTTCGTTTTCTACATCGGCGTTGAAGGTCTTCCATTGGCCGCCGTCTAGCAGCTCGAGGACAAGCTGCATGTCCGAGAGGGGTGTAGTGTCAGGGATGTGGGCCTTGGGCTCAAGGCCCAGTCGAGGTATTATTAGGAATTAGAGATTGGTTTCTATTTGAGTTAGAGATTAGTTTCCTTGTGTTAGAGATAGAGTTAGAGATATGATATTAGTTACTATATCTGTTAGAGATATGATTGGGATTAGATTCCATCTGTTAGGGGGGCCATCTATATAAGGGGCTACCGCATGCTATTGTAATCAATCAAAGAAATACTAAAGTCTTCCCTGTCTAAATCTCTAGTCTCTCTCCCTCTCGTTCTACGCTGACGCCATCCGGCTATCTTGGTGGTGTTTACCCCGGTTCATGACAAACACGCATGAACAGAATGGCATACAACTATTAACAAGTTTGTCTAAACTTGAAATTCTTGATCACATTGGGGTGGACAACAATATTTCACTCTTCTAAGCTTGACTTTAACTTCCCATTTGATTCTAACAACAGCTATTTCCTGCATAGTTTCCCTGAGTGCATTAAGAAGCACTTACGATCAAACTAGTTAAGTACCCGTGCGTTGCAACGGAACTCATTGAATATATAGAGAATCGTGATATAGAAGGGAGTTACTCTAATCAGTTGGTAAGTGAAGAATGGTGAGAAGTTAAGAGAATAAAGTGGTTGAAGGAGAATGGACCTACAATCACCAACTCATTCTTTTATAATAGTAAAGATAAAGCACAAAGCTGCTTATAATGTCCAGGAGAATTAAGAAAGATGTATTTACCAAACATGAACCCTAGTTAGTATGGCAGCGGTCTCGGCTGTGTGGAACAGAAATTTTATGGGTTTTAGCTCTCTAAACACAGCTTACATTACCCTCCTCCCTAAAAAAGAAATTGCTGAGCACCCCAAAGATTTCAGGCCCATAAGTTTGGTGCATAGCATTGCCAAGCTGATCACTAAAATGATTGCCAACAGATTGGCAAGTCGGCTGCAACACTTGGTATCTCCTAACCAAAGTGCTTTCATTAAGGGTCGGTTTATTCAAGGCAACTTCATGCTGGTACAGCAGACGGCAAGATTTTTTCATCAACAAAAACTGCCGCGTTTCCTATTAAAACTTGACATCTCCAAAGCTTTTGATAGTGTAGCTTGGCCTCTACTACTTGAAGTGCTGCAGCAGCTGGGTTTCGGGCAAGTTTGGCGAGACTTGGTCAGTGGGCTGCTCTTCACTTCATCCACTCAGGTTCTTTTAAATGGAATTCCTGGTAATCGTATCTATCATAGGCGTGGATTGCGACAAGGAGATCCCTTATCACCGATGCTCTTCATTTTGGTTATGGATATACTTGGGCACTTGGTGTCAAAGGTGGCTGACGAAGGGCTGCTACAGCCGCTCTCACGGCGTGCAATCCAACACCGGATATCTCTATATGCAGATGATGTGGTGATGTTTCTCCGTCCAGAGGCTGCCGACATCACTATCACTTTGGATATGCTGCAATTATTTGGGGATTCTTCTGGACTCAAGGCGAACCTGCAAAAGAGCAATGTGTTGCCAATTAGATGTGGTGAATCCGAGCTTGACACGCTGCACCAATTGCTCCTCGTGATATTTCAGTTTTCCCCGCAAGTATCTTGGCCCGCCGCTCTCCCTAACAAAGCTTAAGAAGGAGCACTTCCAACCTATCATTGATAGAATTGCCGATCAACCGCCGGGATGGAAGGCGACCTCATGACGCGTGCAAGAAGAAAGGTACGAGTTCAATTCGTTCTAACGGGATGCTGATTTATCTAGTTATGGTCGTGGATTTTCCTCGATGGGCCATCCGAGCGATGGATAAAATTCGTCGTGGCTATGTGTGGCGAGGTCGCAAGGAAGCGCAAGGTGGCCATTGCCTTGTGACATGGAGTACGCTTGCTTGCCAATACAGCTTGGAGGCCTTGGTATCTCGATCTCAAGAATATGATTTGGGCGCGAGAATGAGATGGGTGTGGCTGCAAAAACGGAGCCTCATCGCCCTTGGGCAACTCGCCTATACAAGTACTGCGCAAGTCCAAGCCTTCTTCTCGATCGCCTCAAAATGTAAATAGGTGATGGCTCACGAACTTTATTTTGGACTGATCTTTGGTTTCATTGGCAATGCATTGCCGATTTGGCTCCCCGCTTATTTGCTATAATTCAAAAGAAAAACATTCAGAAACGTACTGTTCAAGAAGGCCTCTCAAACCGAACTTGGGTTTCAGATTTACAGGGAGCACTTTCAGTGGGAGTTTTAATTGATTACTTGCATCTTTGGGATCTCTTGTTGGATTTCACAATGCAAGTTGATGTCGAAGATAAACACATCTGGCAATTCTCTTCGAGTGGGCAATACTCGGCCAAATCTGCTTATGAGAGCCTTTTTATAGGTGCTATTCAGTTCAGGCCTTGGGAGAGAATTTGGAGAACTTGGGCACCTGCTAAATGTCATTTCTTTTTGTGGTTGGTCGCTCATAATCGATGCTGGACGGCGGATCGTCTTGCGAAGCGGGGACTGCCTAAACCTGAGTATTGCCTTTTATGTGACCAGGAAGAAGAAAATATCAATCACCTCCTCACTTCCTGTGTCTTTGCTCGACAATTTTGGTACATCTTCCTTAGGCGTGTCAAGCCACTCTCTTGCTCCTCAACCTTCGGATCAATTCTTTGACGCTTGGTGGGAGAGAGTCAATGAAGCAACCAGTGGTATGGTCCAACATGGGCTCAACTCTCTGACCATATTGGGCGCTTGGATCATATGGAACCACCGGAACCGTTGTTTGTTTGATGGTATGACTCCTAGTGTTTCTCAAGCCCTGATCGTGGCAGGGGATGAGCGTCGTCTATGGTCTATGGCAGGGGCTAGAGGAATCTCCTTCTTGATTACCCCCATGGACAGGTCTTGATTGCTGTTTTTTAGAAAGGTCGTTTTTTGTCTTCGTTTTTATTGGCGCGATTGTTTCTTTTAAGTGTTTTGTTTGTGGTGTGTGTTGTAACTGGGTTCTCGTCCCTTTTTCCTTCTTAATATAATGAAGCGCAGCTCTCCTGCGTTTTCGAGAAAAAAATGACACAAACAAAGCTAATTTGGTTTTCAAAACTATTTTGCAACAGCATATTATGATTTCACGTGAGAAGAAATATAACACTGCCAGTCATCATGACAACTCAACTGATATATCACATGTTGCAGCTACAAGCAAGTACCTGAAATTCTTCAAAAATGACTGGAATAGATGACTCTGTGGCGATGGTGGTCAGTATTTCAAGCTTCAAGGCCCTAGTCTGGTATGGATCTGAAGCGCATATGAAGAAGTCTTCATAATACGGAGCAAACAATAATGGAGCAGTCTTGGCAAAAACCAGTATGTTGCCCAGCATCTGCAAGAACAAAAAACTGGTCAGCTCAAGAAAAAAATAAATGCGAGAAAAATGCACATACCAAGGAAAATTATTAGATTCTTATGTCTGCAAGTAAGGTCTCAATATTTGATTCTAAAACCCAAAAAAGAGAGGAAAAAGTCAATTTTGCGGAGTTCAAAACATTCACTGAAACAGAAAACAAGCATGCCAGTGTACCAGTAGCATGTGGGCATTTGCAGATTGTTAGTCAGCTCCAGTACAACATAACATTTACTGCCTCCGTTTCACGACATTTGTCTGGCACACATACCAAGGAGGCATAAAACTTAAGTATTTTTTTATGAAATTGGACCATGCTTGCCCCTACCTATTAGATAGAGTAGTACTATGTCTATCCATTAGGGGCAAAGACGGTCCAATTCCATCAAATATTACTTAAATTTTGCGCCTCCTTGGTACACACATCGGACAAACATTGTGAAACGGAGGGAGTACGTTCGTAAGTTGATTTCTAAAACTAGTTACACAAAATTACAAATAATTAGTCAAGGATAGGAAACAAACATAAAAACATTGTTGAAATGAGTTTATCAAAAGTCTGTTGGAGTATTTACACTAAATTAAGTGAAGCCAAACATGCTTGGCTCCATAGTTATTCTGAGTTGAAATCCGTGTTACAAGACCAGGAAAAGGTATATAGAAATTACCACATATGTTGCATCAGGAGATGAGCGTAGAGTAATTAAAATTGGGCCAACAATTCTCCTCACTTCCTCAACTGGAGCCATGATCCAATGAACACTCACTGCTGCAAGTATGACTCCACTGTTTCGGCTCCATAGAAGAGGTGAAGTGCATCTCAAAAGAATTGCGACATCATCGTTTGTGCTAGTAGTGACAGATGAAAAGCTGAACTTATCATCTTCTCTATCAAAACATCCTGAATATTCTTCGATGTAATGACTAAACAGTGTGATGTTTGATATAGTGCCACAAACCCCATTAACAGTAGTGTCAGCTTGGGTGGTGGACATATTGTCAACAGGAACTGGATCCTTACCACCCTGGATCTCCAAAGACAAATTTGAAGAGAAAATTGCAGAATCCTTCGCCAATCCATGTCTAGCTATCACGTATCGCAAGAGGATCTCAATTAAAATAATCTGAGTCCATTCTTCAATATCAGGGAGTGTTTCACATAGCTTACGGAAATGTTTTGATATCAGCGCTAAACAATTTGGGCAAACTAACTTAAATGCCACAGCGGCAGCCCCCACAACTCCAGGGGAATTGTCACTGAACAAAACATCCACAATCTGCAACAACATCAGCAGTAGCAGGCTTCAGATACATACGATGCGGAGCAACAATGCAAAATGAGACGCAGGTTACACTAAACGAACCTCCTCCAAAGTCGTATTTTCCTCTGGAAGCAAGTCAAAGAGCTTACAAAGTGCATATGCCGCACATTTTCTAACATATGCTGATGGATCCCTGGCACATTTCTTCACAGCTACTAATACAAGTGGAGCAACGACATGTAATCTGATACCAGCCATAGTGCGCAGAGCCCAAGCCCTCACTAATGGGTTTATATCCGATAAATCCTTCTGGAATATGTTAATAGAAAGGAGAGCTTCATTTTGGCGCCTGCGGCGATAGCAAGCAAAAATGTTGAAATCACTTTCAACAGCACAGGCCAATCATGGAAAACAAAAAACCTTCTTATTAAAAATTCAACTAGTTGACCAAGAATCATGTTCACTGAGTGGCATAATCCTGTCCACAACATCTGAATGAAAAATTTTACATATGGAATTTGCAATAACAGCAAAGTCAATGTCCATTTGTCCAATTCAAGCATCAACAAACTTGCTAAAGAACAGTCCATAATATCTAGGAAGCCGCAAAATAGATACGGAGGATGAGAGTATTCAATAAGACAAGTGTGCAGGAAGCAAGAATGACAAAGGTAGCGTGTTCAACTGTAGTTGCTTCTGTGTTCTACACATGCAAAGGCAATCATTAATTATAGATATCCAGTTTGTTTATATATGTACTGCGCCTTACTTTGCTATAGTCACTCAGTAAGAACTTGCCTTTATTAGGGTAAATTCAGGATGTATGATCATCCGTTCTCACCCAGAGTTGGGCACATCGAACTGGATACAATGCACTAAAAAGGAGCTAGTTTTCTGTCATCCCAGCCTGTTCTACAATCTATGGTATGAATATAGCTGAAGCAGCAGTCGGTCTTACTGTATCCTTTCTACTTATCACCCATAATAACTCCATCCAGAACAATCAAATACAAGCACGAACAAATAGAAAAGAGATGCGGATGCGCACATATCTTATGCTTTTCAGTAAAAAATATTATTTGACTGAAAAGAATTATTGAACCGCATTAAATATTATCAGGTAAACTCGTTCTTAACCGAACTCTTGCATCACTGGAAACCAAACGCTTTAGCTTAGATTGAGCTTCACTTAAAAATTTCTTTCATCCTTGAGACTAGTATTTGATAATTGTTTACGGGCTGTTCTTATAACTATGTACACTTTCTGCAAGTTTGGCTTTTGGAGTGAAGGATGAGAAAATCCTATTTGTTCAACTGGCCGAACAAGGAAAAAAAGGAAAAGGAAAGAAAGAGGCTACGACTAGTCAACAAAAGCCATGGATAACAGGTTAAAAAAAAAGAGAGAGAATAAGAAACAAAGTTCGGCCGCATGAAAAAAGTTGAAACCACTCCTGCCAATGAATTTCAGATTGTGTACAATATTTTTTTGAGCAATCTTGTGCCCTTATATATACATTTGCAATTGACTAGTGTCTCTCCTAATACTTGGTGCAAAACGAGCTATTTAATCATCAATTTCATATTGCCTCTCTGTAGCTCATTTCTTTATTTGCATTAAGTTACATTGATCTTTGCGTGTGCGTTCATACACTTCACTTAAATCTTTTGAGTCAGCACTTAGACAAAATATTCTAGTTTGGATTATTACTTAACTTTACAACATCAAGAATTTTATATTGTTAGGATATACACTTCTATACCAAGCTCCACTAAATATCCGTTACTGTATAATTATGAACACTCTTAAATTCACTTTATCATCACTTGCTATTGTAGCTTCTATCAAGTATAAGTTTTTATTGGCCTTAATTCACTTTGGAAAGGTGAGAAATTTACTTGTGGGAGAAAAGAGTGAGATTGAGTAATTTATACTAATCATCCATATATCTTGTTATTACTTTGTGTTTTCTTTTGCACAATCTAACCATGTCAGGTAGAGAAGATAACTATAGTGAGGAGCATGATGTTGACTTTAATGTCCCGGTGATTCGCTTCCAATATCAGGCATTGAAGAGCGCATTGCAACAGGAAACTGCAATAGATGGACAACTCGAGACGGATATGCAGGATCTCCGCATTGAGCTCAATCAACAAATGAAGGTGTTACATAAAAAAATCGTGAATGATATTGTGTGAGCACTTCGTCCACAACAAGAAGATAGCTTTATTACTTTCTATGGCAGTGATGATCTAGAGAAGTATCTTGAATGGGAATGACTAATCGAGAAAATGTTTAGATTTCAAAAGCTTTCCAAAGCCCAAGAGATGATATGTGCCACGAGGGAGTTTGAAGACTATGCTTATAGTTAGTGGCAACAACTATTTGGAAAACAATTCATTAAATCTTGATCAGATTTGAAAGCATTTATGAGAAGCGAGTTTTTGCCAGTCTATTATACGCAAGAATTGCTTCACCATCTAGATAGTATCACACAAGGGAGTAATACTGCTCAAGATTATTATTTTGAGTTGCAAGATGTATTGTTTTGTGCCGGTGTCACTAGTGCATTAAAAGAGAAGACATACTTCAAAGGAGGCTTGAATTCTAATATCGTCGCTGCACTTCAACATAAATATTTTAGTACTGTACATGATCTTGTGAATTGTGCTATTAAGGATGAGAAGAGACTTATGGAGAGGCGTACACTACGATTCCATCCATATTCATATTTCAGTTCTTATGTCTCTACTAGTATGACGTGAGAAGATGACTGAGCATGGAACTTTCCCTTCGGTCAAGGACATATTTAGTATTGCGCCAATGCCAAATACAACACTTGAGATATATCAAAACCCATGTAACGATGAGAGCTATATAGCCAAATTGAGTGAGAGTGCTAAAAAAGTGAGTTGTGTGATTCCACTATATGTGATGTTGAGCATCCAATTGAGAGTGTGAGAGAGACCAAAAGAAAAGAGAGAAGTAGAAGATAGACAAAGTGAGGTTGATTTTGAAACTAACACATTAATATTTATTTTAGTATTATTTCTCACATTGTGCAAGCTGATATTAAAGAAAAGAAATCGAATGTTCAACAACCAGCACCTATGATGCACGGACACGGATACGCCGACACGATACGACACGACACCGACACGGGAATTCGCCGTTTTCCCAAAAATACCGATACGGCGATACGGCTATATATATTTAAATAATAAATAAATTATATATATATATATATATATATGTGTGTGTGTGTGTATTATTTTCTATGTTTCCACATGCTTATTGTAAACTTGTAATTTGTAAAGTGTAATTTCCTCTCTAGCACTAGAATTAGCAGCTTCCATTTTTCTAGAATGATGAAACAAGCAATCAAGCACAAGTTTGCTAAATGCCTAAATATATATTGCTGGCTTTCTGCAGTCTGCATCTCAACCCTAAATGCTAAAACAGAGAAGCGGGGAGATAATAACTCGGTGGAGCGGGGATGTCGACGGCGCGCGAGGGAAAGTCGGCGGCGCGCGGGAGAAAGCCGACGGGCGGCGGCGAGGTGCGGGAGCCGACAGGAGCGGGCGGTGGCGAGTGCGGAGCCGGCGGGACCGGGTGGCGCGAGATGCGGAGCGGCGGGAGCGGATGGCGGCGCGAGCGGCCAATGCGAAGAAGCGGAGAAGCGTGAGCGTGCGAGCGCAATGGGAATGAGGTGCTCGATATCCTAGGCGGGAGGTTAGGGTTAGGGCAACGCCCGTGCGTGCGTTATGGGCCGGCGGCCGGCCGTGTCCTGGGCCAATCCTGGGCCGGCTGTGTCCATGCCGTGTCCGACTCGTATATTTAGTGTGTTCGACACGTGTCAAGAATTTTAATAATTAAAATTAATTCTTAAATCGGCCGATACGTCACCGACACGTGTCCAAGACGTGTCTGTGTCGTATCCGTGTCCGACACGTGTCGGACACGGATACGACGGTTTTGAGGCGTGTCCGTGCTACATAGACCAGCACCACTGGAGATAAATAATGAGATAACCACGGTTGAAGATGAAGTACTTGTTGTCCCGTTGTTACATTATGATGATTTGATACCTACAACACCTACATCAATTGAGAAGAACGATAAAGGTAACAATATTGGTGTTGAATTTAATTGTGAAACAGTGAGTAATTATGCGAACTCATGCGTTCAATCGAAAATTTCATGTTCTGAAATTTTTTTAATCAATTTACATAATGTGAAATTAATTACTCATAAGAAAATTCTTATTCGAATATCTACTAGTGGTTCTTTGTATTATATTATGTTCCATGATTTTAGAGAGCTATGCATTGTGATTGAGAATATTGCTGAAATTTTATATTTAAAATCACTAGTTAGTACCTATGACTACATTTTTAAGTTTAATTTGATTGGAGATTATAGTGTAGATGATAAGTTTTATGTTTACTAAATATGCATTACATGTGATAAGCTTGCTGAATTAAAATTGCATGTTTAGATAAATAATTTTTTGTGCCATAGCATGATTACAATGAGATGAATTTCAACAATAATGCTTCATGTTTTAAAATATTTCTTAAGCCTATTTATTCATCCTTTGATGTACAATCATGTATAAATAAAAGTAGCGTAGTTGAAGCATGTAAGACACTAAAGATTTTCTTCCCCATATTTGAACAACTTATCGGATTTTGCCTTTTGATATCTTGCCTATGTTCTTAAAAAAAGTTGAGGACAATTTTTTCTTATGGGAGGGAGAATAATGTGAATGGCAATATTACAATGTATACATTTTATGGCTACTGTTGTACTAAGTGGTTTGTGCAAAACAATAGGAATGACACAAAAATTGATTCATACATATACTATGCATATGTGTTGTTCTTTTTATTTCCTATACCTTCAGATATTCATGATGTGCTAAACAGGAAGTGTAGATGACAAATATATTCACCATGCATACACGTATTCTTTGCTTAGTACAATTTCTGGCTATTCAAAGTAGAGGACGACTTTCTTTGAAGAGAGGGAGGAGAATGCGGATACGTGTATGTCTTACACTTTTCAGTTAAAATTATTATTTGACTGGAAAGAATTATTGAGCCGCATTAAATATTATCAGGTAAACTCGCTCTTAACTAAGCTTAATGTTGTTATTCATGAGAATTAGATGTTACCCTATGTTCCTAGATTGTGCATTATCAGGTTTGATTGTTATGACAACTTTGGAACCAAGAGGGAGGCCGGAGCCAAAGCATTGGAGGAGCACCAGGATGATGATCAAGGCCTTTCGGCCATAAGCCAGAAGGAAGTCCATGCGGCGGCGCCAGGAACAAGTCTACGGCTGGCCGGTTCAACCATGAGCCACTTTCAGGCTTGCATGCCACTTGAATCAGCGGAAGCAAGATATGGCTCGGCCATGTAATCCATATGGCTATAAACTCTTGTTTAGTTATTGAGTCCGAACTGGAGTCTATAATGATGAGTCTGCTAGTGGTTTGAGTCCGAAGGGATATAATCTAAGATTTTTACTCGGTTTCTTGACCGAAAGGAAATCAAGTTGGCCTCAGGCCCACCGTGCGTGCGGGAGTCTTGGAAGGCGCATAAATACATGGATACAGATCCTCTGACGTTAACGTCAGGCGAGACCCATCCTAAATACATTGCCCCTCCCTTGTATCCAAACAGACCACGTATTATGAGATTAAAACAGATTGTTTGCTTTGCTTCTTCTTGATGGCCGACGGCATCAATGGGGAATTTAAGATTTCTTTGCTAATCAAGATCGTTTGACCATTCCGCTAAGAATTGAGAGCGCGATAAGGCTTTGCTTGGTGGTCGTGAAGGTCAGCGTGTATGTTCTTATAAATTAAAGAGTGTTTATTTTTGCGTTGGCAATGGAGGATCACTACAATTCGAGAGGCTACACATCGGACGACCCCGTATCAAATGGAGACATACTTCTCGGCATAGTGGAGGAGGTAGAGGTAGACGAGCTTCTTCACCTCCAGCGACTGCCACGCCACATTCTTGATCACCTGCTAGCCGCACGCAAATCAGTCAGGCACAACAAATTCAGGATCCACGACATGATGGAGGAATTCCGAAGAAACAAACAAGTGGGCGGGAACATCAGGGGAGGGGAAGGGATAGGTGTGGTGACCTGCGGGAAGAGGTGTGCGACATCGACGCCCTGGGCGATGAGGGCGAGGAGGCGCTTGAGGGCGTCGACCTTGTCGGCGTCAAAGCGGGAGTCGAGGAGGGTGGGGATGGAGGCGTCGTCGGGGTCGTCGTAGAGGTGCGCGTCCGTCCCCATCCGCCCCACCACCCACGACGCCGCCGCGCCGCTCGCCTGCAGCCCAAACATCGTATCGTTTCCTCCCCTCTGACTCTCTCCCTCCCTCGGGAGTCCCAGACTGGAAGCCGCCGCGGCAGTGGCGGCGGAGGCTGCGGCGAGGTTGGGGCGTGTGCGGTGCCGGTGTGGATCTCGATTCTCGAGGGCGTTGTGCCCGGAGACGAACGGGAGGTCTCTCTCTCTCTCTCTCTCTCTCTCTCTCTGTCAACCACAGTTATCAGAGGCGCAACGTACTCACGCTTATCAGAGGAAGTTGCATATTTGGGCTTTCCGTTTTCTTTCTGGCTTTGCAAGGAATATATGGGCCTTTTCCTATTTGTCAAGGGGCCTTTGCTGGCCCACATCGTTCATGAACCACCTCTCGCTGGCTGGCTTTGCTTGGAATGTATGGGCTTCTTTGGTAGCGATTTTAGCGACAGGCTCTATAATATGTTCTTTTTAATTACTAAAAAGTGTTTTTCGGTTTTTCTACAGTAACTAGCTTTACTTTTAAACGAAGTATCTTTTTAAGATAGAATCTACTAGTATGAATATGATATCAAATAATGGTTACAATTAGAATACAGAAAGGAATAAACTTCAAGATTATTACCGACTTAAGTGAGATGTGCCCAATAGGTGACTGAGATTGGCATGATTCAAGACTTCCGTTATCACCCTCACAAAGGATACAGCGAAGTTAGGGTTGTGCTTTATGCAATTGAAAATTTCTCTTCTGGGGTGGAGTTATAATTTTGTCTCTTGAGTAGTGTGTTTGGTTTCATCCAAATTATTTATGCTTACCTTAAAGAGTTGCATCGAAACATCGCTTCCACAATCCACCTATATTCTGATCTACGTAAATTAGCTCAGCGATGTCTACGTAAACATAGCTTGTATTCTCATCAAGTTTATACCATTTGAGTTTATGGTTCTGCGATGTCTGTTGTTTGCCATCACACACACTGTTCCTTTCTGTTTGTATAACCTTCCTAATAATCCTAGGTATCGTAAGCATGGCTGATTTTTCTGCTCCTAGGTTGTTGTAACTCCACTTGGTTCACAAATTTTTCGAACTTCGATTGAGAATCGTCTACGCAGTGTGTAAAAATTATATCAGCCCCGACTATTTGTTGCTCGGATAAGTTCTTGCAAATCGAATATCAAAAGATGCCAGGGTGAGCTAGGCTAGGCTTAACTGTATGATGGTCGAATAAAAGCTGCAAATCACCTGACCACTATACTGCTTTACGCGGCAGTTATTAAATATGCAACGGACTCTTGCATTGAAATAAAATGTTCGGGTGCGTATTAACTCTGCAGTAACAAATAGGCAACAACTGCAATGTTGAGGTAAACAGGATTTCTTATGAGCACTCTTGAGTCATGTTGAGTAGATATGTGATCAATAATATAATTATGTAGATTTGTCTTAAAAAGTATTTTTCTAATAATATAATTTTATAAATATACTACAATAGAAATTAGTGATCAAAGTGGCGTTTTAAGGATCGTATCGATGTCAAAAACAATATATATTTATGACCGGAGGGAGTATTTAGTTAGGGCATGTCCAATGGTGACTTATGAGCTAGCTCTAAACATATTATTTCATATTTTAATAGAAGAGAGAGAAAAGCTAGCTCTTGATCAAGAGTTAGTCTTATACACACATTCCAAGATTATATAAGGTTGTCATGTGGGACTATTCATGTTATGAGCTATGTGCTAAAAGTTAATATCATTGGAGAAGCTATCTTAGAGCTAGTAACTAGCTCATACCATTGTACATGCCCTAGGCTCACTTTTTACGGAAGGATCAGTTTGTCTTTTTAGGCAAGGCAAATTTCAGTTGAGGAACCGAAGGCTTGTCCTGAAGCTTTGTCGCTCACCGGGACCGATTCTGGCGGCTGGCTCGCGCTGGACTCAAGGATCAAAACCGAACCGGGCAAATCTCGCCATCGGCGATCACCGAACCGCCGCAGAATCGCCGACATCGAAATCCGGATAAAACCGTTGAATTTTGTCAAATGAAAATTTTGGGCGGGCGGGATGGGACGTGAATCGCCTGATCATCGAAAATACGGTGGAAAACCGGATAAACCGGTGGAATGAAGTAGCCGCCGCTCGCCGCTTTGCGCTTCTTCGCCGCCGCTGTCGCTCGCTATTCAACACTTCACAAGCAAAGCAAAGCAAAAGCTGCGCGCCGCTGCTCGCTGTCGCGCCGCTTGTCGGCCGCCGCTTGTCGCTCTGCTATTCAACACTTCACAAGCAAAAGCAAAAGCAAAAGCTGCGCCGTTGTGCTCTTTTGTTGCTTCGCCGCCGCTCTCAATAGAAAAGCAAGCCTTTCTCCCCACATGCGAAAAGTAGCACTTTCTCATCCCTAAAGGACTCTACATGCCGCACCTCAAATTCCAAAACTCGGCGGTATTTTTCTCCGCCCCATCCGGATTTCCGTTTCGGCGATTCACGGCGCAGAACCGCCGGAAACCGAACCTCGCTGGACCGGCTCGCCTCTTCTTTGTTGTGGGCATAAATAATACTTGCAGTTTGCACCAGGGTCTTTCACACCTGGCACATCAAATATTTAACAATCCTCTTAGAAAACCGCAGATATGGTGTAACTCACTGAGATGGAATACAAAGCAGCAGATCTGATATCCAAACCAGTCCATAATAATAATAATAATAATAATAATAATAATAAACTGACCTGCGGGGGGAAGAAACCCCCCGGGCATTTGCTTAAGAAGAAGGTCTTCTCACGCAGACCGAGAAAACCCCCGAACCCCTACTCCACCCTTAGAGCATCTCCAAGAGATGCCCAATAAATTCACACCCTAAATCTCTTTTTACAGATCTTAATCACGATATAAGGTCCCAAAATAATCATTCCCTCCAACAGATACCCTAAACCAGAAAAACAGTATTGGGAGCCTAGATCATCCTCTATAAGTAGAGAGCGAGAGCCCATTTTTTAGGTGTGTTCTATTTTTGGGAGTATATTTGGGAATCTGTTGGAGCTACTTTTTACCCTTCAACTCTAAAATTTAAATATTAAGAGACATATAGAGTATCTCTTGGAGATGCTCTTACACAACGGCACCATCGCCCGACCTTTGTGAGACGACCGGCGGATCCTTTGGATCAACGCCTTGGCGGGTCCTTAGACTTGTGCTTTGGTGTGGTAGCAGGTGAGGGGATTTTTTTTCCCCCAAGCCTGAAATTCGCTTCCACTGGGAGTCGAACCCAGGACCTGGGGGATGCTACTGAGGCGCTCTAACCACCAGGCTAGAGGCCCTTTCGCAAACCAGTCCATAATAACAGAAAGAAATGAAAAGTAGCTACCGTGGAGCATTAGGAATATCAGGCTACAAAAATGAATGCAAGATTGCTAATCATTACGAACTTCTAGATGACCCATATAGAAGTGTTTACCTTCAATGAACCAACCGTTGCCATGTCAGGGATCCCAATAAATAGTTCTGGGATGCTGAACGATTTGATGCTTGGCTTAACAGAGGGGGAAAAATACTGCCATCATGTCCTTATCAATATATCTCTACACACTATTGAAACAATTATATATCTAGAATACCATGATGGTCTTCAGATCAACATAATGGAGTATGATCTTCCATAGAAAACATTTAGCCAACCTGCCTAGGGGTTTGTTACTTTGTCACAGTAGAACATCCACAGAATTTATGTGTACAACTGTTACGGATATGTATTGGGGACAGCATTACGGCAGAAGGGCCAAACTGCCACCCAAATCCAATCCGTGTTAGCGCTTAAATCAGGTTAGGAGTCCTAGTCCAGTTCCTTACTAATGCTTTAGGAAGTCTTTGCATTGTTTAAATAAGAGATTGTTTAGGATTCGGTCTAGGAAGAGACAGAGGTTGTAATCTATATATAACTTCCTGCGTTTGGGCGGAAGTATTAGCGAAGAAATAAAAGATTCCCTTCTTCCCCAAAACCCTAATTCTCGGCGAATACGGACACGGCGAGGCAGAAGCGCTCGCAGGAAGAGTCCGATTCTTCCTGTGTTAGACAACCCTACAACTCGAGATCTAGGACCAAGGTTCACAACAGTTTGGTATCGGCTTCCATGGCTTCCGATTCAATCAACACGAGTTACGCGAGTTGAAGGCGATCTTGGGCACAATTCAAGCAACAGAAGAACAATCTGCCGCGCATGCCAACTGAAGCCGCCGCTCGCTCTCGAAGGTCGTGTTTCTTCTCCAACGACAATCACCACGGCGGTTAACCCTCCCGCCGCCTTAATTCCGGTGATCAATCTGCAATCGCACCTCCGTGTCGGTTCTATAAAGTTGATTTTCCACCGCTTGACGGCAATTCGGATCCGCTGGAGTGGCTTGCTCATTGTGATCGCTTTTTCGTGGTCATCGCACTCTTGAGGAGGAAAAAGTCCGTTAGCGACCTATCATTTGACGAGCATCGCTCAACGGTGGTATTACAAGTTAGAGCGCATGAGGGGATTCCAACTTGGCCCCGTTTTCAAAGTGCTTGCAAACTACGATTTGGTCCGCCTTTTCGTTCAAATCCGGTCTCGAACTTGCTCTTCTTCGCCGACGAGTTCCGTTGAGGAGTATGCACAGATTTCTATCGCATACTCGCCACACGACGATCTTTCCCGGAACATGAAGTCGGGTTGTTTCGTTGGGTTGGGGAACTCATCAAGTCCGATGTGGAATTACAAAACCCATCCTCGTTGGATACAAGATCGGTCTTGCCAAAGCAGCAGAGAGACATTACAAATCGCTATATAATTCGGATCGCTCTGCGTCCAACAAAGATTCGAGTTCCTTCCGTCGGCTCCAAAGTACCCCACAGCGCAACGGACGACGCCATTGCTGTCTAAACCTCCTGAAGTACCACTCCTTCCCGCACCAGCAACAGGGCCACCAGCGCCTCCTCAGCGAGCCTTTCGACGCCTCACACCAACTGAGATGGCTGATCGACGACAAAAAGGTCTTTGTTTTAATTGCGATGAACAATTTACAAGAGGTCACCGGTGCAAGCGTTTGTATTGGATTGAAATTTTGGAGGAAGATGATGTTCCTGATAATGGGGCTGAAGATTCAGGGCCGCAGATTTCCCTTCATGCGCTGACAGGAATCTCTTCAGGGAACACTATGCAGCTGATTATCATCATTAACAACCACAAACTCTGCGCTCTGGTGGACTCGGGGTCTACTCACAATTTCATCAGTATTGAGGCTGCTCAGATACTAGATCTCCCTTTGCAAGATCGCACGGGACTTAATGTGGCGGTCGCTAATGGGGACAGGTTACCCTGCCCAGGTTTTTGTCCATCCTTACCAATCTCCATTGATCATGAAGAGTTCATTATCAGCTGCTATGCTTTACCTCTTCAGGGCTTCGACATAATTTTGGGCGTTCACTGGCTTCGCACGTTGGGACCGATTTTATGGAACTTTTCCAATCTGTCCATGTCTTTCTGGCATCAGGGACATCAAGTGAGATTTCGGGGCATACCGCACCGATCGTCCTCTCGCTTGTTTGCGCTGACTGAATCTCCTCAAGCGCTACTATCAGACTTGCTGTCGGACTTTCAGGACATTTTTCAACAGCCCTCAGGATTACCTCCTCAACGATTCTTCGACCATCGCATTCATCTTTTGCCAGGGGCTCAACCAATTGCTGTTCGACCATATAGGTACCCCCACCACCATAAGGATGAAATTGAAAAACAGTGTGCTGACATGTTATCGCAGGGGATCATCCGCCCGAGCACTTCTCCCTTCAGTTCACCCGTGATTTTGGTCAAGAAGAAGGATGATTCATGGCGTCTTTGTGTGGATTATCGGGCTCTTAATACCCAAACCATCAAGGACAAATTTCCAATTCCGGTGGTTGATGAGCTATTAGACGAATTGAAACATGCCAAGTACTTTACCAAGCTGGACTTGCGATCGGGCTATCATCAGATACGAATGCACCCGGATGACATCTATATGACAGCTTTCCGCACACATCACGGACATTTTGAGTATCTGGTTATGCCTTTCGGCCTTTCTAATGCACCAGCAACCTTTCAGGCTGTTATGAATGCGATTCTCCAATCATATCTTCGCAAGTTCGTGTTGGTTTTCTTCGATGATATCCTCATTTTCAGTCCGTCATGGTCGGAACACTTATGCCATATTCGAGCAGTTTTTGCTCTTCTTCGGCATCATCAACTTTTCCTTAAGCAATCAAAGTGTTCCTTTGGCACATCGTCAGTATCTTATTTGGGTCATGTTATCTCCACTGAGGGAGTCTCGATGGACCAATCCAAGGTACAGGATATTCAACAATGGCCGATTCCCACATCTCCCCGCCATCTTAGGGGATTTCTGGGACTTGCGGGTTATTACCGTAAGTTTATACATCACTTTGGATCTATTGCTGCTCCTTTAACGCAATTACTCACCAAGGATGGATTCTGTTGGACGCAAGCGGCAGATGCGGCGTTCACAACCTTGAAAGAGGCCCTCTGCAGACCAGCATTCTTGGCTCTTCCAGACTTCACTAAACCATTTATAGTGGAATATGACGCCTCGGGCAGTGGGATTGGCGCTGTTCTACATCAGGGATCAAAGCCTATTGCGTTCTTCAGCCGAGCAATCCCTCCTCACCACGCCAAGTTAGCGGCATATGAGCGCGAACTCATCGGGCTGGTCAAAGCAGTACGCCATTGGCGCCATTATCTTTGGGGCAAGCCGTTCATTGTTCGCACTGATCATTACAGCTTGAAATATCTGTTAGATCAGCGTTTAAACACCATCCCTCAACACCATTGGGTAAGCAAACTCTTCGGTTCGACTTCCAAATTGAGTTCAAATCAGGTCAAACAAATACCGTTGCGGATGCTTTGTCTCGCGGGATGAAAACATGTCTCAGATCACCATCTCAATGCCAACTTTCCAACGCTCTCACAATCGCAAGAAGAAATCAGCTCATTGCGCAGAAATTCAGCAACTACTGCACTCGGTTGGCAGCCCAAGATCTCCTCCACACCGGTCCTTTGTTGATGGCTTCTTCCTGTACAGGGGCCGCATATTTGTCCCACCTTCGTCAGTCCACATTCCACAGATCATATCTACATATCACGCCATTGGTCATGAAGGGATCCAAAAATCTGTGCACTGCATTTGAAAGGATTTCTATATTCCCCAACTTAAAAGCCTGGTTCGCGACCATGTTACATGTTGTGAGACTTGTCAACGCAATAAAGTGGACCATCTTCACCCAGCAGGTCTTTTGCATCCTCTACCGATTCCCATCAAATCTGGTCTCACATTTCTATGGATTTCATTGATGGGTTCCTCGCGTCCATGGGAAATCACCATATTGACGGTAGTGGACGAGTTCTCGAAATATGCGCATTTTGTTCCATTGGCACATCCTTATACGGCTCAATCAGTGGCTCATGCCTTCTTTGAAGCTATTGTGCGCCTTCATGGCTTTCCCGAATCCATTGTCAGCGATCGGGATACCATTTTCACTAGCAATTTTGGAAGGAACTCTTCACATTAGCGGAGTATCACTCGACATGACTTCAGCATTTCACCCGCAGCCGATGGCCAGAGTGAAGTTGTGAATCGCACAATTGAGATGTATCTTCGCTGTCTCAGTGGGGATCGACCTCGACAGTGGGTTAGATGGCTTCCGTGGGCGGAATTCTGCTATAATACTTCATATCATTCCGCTCTCCGCTGCACCCCCTTCCAGGTTGTCTATGGACGTACTCCTCCGGCGCTTATTCCTTACAAAGAAGGATCAACCCAATTCTCAGCAGTTGATGCCCTCTTTCGTTCCCGTGATGACTTCCTGCGGGACATCCGAGAACGCCTACTACAGGCACAGCAGCGCATGAAGGATTTCTATGACAAGCATCATCGGGAGATTGAATTTGCAGTGGGCCAGTGGGTCCTACTCAAACTGCATCATCGCCAAGCAGTGGGCATCACCGCAAAGTTTTCCAAATTATCACCCAAGTACTATGGGCCTTATCAAATCGTCGACCGAGTGGGACAAGTGGCATACAAACTTCAGCTACCTCCATCTGCGCGTATCCACAATGTTTTCCATGTGGCTTTGCTGAAGAAATTCACGGGTTCACCTCCTTCATCCCCGCCAGCCTTACCTGATATGCTTAATGGTCGGGTCCTACCTTCTCCAGCAACGGTTGTGCGTTCCCGCCTTCGTAAAGACAAATGGGAGGTACTGGTCCAATGGGTTGATCAACCAGCTGCTGAAGCTTCGTGGATGCCGCTGGAGGAGTTCAAACGCCAATATCCAACGTTCCAGCTCGAGGACGAGCTGTTTCCTCAGGAGGGGGGAAATGTTACGGATATGTATTGGGGACAGCATTACGGCAGAAGGGCCAAACTGCCACCCAAATCCAAACCGTGTTAGCAGTTTAAATCAGGTTAGGAGTCCTAGTCCAGTTCCCTTACGTAATGCTTTAGGGAAGTCTTTGCAGATTGTTTAAATAAGAGATTGTTTAGGATTCGGTCTAGGGAAGAGACAGAGGTTGTAATCTATATATAACTTCCTGCGTTTGGGCGGAAGTATTAGCGAAGAAATAAAAGATTCCCTTCTTCCCCAAAACCCTAATTCTCCAGGCGAATACCAGACACGGCGAGGCAGGAAGCGCCTCGCAGGGAAGAGTCTGATTCTTCCCAGGTTAGACAACCCTACAACCTGAGATCTAGGACCAAGGTTCACAACAACAACTTTCTAAAGTAACTGATGGCAAAGGGAATTCTACCAACAGTCCATGACATCTGGTATAAGAAAGCTTGTCAAGGCTAAGGTAAATAGCACCGAGCACTATGGTTCATTACACAACCAGAAGCCAAGGGGCTTTCCTCCAAACCTCCTGAACAATAAGCACTTCTACTAAGGCGCTTCTTTAGGAACAAGTTTATCTGAACTATACCAAACTGATGAAATAGTTTACCACAGTGTAATAATATATATATATATATATATATATATATATATATATATATATATATATATATATATATATATATATATATATATATATATATATATATATATATATATATATATATATATATATATACCTGTACGGAAGATTAAACCTTTTATGGAACAATACTGTTTTGCTGTTACCTCATTATTAGCTGACTAATTATCTATTTGTATACATTACTGAAGATTTAATATCAGTGTCAACAATTGCTTAATGCAGTTGTACACCTCCAATCCCATAGTAAGCATACACGGATTTTTCTCATTTGATCTGATCATTTATCCCAACTCCTGTCTTTTCAAATAAGCAGGACCAGTCAGATAATTGTTGGACAAACTGTTTAACACGCTTGTCTCAACGAAAACAGTTCAGAACCAATGTACCAAAGCTTTATCATCCTTGAGATTGTGAGGACTGACCAAAAATAGTCCACCTCAGGCCATGGGCTTACTGAATAACAACCTTCCATTCAGCAAGTAGCATTAATCATTCTCACCAAGCAAAATAGGTTCAGAGGTATCAGGCAGATAGCCAGAATCTTGAAGTAGACTTGTCAGCTCATCCAGTACTGAATATATCACTTCTGTCTGTGGGTGCTCTCTTCCTCTTGCAATGAATGTATGAACCTCCTTCATCACCTCAATCCAACTATATCCTGGTTCCTTCACTGTGCCAGCACAATCCATCCCCTGCCTTAACTTCTGCACATCAGCCCACAGTCCTTTAGAGGCATAAATATTCGACATTAAAACATAGGGGCCACTGTCTGTAGGATCCGCCAAGACTGCCATTTCAGCAGCATACCTCCCAATTTCAACATTACCAAACAGATGGCAGGCACTCAGCAAGCTCCTCCAGACAGCTGCAGCTGGTTTGATTGGCATCCTTTCGATAAACTCCTTAGCAGCATGCAGTTTCCCTAAACGACCGAAAAGATTGACCACAGAAGCATAGTGCTCAGTGCCAGGTTCAATAGCATATTTTGTTTTCATGGAGTTAAAATGGTGTAACCCTTCATCCACAAGGCCTGCATGAGCACATGCTGATAACACACCAACAAAAGTCACATAGTTTGGTTCTACTCTGGCCTCTCCCATCATCTGGAAAACCCGAAGAGCTTCTTCAGCATGACCATGCTGTGCATATGTCGAAATCATGGAGTTCCAACAAATGGCATCCTTCCCGCAGGTTGACTCAAACAACAGCCACCCTTCTTTAATGAAGCCACACTTTGCATACATGTCTATAAGAGCATTTGAAACATGGGGATCATTGTCAGCACCTGCTTTGATGATCTGGGCATGAAACTGCTGGCCATGGAACATGCTTGCCAGGGTACTTGCCATAGTTACTAGTGCAACAAATGTGAACTCATTAGGTGTTATACCAGATATAAGAAGCTGGTTGAACAGTTTTACAGCCTCTTCCCCTTGCTCATTCTGAGCATGGCCAAAAATCATAGCATTCCAGATGACCGTGTCCCTGTTGTGCACCGTATTGAACACAACTTTGGCATCATCCACAAGGGAACACTTCGAATAAACATCGATTAGAGCACTCCCAACATATAGGTCCAATGAAGTTCCCGATTTGGTGATGAGACCGTGAATCTGCTTGCTCAATTCAATGGCCGACTGAGATGATGACAACCCAAGGAGTGAAACGAAGGTCAATAGGTTTGGCTTTAGTGAGAAATATCTCATTTTACTGAATACATCAATCGCTGCTGAAAGATCACCTTGCCTTGCATATCCTTCTATCATCGCATTGTAAGAAATCACATCATCTTCGGCCAAGGCATCAAATACCGCTCTTGCTTCGGCTAGATGCTCACATTTAGCATACATGTCAATGAGAGCATTCTTGACATACTCGTCAGACTCTAGATTAGCCTTTATGGCATGGGCATGTACCTGCCTTCCTTGCCATATCGCTACCAAAGCGCCACATGAGTTCAAGATACTTGTACAAGCAAAAACATCTGGTTGCCAGCCAGCCTGACTCATCTGCCAGAACATGGCCATCGCTTCAGCATCAAACAAATTCTGCATATAACCAGCAATCATCGTTGTCCAAGACACAATATTGCGGTTCTCCATGCAATCAAACAGCTTGCGAGCTAATGACAATCTGGAGCACTTGCAATACAGATCAATCAGCACATTGATCACTGACGCATCCGATTCTGCTGCACTTCGATATGCATAACCGTGTATTTGCCTGCCACCCTCAAGAAAGCTGAGCGCAGAGCAAGCACTGACAGCACTTGCGAGCGCAAACTTGTCGGGCCGGACACCCTCGATCCTCATCTTCTCAAACAACTCCAGTGAAACTCTGCCCTGCCCAATCTGAGAGTAGCCCGTGATCACTGCAGTCCAAGTAACCGGGTTCTTTTCAGGGAGTGAATCAAACACCAACATTGCCGCATCCATGCAGCCAACCTTTGCATACAAGTTGATCAGCGCAGTCCCAACGAAGACATTAGCAGCCAGGTCAAGCTTGACGGCAATGCCATGCACTTGCTCGCCAAAAGAAACGGCCCTCGACTGTGTACATGCCCGCAGGGCGCTGGCGAGCAAGAACTCGTTAGGCCCCTCATCGGAGGCCTTCCGGAAAGCCGCGAAGAGGGCAATCGCATCGTAATCGCGCCCGTGCTGCGCGTACATGGAGATGGCTGAGGACCAGGAGACAAGGTTCCGGTGGGGCATTCGATCGAACAGGTGGCGGGCGTCACGGAGGCGGCCGAGCTTGGAGTAGCCACGGAGGAGGAGATTGGTGAGGAAGAGGTCGGCGAGACTTGCCGTGACGACGGAGCGGGCATGGGCGGCCGGGAGTAGGCGGCGGAGGCGGTCGCCGGCGGGGCATGAGAGTAGGATTTGGGATAGGCTGTGGCTTTGGATGGAAGCCGCACGAGAAAGAGGCTCCACGAATTTCATGCTCCACCATCTCCTGCTCAACCGGCGCGGGGGATCACCCAGCCGGAGTTGTCGGCGGCGCGCTGACAAGGGAGGGAGGAACACGGCCGGCCAGCCGGCTTGTGTTGGGCCAGGTCGAGTGGGGCCTGGCTCGACTTGATGTATTATTATTGGGTGTGCGCTAAATATTGGCCCAGTTCAATTGTGAGCATCAATGCATCCATAGATAGCAGCAGCCCCAAACTATGTGTTAACCTCTCTATTTCAGCAAGCCCGTCTACACAAAATCACATTCATCTCTACCCAAAGATCTAAGATTACCTATTTTTAACTTAGCACTATTAAACTTATGATATAAGACAACATAAGAATCACATGTCATATAAGCATTAGATCTCAGCAATTCATTTTGGGCCTGTTTGGTTGTGCCTCATCACCATGCACTCAGATCGTGTGGCCAGCCGAGGAGGAAGCTCCTCACCAGCGTCACGAGCTCACTGCTCCATTACATTTTTGCATCCACTCGTGCAGGCTCTCACCCCGATGCAGCCAACCAAACACCATCTCCCTGCATGAGCGGATGCGAGCTACCCTGATGCAGGCAACCAAACAGACCCTTTTAGATTTTAGACATGCAAGAGTTCTCAAATTTTCATTATCAACATACAAGGCCTCATAACTCATATGGCAAAAGAGATCTCAACCTAGTAATTACATCAAGTAATTTACTATTTTTCATCTTTAGTTTACTCACTAACTTATTAAGAAGTAAGAACATAAACTCTTGAATCTAGAGAGAAAATCCTCAATGACTTTTTCCTTACTCTCCTTGCTTAGCATGAGCCGAAGATCATCACCGAAAAACTCCTCATAATCATACTCCATGGTCATTTCGCACATGACATAAGGTTCCTTCTCCTTATTAGGCTCTAAAATATTTGCATCCCTGTCATTTGGACAAGACCAAAAGAAATGGCCAGCTATGTCACACACAATGCAAAAGATGAATCAACAAACTCAAAAGACCTCACAGTAGCCGTCATGCTCATGATCGATTAAGATCAATTAAAGAGCGAATCTTACTCTGATACTACTTGTAAGACTAAGGCAACTAAAAGGGGGGTTGAATAGGAGGCGAAAGACCGAGAAAGGAAAGCAGTTTTCCGCCGGGAATTTTCGAATTGGGAAAGATTTTTAAATTCACTCAAAAATCAAGGAAAATTCGAAAAATTTTGAAATTTTTTAGGAAATTTCAACGCCAATGCCCCAGCCCGTGTTTGGTGACCTCTCATGTTCCTAATCCGTTTACAGCGAGAGCTATCCCATATCTGTTGGAGTATACTTATATGTCATACTCTTGATACCAAAGACCCATGTTCAAAGTGTTTACTAAAACCCATGTTGCATTTGGCGCTAGATTCTTAATTGCATTGAAGATATGCACAGAGTTGACGACACAAACTCCACTGAAGACTAGGATGATGAGAGAGCAAACCTGGACATCTCCAAGGCTGGTGCCAATGGCAAGATAGGAGCCTTCCCGCGTCCACTGCACGGCGCAGACACCGTCTCTCGGCCCCAGATCGCACAGCTTGGGGCTTATTCTTTTCCTCTGAAACTGGGGTTTTTAATTTTTGCTATAGTACCTAACTTTCAAACGGAGTATTTTCTCAAGACGATGTCTATAAGTTAAACGATATACCCATTAAAAACTCAACATCTGTACCCGCCAAAATCGCAAGTGAGTATCTCTCTCCGTAATCTGTACCATAAACAGCCAAAATTCAAAAATTTCAACCAAAAGTCATAAGCCGCAGCCGTTGCCAAACAAACCCTTAATCGCCCGGATGTTAATTAAGGCGTCCCATTAGCATCATGCATACGCATAGGCATGCAAGAAAATAGCAGCAATCGATTATTCCTCTTTGCCGTACTATTGGAAACCGACCACAGGTAGACGCAGGTCCCGAGGCCGACGACGAGCATGTTATGCGACGACCAGTCGACGAGGCTCAGGTAGAAGTCATCCTGCAGCGACGGCGCGTCCAGCACCGGCGGGCACGCAAACACACGGCACACGCGATGTTTAGTCTTAAAATTGTAGCGCGCCCACGAGGTGTTCGTGGAATTGCCCAGGCAAGAAGAAGCAAAGAATCGCCACCTTGTGTGGTGTCTTGGGGACCTTCCTGGGCGTCTTGTGCGGCGTGGAAGCCTCTCCGGATCCCCGCGGTGTAGTCTTGCTGTCCGGCGGGGGCGAAGGGCGAGGAGGGCGCGGGGTGGTCGGTCTTGAAGCAGAAGAGGTTGGTGTTTGGTGAGGAGGGAGAGCCTGCGGCGGCGGGGGCATCCGGGCCGAAGAGCTCTGCGCGGAGGAGGCGGGAGTAGGGGGTGTCCGGGCGTCCTTGGATGGGGGTGGGCGGTCGAGGAGGGCGAAGTTGTGGGGCGGGAGGAGGAGCGGCAGGGGGTGAAGCGGTCGCTGTAGGTGGTCTTGGAGGGGGACGGCGTCTTGGGGGCCTCGAGGAGGCGGGAGGGGGGACGGGGTCGAGGCGGAGCGCGGCGTTGAGGCGCAGAGCCGGCGGCTTGGCGAACGCGTCCGTCGCCACGCTCGAGAAAATCCCTCTTTGTCGGTGGGGGACGCTCGCTCGCTCTCCCCTCCCTCCGTCGTCTTCCTTCTCTCTCCGGCTCCGGCAGGCGTGCCGTGGCGGCGAGTGAAAATTTTTTGCTTTTTAGTCCAAAATTTGAAAGTTTTTTACATATAGACCCCTGGAGAAAAGATTTGCAAAAATGGACCCTCATCACGGTGCCATATGCTTTGGCGCCGTTAATTGACACGTCAGAGCCAGGGTGGCACAGCACGGCGCCATGGTCTGTGGCGCCGTGATATATACCCTAGGCGCTAACTATGATGGCGCCGTGCTTCGAGACTTAAGCCCGAGCACGGCCCCCGGCCCCCCAGCTTCCCCCGCACTGTGCTATGTTCAAACAGTAAACCGCCGCAGGCTCCCCTCTATTCCCCCACCAAATCCTCTCAAATCCACCGATTTTTCTCGCGGTTTTGCTTCCAAATCGAACAAGTAAGGTGAACTCTCTCCCCTCCCTTGATTTTTTGCAATAGATATGGATTATTTGAGCTACATTTCGTGGGGGAATATTTGAAACCCTAGATGAAATTAGTTCAATTTGGATCGGTTTTAGGTTAGATTTGCAATAGAAATGCGTAATGTAAGAGTAGTATTGTGTATAGAATCGTTTTGAGAGTTTGATTTGAGTGGGATTGATGAATATTTAGAAATTTGAGTAAGATTGATGTCGGAGAATAGATGCATTTATCGTTTCTTGGTGAGACTTATATCATTTTGTTGCCCTCATTATCAATAAGCTACCAGTGAAAACCATTCATAAAGATACTATAGATTCCCTTTCAATTTTTTGTTTGGTTCATATTGACATATATATTATAATTAGTTATGAGTATATCCAAAGTGATCAAAGATTATATCAAGTTCATTTAGATGGTATATCAGATTTGAGCATAACTACATCGGGAGTATAAGGTATTTTTCATATATACATTTTTCATATACACTAATATGAGCATCACATTGGGGAGAAGGGTAAATGGGACACCGGGGATAGAGAAACGGGGATGGAGGGTAAATGGGACACTAAATATGTTTTATAAATTTCTTATTTGAATATTTCTTAAACATTGAATTCTAAAATTTATCACAGGATGGCGAGATATCGGCTGCTAGACAAGTTCTACGAGAGGGAGCACCGCGGCAGGCTCACGGAGGACGGCCAGGTATGTGTGTGGTCGAAATGTACATGTGTTCAACTTGATGGTCATGCAGCTAACTTTTATAGCAATTTTCAGGACATACCCATACTTCGTCCTCGAACCCATGATGGGGTCCAGTTGATGAGATACGACAACCGCTATACCCCACTGCTGCGTCGTGCTGGGCTTCACACGGTCGCTAACCTAATACGGTGGGGCATGCCGGTTTTCAACCCCGTAGCTTTGACCGCACTTGTCGACAGGTGCATTTTCTCTATCGGGTCTATTTGTTTTCGCTTCTATATTCTTACGTACGTAACTAATTCTTTTCTCCTTGTACTATTAACAAGTGGAGGCCAGAGACACACACGTTCCACCTACCCTGTGGGGAGATGACCGTCACGCTGCAGGACGTGGCGATGATACTTGGACTTCCCATCGTGGACGGCGGTGGTCGCCCGGCGGTGTCCGAGGGCTGGAGGGCACGTGTGGAGGCCTTCCTGGGCACGCCATTGCCTCCTGTCCCAAATAATGCCAGGCGAGGCCGCGTCTCGGGGGTCCACCTTAGATGGTTGCGGACTACCTTTGGTGAATGCCCTGATGCCGCGGACGACGCCACGGTGACCTTCCACTGCCGCGTTCGGGTCTTGCACATGTTCGGCGCGGTCTTTGTTCCCGACGCCACGGGGATGCCGCCGTGGATGTACATCCACCGCCTCCGTGGATCGGGAGACGCGGACAGTTCAGCTGGGCTCGGCGGTCCTCGCGTTCCTCTACCGCCGACCGCGAGGCTCGCAGACGCAAGGCGCCCACGCCGACGCCGGTGGCGCGTCTTCCTCCCGCAGTGTGGTAATGCATTTGTTTTTCCTACGATTCTTTGTTTTCGCACATGGCTAATCGTGTGTTTGCCTCTATGTTCGCTGGTAGGTATGGATGTGGACACGCATTCTGTTGGACGCCCTCGAGTGTGCAGCGCAGCCTTGGCGCCCACGGTGTGGATGACCTCGGCCCCACGATGGCGCACTGCGGATAGCGTCTCAGCCCCGTTCGCGACCACAGAGCGGGCATACGTGGATTTCTGCAACGAGCTGGACACCTTGTCTCCCACGATGGTAAGTAATTGGTACTGCATTTATTTTTTTCTACAGTTCTTGGTTTTTGTACATGGCTAATCGTGTGTTTGCTTACTAGGTGTCCTGGGAGCCTTACTCCGAGCCACAGGTTGTAGCATTACCGCTCAGCACCATGTGCCACAGGGACTCCCATATTTGGAGGATGAGGTGTCCGCTGATCTGCTTCTACACCGTGGAGATTCACCTCCCCACGAGTTGCGCGTCGATTCGGCCTTGTGCGCTTCTTCCTCCGAGGGGATGTCGACTGCTGACTTGCACAAGTAAGTAACAATTTTTGACTTGCGTCAGACTAACAACTATTGTTGACATCGCTATATGTACAGTTCGACAGGTCCGCCAACGAAAGGTGACGGACTTCGCCATTACCACCGAGACTACATCCGGTGGTGGAGGAGGATGGAGGACAATCGCGAGCGGACAAGTACCCACAAAGAACGCTAGCTTCCGGATTACTTGTCTCGGTACCACACCGCCACCCGCCACAGCCGAGGCAGCAGTGGACCGATGTCGACTACGCGGACCTCGCTTCGTCCGAGGACGAGGACACCGCGTACGACAAGCGTGCGAGGGAGGGCACAGTGGTCGAGGCCGCTCCGATTCTTGATCGAGTGGTACGGAATGCATGATATTTACACTTACTTTGGTTCAATACGTTTATCTCGCACTTACTTATGTTTCCTTATTTCTTTAGGGGACTTCTCTCCAAACCTCGGTGCGGGACATCGACGAGGCTCTCAGCCACCCAGTTGGTGACCTGGACAGCGAGAGCCGCAGCCTGAGGGACCTCCTGCAGGTACGAAGATAGTTTGTTAAGTTAGATCCATTCAGCATGTATACAATTGTGACATATCATTACTTGCAGAGACTTCGACGTCGCCTCAGTCGGGCGGCAGGTCGGTGTGCTTGCCGCGCACGCACGGACGTCACACCACTGGCGGCCTCCCAGCTCGGTGTGCGCTGCAGCCTCGCTGCCACATCGCCGGCACGCGCCAGTCCACGAGGAGCTCGTCACGCACTCCGACTTTTAGTCAGGGCGATGACGACGACGACGACGAGGCGGAGCAGGGTGACGACGTCGACGAGGAGCACGAGGACGAGGAGGCATCTACCCACGACGAGATTGGGATGTCGCAGATGCCTGACGCACCGTCTACTCAGGCTTTGCAGCGGCCTCGTCGTTCGGCTTGTCCCCCGAGCACGTATACTCCAGGGAGTGATGCTCTAGCCAAGGGCAAGGGTAAAGCCAAGAGGCAGTGATGTTTTGAGACTTTTTCTATAGACATGTCATATTTTCAGACTTATGTGATATTTTGAGATTTTTGTATATTTATGTGGTATTTTGAGACTTATTGATAACAATGTTGTTATTTAGATTTTCAGATGTTTTAGTGTGAATGTATGTGTGTATGTCTGTGTATGTGCATATGTTTTACAGAAAAGTTTGCTGTTTTTTTTGTCAGGTGTAGCTTACACGGCGCCATATCCTTTGGCGCCGAGATGTGTATATACGGCGCCCAACTGTTTGGCGCCTCTTATGTGCATATCACGGCGCCGTGTGCCTTGGCGTCGTTCTATGCCACCGTGGCTCCGACGTGTCAATACACGACGCTAAATCATATGGCGCCGTGAAATGTACCCTGGGCGCCATATGCTTTGGCGCCGAGAGATGGGTCTATTTTTGCAAATCTTTTCTTCAGGGGGTCCATATGTAAAAAACTTTCAAATTTTAGGTGAAAAAGCAAAAAATTTTACGCGGCGAGTTAGGCGAGGGGGGCTGCAACGGTCACTTGGCCCGGCCGGCCTTTTTCTCCTCTCTCTGTGTCCGCGTCGCGTCGGTCACATGTTCTATTTGGGCCCAAAAACATTCTTGCAATTTAATTTTTGTGAACAACATGAAGAACATCTCTCTCTCTCTCTACATGTACTCATCAATTAAGGACACATAAATGGAACAATTAATATGAAAAATCACCTCTGAGGAAGACGAACCCAATACTAGTATATTAGATCAAGGAACAACAGCAACAACACTAATCACCACGTACATGACACATCTCTCCCGCTTAATTACCACAAGAGAGGCTTAATTTGCCTGCTACATGCATGCACGTACATTGCATTTACGTACTACAATACGTACGTACTAGTTATGATCGAGGAACTTACTCACAGCACAATATTATATTACTTAACACCCCCCTGGTGGTCGATCTCTGTACTAGTACCACTGCTACTACTATATATATGTATGCTCACACATAAATCTATCTGAAAATTAATTAAGCGACAACTATTAGCTAGCTAGGTACTATACTATCTATATACTAGCTAGCTATGACTGACACCCTGCACATATATATGCTGCATACAGCATATATGCACGCTACTACTATAGTAATAAGCTAATTAACCAACGTACGTTCGTATTAATATTATTGATTGAAAACACCAGACGCACCAGGTGGGTGCTCGCGTCGAAGTGGAGGAGGCTAGAAGATATTGGAGAGTATGGCCATATCGATGTAGGGCGAGGTCGGGGTCCAGGAGACGGAGGACGTGGAGGGGGACGGCGACGGCGAGTTGAGCGACGAGGTGGCGGTGGTGGTGGCCGGCGAGTTGCACGGCCGGCGGACCAGCAGAGGCACCACGTCCTCGAGAAGCCCTCCCGTGCTGATCGTCATAATCTGCTCGGCCTCATCGTGATCATCGGCAGCAAAGACGCCGCCGTGCACAAGTAAATTACCGGCAGCAGCGGCAGCAGCTCCATCAAATCGATACGACGTGGAACAAGGAGGCACGAGCGCGTGCTGGAACAAGAAGCCATCGTCGACGACGGTATCCTTGTTGTTACTGTAGTCTCCGGCTGCAGCTGCTGGTACTTGATGATCAATTTGATACGACGTGGAACAAGCAGCAGGCACGAGCGCGTGCTGGAACAAGAAGCCATCGTCGATGACGGTGTCGTTGTTGTTGCTGTAGTCTCCGGGTGCAGCTGCAGCCGGTGCTTCATGATCAGTTTGATACGGCGTGGAACAAGCAGCAGGCACGAGCGCGTGCTGGAACAAGAAGGCGTCGTCGATGACAGCATCCTCGTTGTTGCTGTAGTCTCCGGCGGGTGCAGCTGCAGGCACGGGCAGCGGGGTGTCTTGGGCGTGCAGCTTGGGCTTCTTGGGGAGGCTGACGGGCGGGCCCTGGTGCAGGAAATGGGAGTAGGCGTAGTGGAGGTGCAGGCCCTCGTAGGTGACGACGACCGTGTCCGCCTCGTCCGTCGCGCGCTCCACCTGCTTCTTCGCGTTGCACCGAGGGTTCGTGCACCGGTAGTAGCTCCTGCATGCACGCACGCACCTTCATCACATTTGTATCTTCTTCTCATCACAGCCTCCAATCCAGAAATCAATTCATCTCACAAACTCAGGACTATATACTGTACTTAATCAATGTGTATGCATGCATGCATGCCTGCCAATTAGTGCTAGCTACCCGTCCTTTCGGTTATTGTGGGGCCGGGGCTGAGTATCTACGCTCTTGGTGTGATGAGATAATTAGGGGGTGGAGCTAGATGAAGGTCTTGTTTCTTTGCTTTTGATTTATATAAAATCGAAACAAACAAGTTGTCTTTTAAAGTGAATTCTTTAAATGATTTTTCTTGCCAAAATCACGTACGACCGCATCGACGCCTGTATCGTCCGCTGTTATATAGAAAAGCGTAGATAAAATCCATCAACCGTAGTCTAGAAAAACAAAGCCAAATATCCATCCTTGCTATTAACTCGCTCTGCACATACGTTGCAAATCTGTAAGTACAGGTGATCGATCCGGAAAAGCAAGCGTAGGTATAGGTCATTGGCAGCAGGCAGGCTGATCTGGAGGATGTTGTTGTCGTGGAATTTTTGGTTGGGAAGGCCAGGCCAGGCCAGTGCATACCTAGCTAGCTAACTCCCCCCCTTTATTTGGTCCACCAGAGTAATTGATCGAATCGCCTCTAGCTCATATGGAGTGGAGTACTACAGTATAATATACCTAATTAACTAGCGCTTGGAATTTGTCTCCTCTGGGATGCAATCGATCGATGTGCGTGATCGATTCATTTGTAGCTAGACAAAATAAAGTGGGCGAGCATGTGATTCATCTTTCAAAAACTACTCGACACCAGAAATACACATATGCATGTGCCAGTATGTACATTTACGCTTGCACCATGCATACATGGTGATGCATGGTAACTAAAAATATTACGTGAAGGTTAATGAATACATGAGTAGATAAAATTGGTTAAGAGAAGCCGGCCGGGAACTAACTAAGGGGTGTGTGTGTGTGTACCTTGGGTTGGGGCTATTCTTGATGGATTTCTGCCCATACTTCCTCCATTTGTATCCATCGTCCGCAAGCCCATTCCCGCAAGTTTTTATCTTCAGCGTGTACTTGTTCTCCATCTTGCTCAGCACCTTCTCCGGGGAGAAAACCCTAAATTAATGGCACCAACGCATGCACATATATAATTGAGCAACGGAAATTAAGGTCAAACGAATTCAGGATTTACACAGCATATATGTACACATACACTGGGCTAGAGTTGTACTTGCGGCCGTCGACGAGCGGCTGATCGCCGCCGGTCAAGGAGAGCGCGCTCTCTATGTCACTGATGGTGGGACCGGAGTAGACCGTGGAGATGAGCTTGTTCACCATGGACTCCCGGCGGCGAGTCCCCTCCGCCTCCTCCACTACCTCCTCGTCCTTGGAGTCCGCATCCACCGACGGCGCCGCCGCGGTCTCGTCGAGGAGCTCCCTCATGAGCTCCTCCCCGAAGTCGTCGTGCCAATACTTGCTCTCGTCCAGCTCTTCCATGCTTCCAAGATAGCTAGTAGAAGTTTATATGAGTTCTAGCTTTTTTAATATATGTATATATAGATATAGGGCGGCTACCGAGAGAGAGAGAGAGAGAGAGAGAGAGAGAGAGAGAGAGAGAGAGAGAGAGAGAGCGAGCGCATGCAAGAAGAGGAGGGCAGTATTGCATTCGCTTCGATTTCCTAGCGACTTTGCTTGATTCACCAACCCAGTCCCAGGGTCCTATATATAAGGGAACTTTGCACCATGCCAGATGACGAATATACCCTTGAATGTTACACTGTAAATTCACTCCCCGGACAAGTTACTGCTACTAGACTAGAGGAGTGGCACACAATGCAAGTGGTGCAAGTTGAAGGCTCATCGATCAAGTAGTAGGTAACCTTCGATCTGACATCCCCTCATTACAAGCTAAGGGCTGTTTGGAGTTTCGATCGGACGGTGCGAGGGATGCGTGTTTATGTGCTGCCTGCCTGCTACATGCTAGCATTAAGTAATTGCATTCCAAGAACAACCGAAGATCCAACTGATCCCACCGATGAGCCCGGCCCGGTGCAACTAATGCACTTGTCAACCACTAAAGCGTGTGTATGATTAATTGGACGGACCTTTCTTTCAAGTTTCAACCAATGCGTGCACCACTTTCCCCGCAATTCTAGTGAACATTTCATCTACCTTATTCTTATATCCCACCAAATCAAATTAAGTTTTCACCAGCAAGGTTTTAATTGTTTGTAGATAATTAAGCTAAATGGTTGCCTCAAATTCTAGTAGTTTATGCTAATCTCATTTGGAACAGCGTGGAAGCACGACAGAAAAAGTGACTAGCTCCAAGCTAGCTTAACTACTTTAGCATATACTTGCGTTTCAGAGCTACTCTAGTATGTATGTGCGTTTCATAGTGTACGTACTAACTACTCTGCAGCACAACATACAAAAGTATAAAAGTTTCTGGTTCAGAGAGGGTTCTGCTTAATTAGCTAGCTAGGGCACTGCCTCCAAAGTCAGGCCCTAAACTACAGGGATTAGGGCATGCTGAAGGCACGGATAAGGGTCTCTATCCGAGCAAGCATATAGCAACCACCACACTGAAGGCAGGAGCAAATGCCAAGGCTCTTAGTTATACCTAATCATACCCTTTTCTCTCCTAAAGAGAGACCTACAAGTTGTCTAGCCACATGAACAAATGGAGGCACGAGGACAAGCCCCCTCTCAATCACTTGGCCAAACATATGTATATACACTTAATTTGCATATATGCCAATTAAGTAGCACACCCCACCTATCTCGATCTGGCTACATGACACTTTTTTGGATCGCGATCTCTTTTAAGGCAGCTTGAATGTTCAACCCTGTCTCTAAATTCATATGCGGTTTGATCTTTCATAAAAAAGATATGTGTATATGTGTGGTAATGTCATATGCACAGAATTAATGGGGAAATAAACATTAAGATTAACTAGTGCTAAAATAGGGGAAGGGAGCATATTTTGGTGATCCATATGTCTTCCTCGAATTTTCATTTGTGTGGAAACTGCAAGGTAAGCTGGATGGACGAATTGGCTAACATTCATGTGAACCCTATCCCCTACCAAATCCAACCAAAAACAGCTACACACGCCCATGCAAGGATTCAGATCTGCCTTGGCGTCTTACACTTGGAGTTTGACTTTCTTGGCAGTTTGATTAGTCCACGAGACCTACACCTAGCTAGCTCGATCGATGGGCATGAATGATATGAGTTCACAATTAATCAATTATATTGATTGTTTATTATATGGATGATCTCTTCTAATTTTACTCCATCTGTTCTTTTTTAATATCGTTTTAGAATACGTAAAATCAACTTTATAAAACTTTACCTGCTAATATACATAAAAATATATAGACTTGTCGAGTGAAAATGGTATGACTAGGTTTGTCTTCAAAAATACTTGCTTGCCACTAAACTTTCAATATAGTAACATATACATATGAAAGCTAATGGTCAAAGGTGAATGTTGGAGACCATATCAATGTCCAAACAACAAGGAAAAAAACGGACGTAGTATGATTTTGCCACCAAACCCAACCATGCCAAGGGTGGGGATCAAATTAAAAGAATAAAGGAAGAAGGAAAAGGCAAATTATAATTTAATGTATGCTACTCCTCAACAGTGCTATTAAATACTCCCTCAAGTTACAAATACATGCCATTTTGGACATTGACATGGTCTCCAAAACAAAACTTTAATCAATAATTTCTATTGTAATATATTTGTAGAACCTAATAAAAATATAATATATTCATATATACAATTTAAATATTTGAAAAAATATTGATAGTCAAAACTTTGAAAGTTTGACTGTACCTATGTCTAAAACGAAATGTATTTGTGTTGGAGGGAGTAGAAGGAGAATACCACTAGAGTGAAGAAATTCAGAAAGCGAGGATTCGATTTTCTTTGCCGCCTGCATGTGAAACTTTCTTTTCCTTTCCTTCATTTCCCACTGATTTCTCTTCTTTCCCTTTCTTTTTTTCTTCACAATTGTAAAAATCTCCCAAATTGACTGCCCTTTCTCTTGAGTGGGTTGATTTCACCGCACAATAATAACGATTTGTTGGCATTATGAGTTGACCTTTGGTTGAGTGGGGATGGAGAGGGAAGGACCAGAGGGAATTAATTAGGGAGAAGCCATGAGATACGACAAGGGGTTGACCTGCAGCACAGGGCAGGGCATCCAGTGGTGGTAGTACTAGCTCGATCGATCTAGTAGTAGTAGTAGTATACTATACCGCGTGACTACGTGGGCTGCCTGTGCGCGCAGTGCAGCAGCTAAGTGTGCATGATTTCTCTTCTGTCGTGTGCACTGGACTGGAGCTAAGCTAGCGACCGACCGCAGTGCTGGTATCTTTCTTTTCACTGTTTATGCACCTAGCGCCTGTGATACCGACACGTGGGCCCCATCCTGCAGGCCGGCCGGCTTGAGCTGACTACATGGATCGAGCAATCAGAAACAGCGAGTCAGCTCCAACTTGCATTGCCAGGTCCCTCTCTCTCTCTCTCTCTCTCTCTCTCTCTCTCTCTCTCTCTCTCTCTGCTTGGACCATCACTGCCATGGCTACCTGTTGTGATGGCTTAATTCAGATCGATCATGTGCTTGCGACTACATTGATTGATTATATATGTTACTACAACACTGTTACGTGGGCGGCCGGATCCATTTTTAATGTGCTGCATGCCGGTGGAAAGAGGGGTGGCAACGGCCTCCTGCCACCGCCTGCCTCCATCCCCGCCAGTCCGTCCTAACCTTCGGCACCGATGGCCTTCTCAGTGGTACACGGCCTCCCGCCCCTATCCCCGCGGGGCCTGATTCTCACGTGATCCACGTAGAGATTAAAAATTATGTTAAAATATTTTTAAAAAGATGCCAGCTTTTAACGTGATACTTGCTTGCGATTTTGATTGATACAGATATTAAGCTTTTAACGTGTACTACAATTAACTTGTAGATACTGTCTTAAGAAAATTATGCACTCACTACTACAGAAAAGGTCATCACAGACGGTTCGAAATCGTCATCACAGACGGTTATCTGAACCGTCTGAAATTATGGGTCAGTGATAATCCAAGTTATCACAGACGGTTTTCAAACCGTCGTGATTATCGATATCACGACGGTTTTTATTACAAACCGTCGCGATTATCCGATATCATAGACGGTTTTTATAAAAACCGTCGTGATATCGGATAATCACGACGGTTTGTAATGAAAACCGCTCGTGATATCGATAATCGCTGCACGGTTTTTTATAAAAACCGTCGTGATATCGATTATCGCGCACGGTTTGTAATGAAAACCGCTCGTGATATTCCTCCCCTAACGTAATCTATTTCGTTTATTGGCTAGCCTCAGAAATGCTAGCCATGCCCTCTCAAACAAGCAGATAAACAAGTATAGATACAATTCACATCTCAATTCATTTGACAAACATCCAATTCACATCACATTTCATTCACATACATAAGGCATCCATTTCGCAAATGAATTAATTGAAATGAAATAAAATATCCATTTACAAATTCAGAATTACAGAGTGATAAGAGCAATAAAAATCAATCTGCAGATGGAACTCTCCATCTGATTTGATGACTTTAGCCCACAAAACCAAAGCAACTCTCCTCGAATTTTTGCTAAGTCCACTGCTCCAAAGCAGATTTAGAGATGGGCGCAACTCTGTAGATAGGAATATCAACGCGCACATATAACACGTGACATGTATGAAATAATTGTGGGAAGATTGACAAACCTTAGCATTAGTGATCTTGGTGGAATCGAGGAGTAGTCTCATATGGTGGCACACGTAGTATCCACACGTGTTGCCCGGCTCCCGCCGGTGGCACCGCAAAAATAGAATGTGTTAAATCAAGTGGCATTACTACTATGTGTTGTATATGATTAATTAATATGTAGCTAGGGAATACCGGAAACTTGCGATCATGTTTCAAGGGCTTGGCCCCGTCGTCGAGTCACGTGTTTGTTTAACGATGTAGCGAGCGACTTCGTTATTCAAAAGTTAGATTAGTCATTCGAAAGGAAAGAAAGAGTACAATGTACGCGTACCTATCGAGTATTCGGGCGATAGTTGTGTACTTGGATTTGTTCTTACTTAGAGAATCAAGGTATATAGCCTTGTTCCATTTTGGTATAATTACAATTAAAATCCAATGGAATTCCTCATTGTATGGCATAAGAACAAATTCCTTATCTTGGTGAGCCAGCAGTTGCTTTTACAATATAGTCCTCGACGAAGGATGCATTCTCGATGATGGTATCAATGGCGACCAAGCGTGGGTCAAGGAAACCAATTCGTGATTTCGATGATCTAGCTTCGGTCAAGATGAATCTATATATAGCACGTAAAAGCACAAATTGTGACATATATCGGTATTACGTGAATAGAGATCGTGATTGTACGGACTTACGGCGCCCAAAGATCGAACGAGTGAGGCGCCGAGAGCGTTGAGCGTGAAAAGTTCAAATATATCGTCGAAGGTCACCGCGAAGACACATTCCCGAACTCGTGAATGAAATGTTCCTACTTGAATTTGTGATGATACCGAGCGCCGTTCTCCCTCCGCTTATTGGACTGCTCCATATACCAAGTGTGGAATCTTTGGCAACCAAGTCCTAGTTCTAGGAGCTCTTTCTTGAGTACCATCGGTCGCCTAGCACGAATTTGCGGGCCAATGGCATGTACGGATATCGCCATCGTCCTTCATCTTTGATTTGCCCCGCCATCGCCTCGATTGTCGCCGACTTTATGCTAGTCGATCGTAATGGTATAGACGGTGCAAGTTGCTCTCGAGAATAGCTCCGTGGAGATAGCACCGTGCAGTAGTCGTGGTTCGACCGCCGTGTGGAGATGTCACAGTGCAAGTTGCTCGCGAGAATAGCACTGTGGAGATAGCACCGTGTATGTTGTTGTGGTTCGACCGCACTTCGGTCCCGCCACCGGTGAAGAAGCCTTGAGGAGATGTCGCTTTGGGCCACCGGATGAATGTTCCAATGGCTCGTCCTAGAGTCACGATCTCGTCGTTGGGGGCTTGTAGCGGGACCACCTCAAAATTGACATACACACCATCCACATTAACTTTTGCGGCTCGGCGCTAAAGCTTGACCGCACCACGGCCCGATATGAGACGAATATGCCCGCCCCAAGCAAATAACAACGGAATGGAGCCATATCTCACTTGGAGCCTGCAGTTCGTAGGCTCCTACATAACGATACAAAATTAGCTACTCGAATAGGCCTACCAATGGAACAAGCATTCGAGAGGTAATAATTATTACTGTGATGTCGCCCACGTGAAATTTGGACTGGTATGCGTCGGATTGGACGAGCACTACTCGGACGGTTGTGCGGGCTAGCTAGCATAGCGGCGCGGTGGTGGCTCGATAACTTCTCGTCTGTTTCGCACCTCTTCTCTCGATTACATCACCCATCCGAGCTAATATCTCCTCTTTAAGAGATTCCTTGATCTCTTCTCGTAGCCGCAGCGCCACGCCGCTTTGTTTCTCTTCCTACGCCGATACATTCCGAGTCATCTTCAAACCATGTTTCCAAGGAACGTAAAGCCCAAGGCCTCTCGACGACCCGGTGCTCCTTATTTCCTGGCCACGGAGAGCATATCATTCTCCCTTGTTCCTCGGAATGATCCTGGTAGATTCAAAACTCACTCTTCCGCAAGAGCACGAAATGTCATTTCAACTCATACGGTTGTGGAGTAATTACAAGCTACGTAGTTCTATCGATATCTTACGGTATTGGGACACTTGCGGTCGCGGGGTTTCAAAGGAGACGTCTCCCGATGTCGTTGTAGATGACCTTGCTCTAATCCAATTTCGTGCGCGGTCATCCGGATATTGGAAAACGGCGGGCGATGTCTTGTGCATTTGCCGAGTCATCCTCCTTCATCCATCTGCGGATTTTACCCGCATACCCACCGTGCCAAGTCCGTGGGGTGTGTGTTTTTGCTGGAGGGCCTTGTGCGCCGCATTTGTACTTTTGAACTCTTCTGACGCCTTCATCGCCTTGAACTCTTCCCATTGTGGTTCCGTGAATGGGTATATATGAAAAGGCGTTTCGTCCGTCTCCACGTATTTCTTGACAAGCGTGCTCTTGAAGTTCTTCCATGCTTTGCACGCCCTAGGTAGGTTTGTCGTTGCACACGCGTGTAGGTGTTCTTCCGGGAACTCGAACGATGCCAAAATTTCGGTCCACACCACGTTTCCGAGTGTTAGGCACGTTCTTCCACGAATTGTATGTGATCTCAATTGTTCTCGCAACTATTCCGACCATGCTTCGAATGCGCTACCGCTTTTTAGGAAGGATAGGGACCCCGGATGCGTTTATCATTGTGATGGTCTGTCGGCCCTCGAGCTTCTTCGATAGCCCTCTTCCTTGGCGCCTTGATGTTGGAGCGACACCTCCGCGATGATGTTGAAGAATGCGCGGGTGATGTGTTGCTCATTTTGTGGGTCTATTAAGATAAGATGAGAAAGTGATCATATTGAATTGGAAGACAAGAGAGGAGTAGAGGGAGGGGAGAAGGGAGGGGTGATATGGACATAGAGAGGGGTGATGTGCCTATCTTAGCACCTACTTTAGTTGCTAATACTATAAACCAAATAGCAAAGTCCCTAAACAAAGTTCTATGAAGCAAATGGAACAAACCAATGTATCAAGTTCATTGAACCGGATACACCGGAGTGTCCCACTTGCTTCATGCCCTTTGAATGTCTATGTGGCATATATTATTACTACAAGGTCTCTAAACAAAGTTCTAAGAAGCAATGACACAAACTAGTGTATCCGGTTCATTGAACTCGATACACTAGAGTGTGTCACTTGCTTCATGCCCCTGAAGGTATCAAGTCCTTCGTTTTCCTCAAAATTCAAGTCAATTTTATTACAAAGTGCAAAAAGACATTCAGATTCTTGGTGAGCAGCTGATATCGCCGACTTCTTCGGTGGCGACTATCCATTGCTTCTTCCCTCCTTTTCTTCATCTCGATCACGATCGCGTCGCGAGCGATGATTCGATTAGATGAATCATCGCTATTGGCGCACGTGAGCCGAGACCGAGATGAAGAAAAGGAGGAAGAAGCAGATGGATAGTCGCCACCAAGAAGTTCGCAGGCTCGGCCGCCACCAAGAATCTGGGAATTTCTTTTTTGAACTTCAGACTAAAATTTCCTTGAATTTTGTAATACTATTACTACAAGGTCTCTAAACAAAGTGCCTTTCCTAACACCTACTTTAGTTGCTAATACTATAAACCAAATACTATTACACTAGAGTGTGTCACTTGCTTCATGCCCCTTGAAGGTCCTGTGTGGCATATACACTAGAGTGGTCCTTGATTGCTTAATGTGTTCTCTCAAATTGTAGGGTGATGTGTAGATACATGGAGCATTTGGGTGGAAAGATCAATCTGTTTAAAGTCAGCGCATGATCGCCAATTCGAAGCATACCATAGCATCCGAGGCACATCCGAGGCATGCTGTTGTGTCTTCAAGACACAGCTGCGAGGCACATCCGAGGCTCTCGCTTGTGTCTTCAAGACACACTGCAGCCTCGGATGTGCCTCTGATGCTATGCTATGCTTCAATTGCGATCATGAGCCCGACGACACAATGTATTTCTTTCCACCCAAATGGTCAATGTATCTTTCATAATACTCTTCCTTGATTGGTGCTCTCAAATTGTAGGGTTGCACATGATAAGATGAGGAAGCAAGAAAAGTGAAACATGATGCTCAATGTTACGAAGAGAGGAGAGGAGTAGAGGAAGGGGAGAAGGGAGGAGGTGATGTGGACAGAGAGAGGGGTGATGTGCCTATCTTAGTCCCTAAACAAAGTTCTATGAAGCAAATGACACAAACTAAAGCATCCTGCTCATTGAACGGGAATTCTAGAATGTGTCACTTGCTTCATGCCCTTTGATCATATAATCTTCCTTGATTGGTTAATTTGTGCTCTCAAATTGTAGGGTTGCACAAGATTAATCTTGGCCGCCCCGCTACTAAATCATATACTCTTCCTTGATTGGTTATGCCAAATAACAAAGATCAAGCATCAAGCATAACAAAGATGAAGCATCAAGCATCAATGTAAGATGTACCAACGTAGACTAATCAACTGCAGATATCAAGCATAAATATGTACTATGTACCAATGTATCAAGCATAAAGCATAACAAAGATCAAGCATCAAGCATAACAAGATGAAGCATCAAGCATCAATGTAATATGTACCAATGTAAACTAAGCAATCGCAGAAACAATGTACCAATGTAGTATGTACCAAATAGCATATCATTAATAATGATGGCATCAACCCTAAACACTAACAAGAAGCATCAACCATAACACTAACAAGAAGCATCAACCTAAATATTGTACTATGTACCAATGTATCAAGCATAAAGCATAACAAAGATCAAGCATCAACCTTAGGGTTTTGGTGACCTTAGGGACGGCGGACGAGGAGGAGGCGGCGACGCAGAGGAGGAGGCGGCGGCGGAGGAGGTGGAGGAGGCGACGACGACAGAGGACGAGGAGGCGACGGGCCGGCGAGGCGGCGACGGAGGAGGAGGAGGCGGCGACGGGGACGAGGAGGCGGCGGGCTCGGCGAGGCGCGACGGAGGAGGAGGAGGCGACGGAGGAGGAGGAGGCTGCGCGACGTCTTCGTCCGGGAGGCGGCCGCCGAGGGCTGCGGGAGGCGGCCGGCGAGGGCTCGGGAGGCGGCGGCGACGGGCTCGGGATTTAGATCGAATCGAATAACTACAGCGCACACGAAAACCCTTGGGAGAGGTATATATGTAGGCAGATTATCACGGCCGGTTCTAAACTTAGAACCGTCAGGATAACATATCGCTGAGCGGTTCTAAGTGTAGAACCGTCTGTGATAGAAAACTATCACAGACGGTTCTACACTTCGAACCGGCTGTGATAGAAAACTATCACAGACGGTTCTACACTTAGAACCGTCTGTGATAAGCCTTTGCCGACTGTCGCAATTAAGACAGCACCAATAACTACACAGCTGCATTCATATCAACCACCAAACAAATGCATTCATATACAACACCAACCAGCTTGATACATTTTGACAAGGTCTCAAATACATCACACATATACATTTTCACATATACATCTCAAAATTGATACATCACACATTTTCACATATACATCTCAAAATTGACTACATCACACATTTTCACATATACATCTCAAAATTGACTACATCACACATTTTCACATATACATCTCAAAATTGACTATATCACACATTTTCACATGTACATCTCAAAATTATCTACATCACACATTTTCACATATACATCTCAAAATTGTGTACATCACACATTTTCACATATACATCTCAAAATTGTCGCACATTTTCACATATACATTCTTATTGTACTTGCTTATTTCCTTTAAAATTAGCCCTTCATCATGATCAATGCGACGAATCGGTTTCACACGTTGTTCATCGTCGACCCTTATGCCATTTCCAAAAGGAGGTAACTCATCAAATTGATTGTATTCCTCCTCGCCCACTACATTCTCCACTCCGACAATTCTCCTTTTTCCATGAAGAACTACATGGCGTTTCTTATTTGCCGGTCGGTTACATAGAAAACTTGAACAACTTGATTGGCGAGTACGAATGGTTCGTCTTTGTACCCGACACGTTGGAGGTCCACGGTCGTGACACCGCACTTGTCAACCTTCACATGTGGGAGATGCACCCAACGGCAAATAAATAAGGGGATCTTGAAAACCACATAGTCGAGCTCCCAAATCTCTTCTATGAAGCTATAGTACGAGTTTCTCGACCCATCGGCATCGAATGCATCTATGCGGACACCGCTGCTCGTTAGTGCTCTTGACATCCCGAGATCGCGATAGAATGTGTACCCATTGATGTCATATCCTTGCCATGTCACAATCTGTAAATGTCGGCCCTTTTGCCAACCATGTCGCGTCTCACTCGGCGAGCTCCTAGCGATTTGCTCCTTCAACCATTGGTTGAACCGACGGTTGTGTTGCCTCATGATCCAAACATCCGCCGCTCCGGATTCATTGCGAAGCACATCCTTGTGCTGGTCCACATAAGGCGCCACTTCACCATGTGTTGCAACACCGTGAAATGGGCTTGAGTATACGTGTCCATATCCGGAGTGATTGCTTTCCTTCCGATAGTTCCGAGACCCTTCACCTCCCCTCATGACGAGATTGGGGACACCTATCGGTTGAATCGAGCTATATAATCGACACAAAACTCAATGACCTCTTCGCTTGCATAACCTTCGACGATGCTCGCCTCCGCCGAGAACGATTCCGCACGTAGGACTTGAGAATTCCATGAACCTCTCAAATGGGTACATGCTACGAGGAATACGGCCCGCACATTTTTATCTCCCACACAACGTGAACAATGAGATGGACCATGATATCGAAAAACGAAGGAGGGAAATACATTTCAAGGTGACATAGAGTCATCACCACCTCGCCCCGCAGAGCATCTAGTCCTTCGATCGATGACCTTCGAGCAATTGTGTTAAAGAAATAACATAGCCTCATGATTGTCTCTGACTTTGATCGGCAAAATATTTCTAATTGCAATAGGGAGCATCGTGTCATCAAGACATGACAATCATGAGACTTCATGCCATTTAACTTCAAATCTTGCATCGAAACAAGTTTCTTCACGTTGTCGAGTAACCAGACGGAACTTTGACACCATGCAAGCACCGCACGCTCGCTTTTCAGCCTTGGGACAGAGTGTAACACGCAGGGGAAGGTACGTCGTCCATTATCGGTGCTTGTCGGTGCTAACTCCTACCGATGTCCATGTCACCAAGTCAAGCCGTGCGTTGACACCGCCTTTGTTTTATCACGGATGTTCAAGAAGAGACCAATCTGTCGCCGCACACATTCTTTTCTACGTGCATGACGTCGATGCGGTGCCGTACATCTAGGTACTCCCAATAAGGTAAGTCCCAAAATATTGATCTCTTCTTCCGTGTGTTCTTCTCATGAGCCCTCAATTTACGCCCTTTCCGAGGACAACATCTAAATCCTTAACCGTATCATAAACCTCGTGTCCCCTTAAATGCCTTGGAGCTGAACCGTCTTCCTTCTCTCCGTCAAATTGTTTCTTCATCTTGCGGTATGGGTGAGCCCTCCAAGGAACCGGCGGTGACGCATGTAGACGGTTTTGCGTGAGTGTCTCAAACCACACACTCTCGGTACCATCTAACACAGTGAGTACAAGCTTTGGCACCTTTTGTACTATGGCCCGATAGGTTACCAAGGGCAGGATAATCATTTATGGTGCGAGAACAATTAGGAGCACAGAGTGAAGTTCTCTCGCTTGTATGCATCCCATACCTGCACCCTTCGCTCCACAAGATTTTTAGATCTTCCACCAACGGTGCTAGGAACACATCGATATCATTCACAGTTGTTTTGGCCCTTGGATAAGTATCGACAAAGAAATGTACTTTCGCTTCATACACAACCAAGGAGGAAGGTTATAGATGCAGAGAGTCACGGGCCATGTGCTATGTCACGCTCATGCTATCGAAAGGATTCATTCCATCCGCATCACCCAAACCTTATATTCCTTTGTTCTCAACCGAACTCGCAAACCTCCTATCGATGTTTCTCCATCGCGCGGAATCAGCAAGGTGTCTTATCATTCCATCCTTCTTGCGCTCCTCCGAAAGTGCCAACGCAGCAGCTTTGCCTCCTTTGGATTTGCAAAAACCTTTTCAAACGGGAATTATAGGAAAATACCATGCCACCTTAGCGGGAGGTCCTTTGTTCGCCTCTGCTCCTCGCCATCATCCGATTGATTGTTACGTTTGTATCGGGATGCGTTGCACACCGGACATACATGCATGTTTGCATACCCTTTACGGTAGAGGATACAATGTTCGGGCATGCATGTATTCTTTCTACTTCCATTCCCAACGGACAAAGAAGCTTCTTAGCTTTATACGTGGTTTTAGGCAACTCATTTCTCGGAAGCATGTCCGCTAAAAGACCTAGCAGCGCCGTGAAACTCTTGTCGGACCAACGGTTGCTTGCCTTCAATTTCAACAGTTCAAGCACGGCCGACAACCTCGTGTACTTGCAGCCCGTGTACAAAGGTTTCTCCGAGTCCTCCATCAAGCCACGGAATTTAACATACTCTCTCTCATCATAGTTCTCTTCTACATCGCAAGCATCCGATCCAGATTATCATCGTGCAACCTATCCGAATCCGAGCCACAATCGACATCACCGGCGGCATGTCGCTCACTTCACAGCGATGTCATCCGGGCATATCATTCACTTCACCGGCGATGTCATCCGCGGCATATGATCATTCACTTCGCCATGATGGTCCAACACGTATAATCCTTTTGAAACCCTCCGAATCAAGTGCGCTTCAATTTGCCCTGGTTCTTAAACATCTTCAAATTCTCGCAGTCAGTGCATGGACAGCACATATATTCCACCCCCTTATTCAACATATCCTCCTCGGCGGCTCTTATAAAAGCAGAAACGCCATTAATGTACTCTTCACTCACACGGCTCGCGACATACATCCAGCTTCGGTCCTACGTTACGTACATATGTAACAACTTAGTATTAAAATCTAGATTAACTAATTATATATAACTACATATATACCGGCCACATTTATTATATTGAGACTTAATTTTCCAGCTCAATTCATATTACAAACACAACATCTATTATATAACCAACAATTTTGCAAAATAACCATCTTCAATAACCACTCATGGATTACTTAGAACTAAATTGTAATGCAATTAAAGAAAAATAATTTTCATTACTAACCATATCTCTACAAAGAACCAGAAAGTCTGAATCTTAATTCAAAGCTCAATCTCGCCTCTTCCCACCAAATTAATCGCCCGAAATCGCCTAGCTTCCTCCCGAGTGAAAAAGTGCGCAGCAGATCCGGATCGAAATGAAGACAGATGAGGTCCGAGCGGCGCAATAAATGCCCTAGTTATCACAGACGGTTTTTAATTAAAACCGCTCGTGATAATGATTATCACAAAGCGTTTTTCTAAAAACCGCTCGTGATAAATATTATCACGCGGTTTTTAATGAAAACCGTCTCATAAGCTTCATACGTAATCGCCGCGTGTTTCGATGCCGTAACGCCGTGTTTCGATCGTCTAATTAACGCTCTCGATCGTTATACGGCGCCTATATCATTAATGTTTGGGTATACGAACCGCTTGTGCTAAAGGTTAAATATGCGCTCCTAATCCGTGTCTCTTCTACGCACGTACAATATTACAATATACAATACAACATGGCTTCTACTATCGTTCTTGTGATCATCTCCTTCCTCTCATCTGCTCATCACGAATTGTTCGCCGAACCTTACACAGCGCCAGCAATTTGCATCCGAGCGGCCGCACCCGCCCGCTCTCCTTCCCGACTTTCTTGCATCCGTCGGCTTGACTGATCCTCCGCCGCCGACGGAGGCGTCTCGCCGCCGCTCAAGAAAGGGAAACGGCCTCACCCCGTTCTTCTCCACAATGTGCGCAATGCGGAAGAAGCTCTACACGCATTGCGAGACGGATGGATAGCCTTGCCGATCAAGCGTAAACGGCAGATTCGAGGAATCTTTTCATGCTATCCTCACGACATTATGGATGTCGCTGATCATTTGCCCAGTCGCACGAGGAAGTGCTAAGGACAAGGGCAATCTTAACGGCGTTCGAGAATTTAGCGGTGATCCTCCAAGTCCCCAAGTTGAAGAAGAAGCTACGGCCCAAAAGAATACAACTGGGAAACTCGTACTGTGCGACTTTTGTAATAAATTTGCCTCTAATTGAAATTAATAAATTTGCCTTTAATTTGTGATCTCTTGTCTCAGTAGTTCTGTAGTTAAGTTATTAGAAGCAATGTGTACTTATATATTAACCTCTGATCTAGAATATGACAGAGAAAGGGACATCACAGCCGGTTCTTGTAAAACCGTCATGAACATTCCTGACGGTTCTTAACAACAACCTACTGTGATAGTCGACACAACACAGACGGTTTTTAATAAAAAAATCGGCTGTGATAATCCCAGATTATCACAGACGGTTTTTAATAAAAACCGTCTGTGATATTCTAGTATCACAGACGGTTCAGACGTAAGAACCGTCTGTGATACTCCTTTTTCCCGCCACAAATACGACAGACGGCCTTCAAATTAAAACCGTCTGTAATAGTTTACATTACAGGCGGTTTCACAAAACCGTCTGTGATTTGCCGTCTACTATTAGCCTTTCTGTAGTAGTGACTGTAACAAAAACTAAAAGCCGTTTTTAGAAGTCGTTAAGGAACAGGCCCAAACCCACCCAAAGATTAGCATCTTGAATCCGTGCATGTATTGGTTATCCACTAAATTTACACTAGCTAGTGTAATACGGACTACGGAGTACATACGTGATACGTGTGTGTTGGTGGCTAATAATACGGAGTATACACTACTACAAAAGAGGCTAAACTGGACGCTTATATCATAGACGGTTCCTAAGAACCGTCTCTGCTGCAAGTATCAAAGACGGTTCATACGAATAACCATCTGTGGTATTTTCACAGACGGTTTTTAATACAAACCGTCTGTGATGTCTGCCATTATCACAGACGGTTTCAAGGGCGGATCTACAGTAATTCATGGGTATTCAGTTGAATACCCAAAAATTTTAACAAAAAATCCATTATATATAATGTATATTACATACATACATACATATATATATATATATATTAATAATCGGGTTTAAAACGTTCTATTTTTCTCTCCTGGGCTCAATTTGGCGCTTAAGCCGCCCCACCCTCCCGTTCCGCGCTGAATGGACCGGCCCACGGTAAAAGCTAGGGCTCGCTACAGCCTGCAGCTCTCCCAGCGCGACCCCTCCGCTCTCCCCTACACCGAGGACGTCAAGTGGCTCATCTGCAACCACCTCGTCGCCCTTGCCGACGCCTTCCCATCCCTCCACCCCAAGGCCGCCCTCTTCACCCACAATGACGGCCGCACCGCCCACCTCCTCCAGGCCGACGGCACCATCCCCATCCTCCACGCCGGAGTCTCCTACAACCTCCCCGCTGTCATCTGGCTCCCCGAGCCCTACCCGCGCTCCCCGCCCCTCGTCTTCCTCTCCCCGACCCGCGACATGCTCATCAAGCCCCACCACCACCTTGTCGACCGCTCCGGCCTCGTCGCCAACGCGCCATACCTCCGCTCCTGGGTCTTCCCCTCCTCCAACCTCGTTAACCTCGTCAGATCCGTCTCCCACCTCTTTGGCCTTGACCCGCCCCTCTTCACCAGGAGCCCCACCACCAATCCCCCGCCCATCACCGCCCCTTCCCACCCCCTTGCTCCTACCAGTTCGCGCCCTCCCCGCAGCTGGCCGCGCGCCCCCCGCCCACCGAGGACCCCGCCGAGGTCTACAGGCGTAACGTCGTCCCCAAGCTCGTCGACATGGCCTACGCCGCCGCCGCCGCCTTGCGCCCCGTGAGGCCGATGTCAACGCCCTCTTCGCCATCTAGGCTGAGCTGCGCGGCCGGCGCCAGGTGGTGGCCGATGGGGTGCGCAAGAGTTCATAGTGATTTATGTTGCAAATTGCAATGCATGAGTCCTTTCTGTGATTCTGTCAGACTTGAAGGAAGTGAGACCAGAGCTTGGCATAACTGCTGCATAATTGCTTATGGGAACATTTTGGCTCAGACTTGGTTAGCTGTTGCCCTCGTTGTGAGATTGAGAATATCACCTTGGAATAGTTTCTGCTTGTGATTGGAGCCCTATGTGGTGCAAATGAACTCTCCTTGCTGGCTAATTTCTCCAAAATCTAGTTGGGGAATGTAGGTGTTATGTTCACGATCGGTTAGTGCTAGGGGATCAATGTTCACTAGTAGTTACATATTTTTGATCATTTGATATTGTTGTTTGATGCCGTTATGGCATAGCACTTCAATTTTGAAGATGCTTGTGCATACATTGTCTGAGTACTATGCAAAGATTTGTAGTTTATTTATGTTTTATATCCATCATGTTTGATGTATTGAATGCATTCTCGTATTCTAATGTTGGTTCTGATTTCATGATTTAGAACTCAATTACTCGAGGCAATCCAATCCCTGGCTGCTACTGAAACGAAATATGCGAAGGCTGATCTCACTCAGCTCTTCAAGATAGCTTACCAGGAAGGGAAAATAGCAGAATTGCAAGACCGGCTACTTAGTGGTAAGCTTGTATTGTCACCTAGATCTTGACTAATGGCTGGCAACATTTTCCGCTATGTTAGTAGTGGTAACTAGCCTAGCAAAAAATGGTGTGTCGCGGTATCAATATATCGGTATGATGTATCCAAACAACCTAGCTTCGAATACCCATTCTAAAAATCTTGGATCCGCCACTGGACAGTTTGTATTAAAAACCGTCTGTGATATGTTTCCCACCTTGCAATCCTGAAAATTTTCATAATTTCCCGCCTGAGTCCGAGTAGGATTCAGTTTTGAGACACTTTCAGTAAAACGGGCATAACTTTTGCATATGGTGTCCGTTTTCGACGTTTTTGCACTCGTTGGAAAGCTAACAACGAGCTCGATCAAAAAAAATGACCGCTTGCGCCAGTCGCCCTCTAAGACCCTTAAAATCGGCCATCTTTAGCCCCAAATTTGTGTTTTGAGTTTTTGGTTTATATTTTTGCCAAAAGTTTTGATCTTCCCTTCGGAATTTGGGTTTCATCTCAACTGCAAAGTTGTAGATTTCGTCAAAACCTTTCAAATGAGTATATATATGCCATACAAAATTTTGCTATTTTACCTTTTGAGACTAGCTATTTATATTGTATCGGTATATTGTCTTGGTGATATCTCCTGTTATCATAGATGGTTTTTGTTATGAACCATCTATGATGTCTATCACAGATGGTTTGTAATCTGAACCGTCTGTGATGTCCCGCCACGTCTTCGATCCGTAGCATATCCCCCAAGATCCCGATCTCACCCGTCCATTCTCTCCACATCAAATGGCAGGCACCGTTCTCCTTATTAACCCCCTCTCCCTACACCCCGAACCAATACCACCAGTACTACAACTTGTTTATGCGCGGCAAGGGTAGGAAGGGGTTTGGCAAGGGCGACTGGCAAGGAAGAAGGCAATGGTAAGGGCGACTGGCTAGGAAGAAGGCAATGGCAAGGGCGACTGGCAAGGAAGAAGGCAATGTCAAGGAAGATGGAAAGGAAGCAGGCAATGTAGTTTTTCTGCACCACTTATTTTATATTGTAGTTTAATGTAGTGTAAGCATTTTTCTGAATTAGTAGCTGTGAAGTTTATCTTTGTCAAATTGCAAGTGTCCTCTTATATATGCAGTGCTATGAGTAACTTACTCGATGTTTTATGTTTGTGAAATGAATTGAGATGTGAATTGGATATATACATGTACATGTTAATCTGCTTGTTTCAGAGGGCATGTCTAGCATTTCCTGAGGCTAGCCAATAAACAGAAATAAATTTAGGGGTAGAAGAGAATATCACAGATGGCTTTTAACTAAAAACTGTCTGTGCTAGTTGATAATCACAGACAATTTTTAACTAAAAACCGTCTGTGATATTTACACTACAGACGGTTCAAAAGCCGTCTGTGACGACTTCGTATCTGTTGGATTAATTGGGATTGGCCCATTTTAATTTAGCAATTAATCAAATGAAATTCCTAGGCCCACAACTAATGTTAGGTAGAAAATTGTTTAGTCCCATATGGAGAATTGAATGGAAGTTACACCACTTTAAAAGGTGGAACGTGGTAACCCCCTTGTGGAATTGGAGAGAGCCAATACGCGCGCGCGCATTCGCCGCTCGCCGCCGCCACGCCGCGCGCGCGCGTGCGTGCGTGTGCGTGCGCGTGTCGCGTCGCGCGCACGCAGCGCAGCGTGTCGGGTGCGGCGCGTTTTCTTTATCTATTCGAAAATCAAACGCATCGACTCGGGCGCAGAGCAGTGCGATTACTAGTGGATTATGGCTGCGGTTACTTTCGAGTAATGGGTGCGCTTCGTGACTAATGGCGGCGCATCGGTCTCTTCATTTTTTTGTTACAAGAGAACAGAGCATAAGAAGGCTCTCCTCTCCATACGAAAGAACGCTTTTCTCTCCTTCGCTTTTGTTGTCGCTCTCGCATCTCGGTCCGAACCTTGCGCACAAGTTTCGGGCGAGTAGACCTCCGAACTTCGTCCGCTTGTGTACCGCACGGGTAGGCGGGCGATCAAGTTTTTGGGAGCGATCGGCGCGACTACTTAATCTGCGATGTCTACTTCGGTGGTGAACTGTTCGCGGGACTACACCGCGAACATCTTCCCGCATCAAGCCTCGCCCCGCATCACGCCCGATCGCTTACACCGAATAGGCCATCATGTCGACTGATGGTAACGGCGCCTCTGGTGCCTCCGGCACTGGCCCCGCCCGAGGGTATAAACTGCAAACTTCTTTGATGTATTTTCTGTGCGCTATGAATTTGTTAATAGATGTTGCTGTTAGTTTGTTCATTAGCGAATATGAATACATCATTGTTAGATCGCTCATACTTTTCTATGTCATGTTTTATATGCTAAATTTCTGGATTAAAATATGCCGAAAATTGACTAGATTTCCAACAATCCAAAAACTTGATAGGTCTTTTTCGGTAGTTGAATTTGCTGCGTCGCTTAAGCCACACCCTCCGTTTGATGGTTCAAATTTTAAGAGATGGCGTGCACGCGCGATCCTGTGATTTACTGCCATGGAATGTTTTCATGTTGCACAAGGAAAGCCCGCTGAGCCTCTGTCTGATGAGGATGAACGCAAGTTCAATGTAGCGGATAACTTTTTTCGAGGTGCGCTTGTCAACATACTGGCGGATAACATTGTGGATGTGTACATGCATTTGCCTACGGGCAAAGATATGTGGAATGCACTTGAGGCCAAGTTCGAGTTTCCGATCTTGGTGAGTGGTATGTCATGGAGCGGTTCTATGACTACAAGATGGTCGATGACCGTTTCGTAGTAGAGCAAGCTCATGAGATTCAGCGCCGCAAAGGAGCTTGAGAACAATAAGTGCGAGTTCTACGGACAAGTTTGTGGTGGCGGTATTATCGCCAAATTACCACCCTCTTGGTCGGATTTTGCTACTTCTCTAAAGCACAAGAGGCAGGAGTTCGGTGTTACCGATCTCATTGGCACTCTTGGTGTTGAAGAGAAGGCGAGGGCAAAAGATACTCGTGGCAAGAAAGTTGTCACGAGGAGGTTCTAGCGCCAATTTGGTGCGAGAAGAAGAATCTCGTGCTTTCCACAACAAGAAGAAAAATAAGCCTTTGTCAAGCCCAAGGCTACTCACGAGTTTAAGAAGAAAGGCAAAGGAAAGGGCGGCTGCTTTGTGTGCGGTGATTCGCCATTGGGCTAAGGATTGTCCGACCGCAAGGATAAGCGTAAGAAGTCCGCCAACATGGTTATTAGTGATTTGGAGGAACATCGGGTACGGTAATTATTTACCTACGCTTCTTTCGCTTGTCAATCACCGAGTGGTGGGTTGACACTGGTGCTAATATTCATGTTTGTGCTGATATTTCCTTGTTTTCATCTTATCGTCGGTCGAGGTTGCTCCTTGTTGATGGGGAACGGATCGCATGCACTGTTCATGGTGTTGGTACGGCCGATCTGAAGTTTACCGGGAAAGACCGTGCGCTTGAAGAACGTGCAGCATGTCCTCCATAAAGAAGAATCTCGTTAGCGGATCTCTACTATGTAGAGATGGTTTTAGGCTTGCTTTTGAGTCCAATAAATGTGTCGTGTCTAAGTATGGAACATTTGTTGGTAAAGGCTATGAGAGCGGAGGTTTGTTCCGTTTTTCTTTGATGGATTCTGTAATAAAATTGTGAACCATGTTTGTAATGATGATGATGAGTCTAATGTTTGGCATTCACGACTTTGTCATGTTAATTTTGGGTGTATGACGCGCTTAGCTAATATGAGTTTAATCCCAAATTCACTTTGGTCAAAGGTTCTAAGTGCCATGCGTGTGTTCAATCGAAACAAGCTCGCAAGCCTCACAAGGCAGAAAAGAGGCGAGGAATTTGGCATCGTTAGAACTCATTCATTCGATTTATGCGAAATGAATGGCGTGTTGACTAAAGGGGAAGAAATATTTCATGACGCTTATAGATGATTGCACTAGATTTTGCTACGTGTACTTATTGAAAACAAAAGATGAAGCATTGAATTACTTTAAGATCTATAAAGTGAGGTAGAAAACCAACTTGAAAGGAAAATCAAGCGGGTAAGGTCCGATCGTGGAGGAGAGTATTTTTCAAATGAGTTTATCAGATTCTCGCGAGGAACATGGAATTATTCATGAGAGGCCTCCCTATTCTCCTGAATCAAACGGGATTGCCGAAAGAAAGAACCGCACTCTAACTGATTTGGTTAACGCCATGTTAGACACTGCGGGACTTTCTAAGGAATGGTGGGGTGAGGCTATATTGACCGCATGTCATGTCCTGAATAGAGTTCCTATAAAGAACAAAGAAGTAACACCATTCGAGGAATGGGAAAAGAAGAAGTTGACTCTCTCATACTTGCGCACCTGGGGATGTTTGGCCAAAGTTAACGTGCCAATTGTCAAGAAGCACAAACTTGGACCAAAAACCGTAGATTGTGTATTCCTTGGTTATGCTATGCACAGCGTGGGGTATAGGTTCTTAATTATAAAACTGAGTACCGACATGCGTGTTGGTATAATCACGTAATCCAGAGATGCTACATTTTTGAGAATGAATTTCCTATGAATAATGATGTACCTAGCTCATCTAGTCAAGAACCTATAATTTCCTTGATTCTTTTGTGCCGATAGAACATGTTGAGGAAACGCCTATGGAAAATCTCAAGAGGATAACAATGAAGTTACTCAAAGAGTAAGAGACAGAGGATTGCAAAGTCTTTTGGTGATGATTTCATTGTATATCTCGTTGATGACACTCCAAGAACCATGGAAGAGACATATTTTTCTCCCGACACGACTATTGGAAGGAAGCAAGACGGAGTGAGATGGACTCTATTATGTCTAATGGAACTTGGGAGGTCGTTGACCGTCCCCATGGGTGTAAACCAGTAGGATGTAAATGGATTTTCAAGAAAAGCTTAGGCCTGATGGTACAATTGAAAAGTACAAGGCAAGGCTTGTGGCCAAGGGTTATACCCAGAAAGAAGGCGAGGACTTCTTTAATACTTATTCACTGTTGTCTGACCGACCACAATTCGAGTACTACTTGCCCTGGCTACCTCTCATGGTCTTCTCGTTCATCAAATGGACGTTAAGACAGCTTTCCTAAATGGAGAGTTGGAGGAGGAGATTTATATGGATCAGCCAGACGGGTTTGTGGTAGAAGGTCAAGAAGGAAAGGTGTGCAAGTTGTTAAAGTCTTTGTATGGCCTAAAGCAAGCACCTAAGCAATGGCATGAGAAGTTCGATAAAACTTTGACATCTGCTGGCTTTGTTGTGAATGAAGCTGACAAATGTGTGTACTATCGCTATGGTGGGGGAGAAGGAGTGATCTTGTGCTTGTATGTTGATGACATACTGATTTTTGGGACCAACCTCAATGTGATTGAGGAGGTCAACCGAGGCACGAGGGCGACCGGGTCGGGCGCAATTGCTCGTCGGAGCTTTCACCGGCGCTCGGTGTTGGAAATATGCCCTAGAGGCAATCATAGAGATGATGATATTTCGTTGTATCCATGATTTAATAAATGTTCCTTGAATATTGCCTTTGTGTTGATTAACAAGTATGTGACTTGTTTGTGAAACTCTTTACTTATATGGTTATTCTAAAGTTGTCCCTAGTCGGAGTTCATGTGAGGACACACGTAAATGATGGATTAGCACATGTATCGGTTGATGACCATGTTTCACAGGTCATAGACATGGAGATGTCAAACCAATAATGTGGACACATGTTTAGAACATGGGGTTGGACCGACCCAACATGAGACATAGCTTTTATACTTATGATTCTCTCTACACAATGTGTACGCCTTGTCCTTAGACCGAGATTGTCGCATGTACTTGAGATGTGAATCGACCTACTTAGGGGCTATCAAACGCTACTCCGTGAATCGGGTAGTTATAAAGATAGCTTTGGTTTGTCATGAAGCATGTCATGAGGCATGGTCATCGAGATGGGATTTGCCCTCTCTACCGAGAGATATCTCTAGGCCCTCGAGTGATCAGATCCGTAAATGCATGGACATGCTACTTAAGGTTAAGAGTTAACCTAGTAAGGGATTTCAATCACGGGATCGAGAAAGAGTGGTCAGCTTGGAGCTCGACCGAATATCGTGAGACAAAAGGATTGGCATGTACATAACGTTGTGATGGTTCGTCCGATATGATCTTTATGTGCGTTTAGGAGTTGGCACGTCTTGCTAGAGGTCGCTACCAACTATTGACCGAGTAGGTATACTCGCCATGTCTAAACATACGTGAACCTATAGGTCACACACTTAGGGTGAAGCCTAATTCGGATTGGATCCGAGTTAGATCGGGCATTGAGTCCTAATGGGCCTCTATTCGCAAGCCCATTGTAAGGACGCCTATAAAAGGAGGGCAAGGGGCACAGGATTAAGGGATGAGTTTTTCGTGACTTCCTCAAACCCCGCCGCCACCCTCCCACGCCTAAGTCGCTCGCGCAGATCTAGTAGTCCGGCGTGCGTCGCTTCCTCCCACACATGTGGATACCGTGGAGGCGCTGCATCGTAGCGTTTGGACGAACCGCAAGAGAGGAGTCAGACGTTGGACGCCGTGACGAGGACGAGGAAGTAGTACGACTACTCGCCCGACGTCTCGTGATCGACATAGTACGACTACTCTACCCCGACGTGCTGCATCAATTCCGCACCTGCGCGTCTAGTGGTAATTCCGTGATCTATAACTGCAGTGATCTTGGTTTACGGGTAAAATTTTTATTAATTTGCGCTAGCGTAGCCTACCCGTAGCCCTTCAGAGAGACCTTTACAGGGCTCATTTCTTCAGTGATGCGCTTCTCTCCTATTCTGTATGGCAGGTTGGTTTTTACCTTAATGTGATCCAAGTGGCTTTTTTTAAAAAGCAGAGATGTCGGCCTACAGGACATCTTAGAAAGAACACACCTATATGAGTTCGACTGCTGGTCACAGTCTATGAGATTTGGGTGATCTCTAGATACTCATGAATAGGCATGGAGTATGACTTATACGCTTGTAAGATCGAGGAGGCCGACTAGAGTGGGGTGAATAGGCGGTTTTAAAAATTCTCTACAAATTAATATTAGCAATTCAAAACCTTTTCTATTTGCCTAAACCAAGTATACAATGCGGAAGCTAAATTCAAGTTGGTTTAGCTCAAATAGCGCCTACAATAATTGAATTCGCCAAAGTGCACTAATAGTTCTAGCCTAGGTCAAGGTTTGCAATTCTAAATATACAAGCAATCAATTTAATTCTATGAATGTAAATTGCTTGAATATAAATGGAACACAAAGAAAACAAACCACAATTGACACAATGATGTTTTACCGTGGTATTCGGAAACTTGCCGGTTTCCCATAGTCCACGTTGAGGTTAGCCCGAACGAATCGGATCGGCTCCACGAATTAAGCCGAAACACCTTGTATCCACTAGTGGTAGCTCTTTCCCGCTCCGGGTAGGTGAGCTCCAACCTTCACAACTTCGCCGGGTCTTCTCACAACCTTCTTGAGAAGATCACCGCGCACGACGCCTCCCACGCCGTCTAGGAGTCGGCAAACTCCAAGAGTAACAAGCCAAGCCTCTCGCTTGACTCTCACCACGTGCAACGAATGCACAAGCTCAATTGGACACTAAGTCCACCTCTAGATGCAACACATGCACTCTAGAATCTTTCTCGCTTCTCACAAAGTGCAACACATGCACAATTGAGTGGAGAGCCTCACTCTAGCTCAAGAACACAGAAATGAATGAAGCAACAACCTCTCCAACCGGCCACAAGGGGGTATTTATACCCCACACAAGAAAACTAGCCGTTGGAGTCAAACCCCTGAGAAAATCAGGAAAACGGAACTACCGTAGTACAAATCGCGGTACTTCCGCTTTCCTCGCCAACGGTCAGAAAACTAGCCGTTTTTCAGCGAAAACGGAACTACCGCAGTTCAAATTGCGGTACTTCCGTTTTCCCCGAGGCTAAGTCATTCAGAAAGTCGCTCTCTGGAAAAAACATTCCGCTCAGAAACCGGAACTACCGGAAAAACGGAACTTCTGGAAAAATCGGAACTACCGCAGTACAAATTGCGGTACTTCCGCAAAAAACGGAACTACCGCAGTACAAATCGCGGTACTTCCGTTTTCGGTTTTTCAGCACATACGACACTCGGAAAAACGGTCATAACTTTTGACTCCGATGTCGGAATTGAGTGATCTTGGACTCTATGGAAAGCTTATTCAGAGGGCTACACAACCCATCTATTTGCATGACCTCAAACACATTAGATCAATGCAGAAATCACAAGACATCCAAAGAGTCACTACCATGGTCTAATATCAAAGGAAATAGCAACAAACAATTTTAGACCATGCCAAGGGATAATGCATGATCTCCAACTTTTGCAAAACACATTTGCAAACTTATATCATGCTACAAGGATTAGGTACATGGACTTCTCACATTTGCGAAACACATTCGCAAACCTAAGTCACATGCCGCAAGGATTAGATACATGAGCCTCAACTATTTGCAAAACACATTCGCAAATAATGGCATCATGTCAAAATGAGCTAGAGCAAGTGAGGTTTGAGCTATCAACACATGATGAGACTCAAACTACTAGACATGACCCCTCTTAATAGTACGGCAACCTACACTAACAATCCGGTCTTCCAACCAAACACCAAGACCGGTAAAAGACTAGGAACGCATCCTTAGCCCTAGCTAGTCATACCTTTGCCTTGGGTCATCGTCTTGATAGACATCAACTCATGATGCTTTCTTTTCATCAACACCATCAACTCATGATGGTCTTCACTTGATCAACACATGATCAATCTTTGACATGCTTCAACACATGAAGCATCTTCTTCTCGATGGCCTTCAACACATGAAGCCTTTGTCTTGATAGCCTTCAACACATGAAGTTACCTCTTCTTCATCAACTTTGACTTGATGACCTTCAACTAATGAAGTCATCACAAATCATCTTTATTTGTGGAACCTAACATATTCATCCAACTCATGAAAAATGTTAGTCCACAAAACAATTGTCATCGATTACCAAACTTCACCATTTTGGTAATTCATGACAATCTCAACAAATAATGAGATATAAAATTGATTTGCGAGTATACACCTTGTACATAACAATTGTATACTCTAAAATAAGCTTTAAAGAAAGCTTACTTATCCGGTTGTCATTAATCATTCAACCATTAACACATAATGGAGAGGTTAAATGACAACCCGATTGCACATGAGTATATATATATTACACAAGCTATATATACTCAAGTATGTATTTCAAAATAAAGATCCTAAATATGCATATTGAGAGAAGCATGGATCATTACTTATGAAACTCCAAACTATAGAGAGAGCTCCCCCTAAATGTGTGCATACAAGTGTATATAGCGAAGACATATGCACATATTCATTTTAGACTAATTGAGGAGTTCAATCTATATTTTAGATCTAAGGAATGCATTTGTAAATGAGAAAGTGATTTCGAATGCATACCTCTTTAATTTCACCTTTTCATCCAAATGAGACTAACCAAAGATAAACTCAAATAAACATGTTAGTCTCATAAATTCATTTATCATTTTCACCAAAACATTATAAAAGTATGTGTCATTAATATCATAATGTCATAATGGTATTTGTCATTAACACCAAAACCAACTTAAATGGAGCTTGATCTTTCAACGCTCCAACCAGAGGGGATGCTTTAGGCAGCCTAGTACTAGTAAAGAAATTGGGTAAAGCTTGTTCGTACAAAACTGTCAATTCAAGGCATAGTCCATTGTTCAGTTGTGGATGAGTGTAACTCCTTTCCTAGGTGGATGTTCAACTTAACAGTCTCTATCGAAACACTGGTATATCAAACAACAGCAGAACTGAGAGCATTTCTCGTGTGCCTTGAAATTTGGTGGGGATTGTCGGATTAATTGGGATTGGCCCATTTTAATTTAGCAATTAATCAAATGAAATTCCTAGGCCCACAACTAATGCTAGGTAGAAAATTGTTTAGTCCCATATGGAGAATTGAATGGGAGTTACACCACTTTAAAAGGTGGAACGTGGTAACCCCCTTGTGGAATTGGAGAGAGCCAATACACGCGCGCGCTTCGCCTCGCCACGCCGCGCGCGCGCGCCGCGTGCGCGGCGCGTGCGTGTGACGACGCGCGCAGCGCGTGTCGGGCGCGCGCGTTTTCTTTATCTATTCAAAATCGAAACGCATCGACTCACCGGCGATATGCAGTGCGATTACTAGTGAATTATGGCTGCGTTACTTTGAGTAATGGGTGCGCATCGTGACTAATGGCGGCGAGCATCGGTCTCTTCATTTTTGTCGTTACAAGAGAACAGAGCATAAGAAGGCTCTCCTCTCCATACGAAAGAACGCTTTTCTCTCCTTCATTTTTGTTGCCGCTCTCGCAATCTCCGGTCCGAACCTTGCGCACAAGTTTCGGGCGAGTAGACCTCCGAACTTCGCCCGCTTGTGTACCGCACGTAGGGCGCGATCAAGTTTTGGGGAGCGACGGCGCGACTACTCAATCTCGCGACGTCTACTTCTGGTGGTGAATCGTCGCGGGACTACATCGCGAACATCTTCCCGCATCAAGTCTCGCCCCGCATCACGCCGATCGCTTACACCGAATAGGCCATCATGTCGATCGATGGTAACGGCGCCTCTGGTGCCTCCGGCAATGGCCCCGCCCGAGGGTATAAACTGCAAACTTCTTTGATGTATTTTCTGTGCACTATGAATTTGTTAATAGATGTTGCTGTTAGTTTGTTCATTAGCGAATATGAATACATCATTGTTAGATCGCTCATACATTTCTATGTCATGTTTTATATGCTAAATTTCTGGATTAAAATATGCCGAAAATTGACTAGATTTCCAACAGTATCATTACTAACCTATAAATTTAGACAGCTCACAAACCCGTCTATGATGATATTTTTGAACCGTCTGTAATATGATTTTCTGCAGTAGTACGCGCGTACAGATCGATGTAGGAAAGAGCTAGCTAAGGGTCAACGCGTGCATCGCGCGCTATATATATATAGGTAAGGTACGACGCACGTACATGGTAGGACCACCTTTGCATTTGCATATTTTGGGTGGCAAATTAATGTATGCATGCATGGGTTTTGTTTGCTTGTGTCACATGTCAGACGTCGTAAACGTACACGCATATGTACGCAGCGTCTGTGTATATACGACCAAGCGGACTGTATATATCCATGGGGTTTGTTTGCTCATGTCACATGTCGGACGTCGATCGGAAACGTACGTACGTACGTAAAGTTGCATAGACATGCAGCGTATACCATGGCATATGCATACATGCTTGAAATTAGAGAGGACATGTGACGGCGAGCTCTCCAGCCGGCAGTGTGTGTGAGCGAGAAAGAGATCGAGAACGCCGTGCCGATCGATGGCTTTTGTAATTCCTTTTTGCTGTATTTTTTAAATACAACAGTGTACGATTAAGATGTTTATATAGATAGATAATGTACAGTTTTTAATTTGAGAAGTTGTTTAATAAAACTATCTTAATGAACTATTTTGTTTATTTTAACTAGTAAGGTGCCCGTGCGTTGCAACAGAATCCTAAAAAAGGTGAGGCATGGGCATAGACAGTACAATAAATATTTCTTTCACATACATATCAAGCAAAACATATCTATGCAAACTAAACTCCCAAATGCAACATAAAATCTTGTAAAAAGTTACTACATGTGTAAAATATCTAAAAAAATTATTACATGTTATAAAATCCCAAAAGCAACATAAAACCATCTTGGCAGTCAGGTTATTGAAATGCCTCCGCCATCACTTTGCAGTCGCTTGTCGAGAACCATTGATAGTCCCCACCTTGATATTACCTAGCTAACCAACATGCATTGCATTCTAGCATCGAATATCCAAACTCATAACTAATTTTTGGAAGAGTCGGTTCTGGCATATATTAAAGCCATTTAGAACTTATGTTTCTCAATTCAGCTTGGATAATACAAATATTGACAATTACGAATTGAAGAATGGCTTGTAGATCGCTCAAGGAAGAGGAGACATACATGTGGAAGAGCACCCTCTATCTTGACTGCAGGTTCTGAAACACAACACTTAGAACAAACCGTATAACATTTAGCATGACTAAAATAAAAGTAAAGTCTCATATAAGCATCAAGGAGCATAATTAGAATTTAGAAAGATTGTCCGGCCCTCTCATACTTGGCGGACGTTATTGTGTTTGAGATTACCTGTTGCCACGGATGTACATTACTTACTATATAATCGGGCCAAGAACCTAGCATGCCATACACGTTCAAATCAACAATGCGAGAAATGCAAGGACAATTCAAAGCCATGAAGCAAATAATAGATGAATAGCATGGTAGCTTTGATAGATGTATAGCAAATGATTTCAACCATGGAGCAAAGCAAATGTCAGACATACTAATCCAATTTTCATTGGATTCATGGACTTCACTAACTGTGAAGGTAACAAGAAACTATAAGTGAAAATACTTCACCAGAGATATGATTAAGCAATTAGCTTGCCATATATACATCTGACAACTAATTGTGTTGGGGGGGATGGACATGGACATTCATACTTTCCTAAGGGAAACTGAATAAACATTGTCACAATTTCGAAGGAAGGTATATTATAGACTCATCAGATGATCTTATAAACTATCTACGTGTGCCGCATCCCTCCAAACATGTAGGGATGTTTCTCAAGGTTAAATTACATGTTGCACTTAATCATCTACTATGATTAATTTTAAAATAACTGATGGGCCAAAAGATGCTCTAAACTAACAAAGAGAACACATTATTTTTATTTCAGATTATTACAAATAGCACAAACCCAAACATATTAGCTCTGGTGTGTAGAGGCGATGGTCTCATGCATGGCCAAGTAGTGAGAACATGCACAGGTCTATTAAGAGACAGAATACGATAAATATTCTTATCCAGCTTTGGAAAAAGACATAAGTAGATCTTCAGTTTACTTTATATACATTATTTGTATGCTTGTACCAGGGTAAAAAGGATGATTAAATAACACTCTTGGCTTCTGTCTAAAAAGGAAACATATTAGCTTCAAACAATTCAAGATCATAAAAAAGTTTACAGTTTACCACAATACATTGTATGTATGGATGTACTTGGGTATAGATGATTAAATAAAGATCTTGGCATTGTTAAAGAAACATATTAGTTATGAAAATCATATCTTAGTTCTAACATAACTAAATATCATAAATAATAAAACCTCTCAAGCAAGACATATTAGCTCTGAATATCCAATGGAAAATCACCCAAACTTGAAACTAAATGAATGTACCAACTACTAACCTCACTTAACCACGGATCAGTCTAATTGCCTTCTACCTGCATAAAGAGGATCAACTGTGAATCATTCCAATTGCTACAAGTTTTGGTGCCATATTAGCTGAATGACACAAGGGTGGCGGAAAAAGGCATTTCCCCACATACCACCAATGTAGCATACAAAATTTGGAAAGTATTCAACATGACATCAACTAAATTTCTCTACACACTACAGTAAGCTAAAACTAAGCACAATTTCTACAACAGTTTACATGGAATTATCGAACTTGACATGGCACCCAGCTTTTGTCAAAATATCTAGATAGGAAAGATTGGCATTTCTTAAAACATATCCATCATATTTGCATTAGATCACCATTTTTCTTATGTTAATATTATCGTAACACTGAGCATTCACTTTCTGGTTAGAAATTTAAGAATAGAACAACAAATTAAGATATTATCCCAGTGTAGATGCGGATTCCTAAAACTATCTAAATAAGTGAAATTGAACAGCTAACAACTTATCTGAGAACTCTTGAATGCGCAGAAATAATTTCTGTTACTCTCCTACTACGTGCTTGGTGTCTATACACCACATACTACCATCCAGCTTAACTTGGCAGTTATAAGTTTGTACTACTTCCTATTTTATAGCCTAACGGAGTATGTTCATGCAAAATCCAATCCACACAACCGATTCAAACAAGAGATGGAATAGATGATTGTGGGCTAGAAAGCACACCTCATCGAACTTGGTGGAGAACAGGTTGAGCGAGGTGAGGATAGCGCCATTGGGACCAAGGCCATACTCCTTCATCACCTCCTTGTAACGCACTGTATCACGGATGTCAATGTTGGCCCCAAACGGCAGCGTCATCACAGCGGGGTCGAGGTTGAGCACATAACCCCTTATGTTTGATGCCTATGTGTGGCACAGCAGTCGGTGCATGAAGGTCGTCTTCCCCGTACCTGCACCGTAGTCCAAAACCCTAAGCTCCCAACCCCGAAATCACTCGACAAAAGCTCAAGTATCACAGGTTTGTTGGGCGATTCCTACAATGAAAATACCAATTGAACAGTGGCAAACGAAATCGACGCACCGGCCATGCCGATGACGATGATGATCACCGGTTTCTTATTAAGTTGGTGCACCCCGGGCCGATGGAGAGGCTCCCGATGGAGTCAGCGAGCTCCTCGCTCTTCCCCTTCCCCTCATCCTCCTCCACCGCCTCCGCCTTCCCCTTCCCTTGCGCGTCTGTCTGCACACATCCGATACCAAGCGCACGAAACAGACACAATTGAAAAAAAGGAAATGGAAATAAAATCCCCGAGGGGAGAAAGCGGGGCGGCGGCAGGCCCGCGAGTAGGCGGGCTAGGGAGGTAGAGAAGGGTGGAAGCCGACGAGGTGGAGGGCGCCATTTGCCTCTTGTGGGAAGGATGTGGGAGGGAGAGGCAGTGGGGAGGAGGGCATCATTCTCGCGGATCTACTGCAAGTGCAAAGGTTGGGGATGGTAGAGAGGGGGAGGGGATGGTACCATTCGTGGAGGCGCTTTTGGAGGTTGACGGTGTACTCACGGGTAACCACCTCATCCTTGTGGATGCCGGTGGTGCGGCGGCAACGCGGGGTGGGGAGGAGATGGCGGCGGCGGAGCGGAGGAGCAGGGGAGGAGGAGGCGATGGCGGAGCGGAGGAGCGGGGGGAGGCGACGGCGGAGCGGAGGAGCGGGGGGAGGCGACGGCGGAGCGGAGAAGCGGGGGAGGAGGAGGCGGCGGAGCGGGGAAGCGGGGGAGGAGGAGGCGACGGCGGAACGGAGGAGGAGGCGGCGGCAGCACGGGGTGGGAAGGAGGCGGCGGCGGCGCGGGGTGCGGAGGAGGAGGCAGCAACGGAGCAGAGGAGCGGGGGAGGACGAGGCTGCGGCAGTGCGAGGTGGAGCGGAGCAGTTTCTGTGGAGGAGGCGAGGCGGAGCAGTTTCGCGGAGGAGGCAAGGTGGAACAGTTTCACGGAGGAGCGTGACGCTGGCCCACATGTCGGTGTGACGAAAACTATAGAAAAGATATGTGGAGAACGCACCGACGACCACCAACTCATTCTTTTAGAATAGTAAAGATTTTTAAAGAAGACCGAAGCCTAATAACAGAAAGTAGCCACATTTTGGTTTTGCCAGCCAGCTGGTGGCAACTAACTGCATGTTCACCTTGTTGTAAGTTACTACTTTTTCAGCTTATTTTTACACATGCATGTGTTTAATTTGTCTCCAAAAAAAGAACTTTACGTACGTGTAGGACGTCGATTACTACATTAGGTCGCAAGTACCCCAGTAAGTATAACAGCTAGCTAGTGTAGTAGGGTACCATGCATGATTAGTTCACATGCATCGGCCACGCATGCATATATGCACGTCAACGCAAGCAAATTGAAGTTGAAGATTCGATCGGCCGACGGGGCGGCTTGTACAGTTAGCAGGTATGCGTACATCAACTCGAAATGCAGTATATATAGGTTTTAGTTTGTTCTCCAACAAATTGAATGCCCGTGTATTGTACAGATTTTTAAAATTTGTCATAGTATATATTTTAAAACTCACTGGTGCATGCAAACATGTTCTAAAAGTTTTTAAATCCGTCAAATAAGTTAGAAGCCGTTGATCACACCTCATGGTCGTAAGTTAGAACACATCGACCAGCGCTCGTGGTTATAAATCGGAAGCTGTTGATCACACATTATGGCCAAAAGCATGTTACAATCCATGGAGAGTACGAGACCTTGTGGGTCTTGCCATCGAGGGTGGGGAGCTCGATCTCAGGGGTAACCAAGGGGAGGCGACGGGGATGTCCAACTAGAGGAGGAACTCATAGCGACGAAGGTTATGGACGAACCAGCAAGTGCCCTCCGGGTTGGCGTTACGGCTACGACCATGACCATGATCGCGATTTCGAGCACTGCCCCCTTCGACTTCAACCACTACCCCCCTCAACCATTGTCCCCTTCGACGATGGCCCTTTGACGTCGACCACTTCCCTCTTCTACCACAGCTTTGACGATGACTATGGATCTTTGACTTCGACAACTACCCCCCTTGACCACTGTTCCTTTCGACGACGGCCCTTTGACGCCAACCACTTCCCCCTTCGACCACGGCTTAAATTTCGACCAAGGATCTTCGATTTTGACTGCAGATCTTTGACTTCGACCACAGTCCCCTTCGACCGTGGCCCTTCGGCGTCGACCACTTCTCCCTTCGGCCACGGCCCCTTTCGACCACAGCTTCTCTCTGATCCACCAGCCGCTATAGCTAAGCGTCGTGCTGCTGGTTGGAGGGGTGATGGGAGATGGAATTGGTGGCAGCGTCGAGGAGGAGGCACGGTGTAACACCCCGCCCATCCTCTGGGCCTAGAGTGCTACCATCATTGCAAACTAATACCACTTTTAGGCATCTGCTAAACAATTTAAGCAAACTCTACCTTGCTTATGAGCAGCAACCACTTACACCATACCATTGTTAAGCAACTATGCTAGCTTACTGGAGGAATTAAACATACTATCAAAAGCTAGGTATGTGAAGTGCTGCAAGGACGTGAAGTTATTCATGTGCTACACCCGCCCGTGTAAGACGTCCTCAACAGTTACCTAAAAAACAACAAAGCAAGAGTGAGTCCAAGGACTCAGCAAGTACACAATAGAACGATAAACACAACCAAGCATGTAAGCAAAGCAACCATCCATAACATATTCCACCTGCATTGCCATGCTCATATCATCATTCTCATGTTTTCACATTAACCATAACATGTTTCACATGCATTGTCATATTCCAACATTGCCAAATCATCAATGCAATGCAATCATACTCTACATGCACATTTGCTCATCTCATTGCAAATACCGGTACTGCCGAGTGAACACCCGTCGATGCTCACCCATCGTGGGCCCGCCCTCTTAGGCACGGGACCCCTCCACTCCCGTGGAGGCCTACCGAAGCAGGTCTTACTCAAGAGCACTCCGGATTAGTCCGCTAGCTTGACTCATAGCTAGGGACTTTCTCACCGCCCTCACTCTTGAGTGCACATAATGCAAATGCATATGCCCGTTGTCATAATCATGCTCATCATTAACATCAATAGCAAGTAAGCATCATTGCCCACCTTACTCCATCATCATTACCATCACTTACCATGCAACATCATGACATTTAAACATCGCATTTCCAAATAAACACCATCATATAGTGTAAGCATCACATAATTTCATAAACCTTTTGGTCTACCGCTCTACCATGTACTTGCCTGGTTAGTCTCGGGATGACGCTGGGACGGCTCCGATCCGGGACCCCCACCTGCGCACAAACCAACCCGACTCAACGGTAAACAAAAACCAGAGCTTCAACGAATAACGATGATTCTACGCGCTGATTCGACTCGAGTGTAGAATGCACGGGGGCAAGATCCTGACGCGCAGGGACCACCTTTTTTTCTTTCTTTTTCTCCTCTTTTCTTTTCTTCTCCTATTTCTTTTCCCTTCCTCCATCTCCTGCGGCCGAACCGGCCTTCCCATTTTTTCCCCTTTTTTTTGGCCGAATGGTCTTGACCCTCCCTGCGGTCTCTCTCTCATTTCCTCTCTTACCCACCATCCCCTTCTCTTCTTTCTTTTTTTCCACCCAAACCTCTCTCTCTCCATGCTCAGATCGGCCGAATGGGGCCTCCTCCCCCCCCCCCCTCACTGGCCTCGCCTAGGGCGGCGCGCGGCCGGGCCCCGACTCCGGCGGCCCCTCCGTCGCCCCCCTACCTTCCTCTCCTCCCCCACTCTCTCTCCCTTTCTCTCTCTCTCTGGCTCGCCGGGGTGGCGCGGCGGCGCATGGTCGGCTCGGCGTCGCGCCCCATCCACCGCCGGCAGCCCCTCCGCCGCCTCCGCCTCCCCCTCTCCTCTCGGTGGCTAGCGGCGCGAGGCCTCGGCCCGTGGATCTGGGGCGCCGCCGGCGCTCCTCCCAAACCGCCGACCTCCACTGCGTCGGCGTCTCCCCACCGCCCCTACTCCTCCCGCCGCTTCTCTATCGTGCCTCGGGTCCGGGCCGGACCCGTGCCCTCCCCTTGCGCGCGCGGTGGTGGTAGGACGCTGCCCGGCCGGCTCGGCCAACGGCCACCGGCCGCTCCTCCGCCCTCGGATATACCGCCACGGCATCAATGCCGTCCGGTGCCCTGCACCACCTCGACTCCACGGCTCACCGGCCCTAGTTCTGCACCGGCCGGCCTCTCTCTGCAAACGCTTACTACTCCTCTACTAGTGTGATTCTTACCTTGGCTGTGAAATGGGGTGGGAAATGTGGGCTTGGTAGCAAGGGCTAGCTTAATGGTTGGGGCTGCCCTTCTCCTTCTTGCCTTCCCTCTCCCTCTGCCTTCTCTATTTCTCTCGGCTGGGGAAGTGAAATGCGGTTGCTCAGCTTTTGAGGCTGTGACAGAAAAGTAGCTGTGTGTTGTCTTGTCTACTTAAGAGGCATGGCCATCACTCTCAACGTGAAATGGCACTTTTGCCCTTCCCCTTTTTGCTTTGGCTGGTTATGGCACTATGGGCCTTTTGGTCCAATGGCATCCTTATACTATTTGGTGCTCTTCTACTGCGGCAGGTAAATCGGTGACAGGTAAGGTTAGAATTTGCCGGATGATGAACACCGAACGCGAGAGGTGCCGCCGATCGTCCCTAGGCGGTCTGGGAACCTCTGAGAGCGCTAATTATACGGCTCTCTAGACGGTGCCGACCGTCCTGGAATGGTCTGGGAATCTCTGCGCGCGATACTAAATCGACACTCCAAAAAGGTCGATGGGTCTGACGGCAAACTACGCTCTTAAATGCTATCATTTTCCCCTTATGCATAATCGGGGTATTACACACGGCATGAGGGTTCGGGGGAGAGAAGGAGACAGTGGTTGCGGGAGGTGGAGGTGGGGAGGCGGCGGCAGGCAAATGGGGAGAAGAGGCGGTGAGCGAATGTGTTGGGGAAACGATGATGGGGAGATACGGTGCTGCTGGAGAAAGTTGGAGGACTGCGACCAGACGTTGTCGCGTGGGAAAGCAATTGGTGACGGTGCCGAGGAGGAGGAAGCGTGGCACGGGAGTTCGAGGGAGAGAAGGAGGTGGCAATTGCGGGAGGTGGAGGTGGGAAGGCGGCGACTTGCAAATGGGAAGAGGAGGCGGCGAGCGAATGCGTTGGGGAGGTGGCAACGGGGGGATGCGACGCTGCTGGGGGAAGTTAGGGGACTGCAACCAGATTTTGCCGCATGGGGAAGGGATTGGTGGCGACACTGAGGAGGAGGTGGAGGCGCAGCATGAGGGTTCGGGGGAGAGAAGGAGGCGGCGGTTGCAGAAGGTGAAGTGGTTGCGGGAGGCGGAGGATACGAGGGAAGAGAAGAGGAGGAGCGTGGTCCACGCGTCAGCTCGACCTTTACTACAGGGAGCGGAAAAACTATCTATATGCGGATTTGGACGACTGATCTTTGATCGGAGGCTGAGAAGAGAGGAGGAAGAATGAACCGACGACGCGTCAGCTCGACCTTTACTACAGGGAGCGGAAAAACTACCTATATGCGGATTTGGACGACTGATCTTTGATCGGAGGCTGAGAAGAGAGGAGGAAGAATGAACCGACGACCATCAACTCATATTTTTAAATAGTAGAGATTATAGCGGAAAAGAAAGCTCTAGAGAATTTACGGGGTCGCGCGCGCTCGCTCTAAATAAAAACAAGCAAGGAGAGAAAAACATTGTTGTTGAACGTGAGCAGGAGGCCCGCTAATGTTTCGAGAGAGAGAGAGAGCGGGAAACTCGGTCCACTAGACAGCCCAGCAATAGGCCCGGCTAGATCGTACATGGATGCCTGGCGGCCCAGCATACACATATGCGTAGCTCTAGCTGGCCCAAATGCTGCGGCGCCTTGCACATGACGTAGGAAGCAATGATCCTACCGACGTAGCTAGTATTTGATGGACGAACGATACTAACCTGCAGGCACGTACGTCTACTTTGTCTGGAGCGACCTCTTATGAGGAAGAATTATGCTGGAAATATTATTTATATTCTAAAAGTCGACGTGTGTATTTTAGAGTTACAATAAAAATACCTAGAAATTCTCAAAAACACACACACACACACATCCAATCCCATGAACCTGATTAAATAAATTACAGTGGCCATGGACGTGTGTCTACATACATACATACATACATACATACATACATACGTATATACATAGGATATATATATATAGGATATATATATATATTAGTTTGTAATTTAAAAATAAAAAAGAAATGTGCTATGTCGCCGTCAGCATGAGTTGAGGGCTTGCCGTTAGTTAGCATGTTTTTTTTATATCCTTCTCCTTTAGCTCCCAGAAAATAGGTTTCTTTTTAATTATGTGTTCTATGATTTTTCATCCAAATTGGTCAGATAAATTATTGCAAATTATATGATATTACGAATGATTTAAGTGTCATGTTAAGAATGTATTATATATTAAATTTGCTGACAGCTCAAATTATCTGAAACTTTAAAAAAACATCTGATCCGTAATTCAGTGGACCCTAGATAGTTGACACACCGTAGCCAATGGATGTTATATATATGTTGTCAAGTCACCAGCGTGGGCATCAAGAAAACATGCATTGGCCATGGAATCGTCTTGTGCATGACACATGGACCCTATAAAATATTGAGGATATTTTAGTCAATCGGACAGAAATTAAAAAACAGCAAGATCTTCCTCTTCTTTTTATTTGCACATCAAGGGACGGGTTGATGAGGACCTTCACTTCCTATACATCTTTCACCCCCTATCTACGTGGACTCGTCCCGACTCACTTAGAATTTTGGACGCTTTTGGCACTGTAGTACCCGGAAAATTCCAAAAATAGCACCGATGAAAACGAAATTCCAATTCTAGCCCCCCGCCGACCGCACCACTGAACCGAGCGACACGCGTGTGTGGTGCGGCCGAGCGCACCACACTGAGTGGTGCGGTCCCGACCGCACCACACCCCTGCCACGCGTGTGGTGCGGCGCGAGCGCACCACTCATGTGCCCCGCGCAATTAGGGTTAAAATTAGGATTTTAAGCAATTAGGGTTAAAATTAGGATTTTAATTGAAGTGTATATGCAATTGTAAAGTTATTTTTTTAAATAAAAATTTATGTGTATATAAAAAATGATGTGTGAAAAAAATATGAATTTGAAGTGGAGTCCACTTTAGTGCTTGTGTAATTAGTTGTGCAATTTTGAAAATTAAAAATATTGGTTGGTAGAGTACGAACGAAATTTATGTGAAGTAACGATTAGTGTTTTTGTGATTTTTATATATTGCTGACCGTGAAAAATGTGTTCAACTGACAATAACAAATTTCAACGCCGATAACCGGGAGGCTCGCGAGATGGAGCGCGAGAGAAATTGGTAGAGTACGAGCAATTGGGTGGGTTAGTCGCATATCATGCTATATGTTATGGCATGTAATAAAAATGTACGCGGCATGTTAAGCCCAGCTCTATTATGAAGTTTAATATTCCCTAAGGCATGTTAGGATTAGCGGTGGAGTTCTGAACATTACAAGTACAGAGTTCCACACATGCCACTGGTCACATCACTTACCACTTTATGTATCGACCGTTCTACGATCAATCGTTCCTACAAAAAATTTACCTAAACATAAACTTCTATTATGCAAAAAAAAAATTATGCATCTACAACTTACATTGAACATAAACTTCTATTACAACTTCTATTACATTGCACATAAATATACAAAAATCACACGGATTGCAAACCCTAAAAACATACCAAAACCAAAAAGTCACTTACCACTTTATATATCGATAATTCTACGCACAATCGTTCTTAAAAAAAATTACCAATATTTTTTATGCATCTACAACATATAATCAACATAAACTTATTTTACAATTTTATCAGATTTTTTTCTGATTCACAACTACAAAATTAACAAAACTTATAATCATTACAGTTCCTGCACTCATTCCCACGTGTTCAATATCACTTTCCTTCATTTCCTCCAATTGTTCATATCACATTTGTGCTCAAAAAATTTTTCTTTAAATTGCTTCCAATAAAACAACATACCATGATCGAAATTTGTTATTGTCAGTTGAACACATTTTCACGATCAAGACAATATATGAAAATCACAAAACACTAATCGTTACTTCACATAAATTTCGTCAGTACTCTACCAACCAATATTTTTAATTTTCAAAATTGCACAACTAATTACACAAGCACTAAAGTGGACTCCACTTCAAATTCATATTTTTTTCACACATCATTTTTTATATACACATAAATTTTTATTTAAAAAAATAACTTTACAATTGCATATACACTTCAATTAAAATCCTAATTTTAACCCTAATTGCTTAAAATCCTAATTTTAACCCTAATTGCGCGGGGCACATGAGTGGTGCGCTCTGGCGCCGCACCACACGCGTGGCAGGGGTGTGGTGCGGTCGGGGACCGCACCACTCAGGTGTGGTGCGCTCCCCGGCCGCACCACACACGCGTGTCGCTTTCTGGTTCAGTGGTGCGGTCGGCGGGGGGCTAGAATTGGAATTTCGTTTTCATCGGTGCTATTTTTGGAATTTTCCGGGTACTACAGTGCCAAAAGCGTCCAAAATTCACTCACTTAAAGCACTAAAGCATTGGAAACTGGTATTTGCCACCATTGCATACCCCTCCTCTTTATACACGTGAATTCTCTCTCTCTCTCTCTCTCTCTCTCTCTCTTATGATAACAAACTCGAATAAATCAACTCATTAACATCTGGTCTGATACAACAATTTGATAAAAAAAATTAAAAATAAATCCAACTCGGGTAATTTTTTAAAATTACTTGGAGTGTGGCATCATTGAAAGTATCCAGGCGCTTAACAATGGTTTTGGTAATTCATGACATTATGTGAATATGAAACTAACATATTTACTGAGTGTTTGTAAGGTTTAATCTGATGATGAATGTGAGATATATGCTAAGGGTCAATACAAAGATTAATGTGGTTCAAGACAAATATATAAGTAATCTATAATCTCTTTTGTTTCAACCGGTCTTAAGAGAAATAGTGGAAGACCGTATTATAGGATAAATGACATACTATTAAGAGCGACCATGTCTAGTAACTTGATAGCATATTATTGTGCCGTTTGGATCGATTTAGCATCATGCATGCACTTAAAATTAAAATTGATAGCCAAATTGTGCACTATTAGGAATATCGAAAGTACCGGAGTGTAAATGACGGTACTTCCGTATTCCGTAAGTTCCGACAAAACAAGTAGTACATTTTTTCACATAGCACCTTTGGAATCACTTTTGTCTCTTTGAAAAATGGAAGTACCGAAGTTTTAACGGCGGAAGTACCGCAATTCTTGAGTGGAACTACCGGAACACGGAATCTCCAAAAAATCCAAGTGGTATGTTTTTTCCAAAGAGCGCCAACTTTGGACCTAAGCAAATGGAAGTACCACGCCGAAATTTCGAAACTACTGCAGATCGAAACTACCGTGATTACAACGGTGGTAGTACCATGCCGACTTTTAATGGCTAGTTCAGAAGCTCTGAAATAGCTATTACTGTTGTGTCAGAATAGATGCGGTAGTACTGACCGATAAACGGCGGTACTTCTACTCGCCTTGATTTTTTCGGGGATTGCCTTGTAACGATACTTCTGCTCGTCTTGATTTTTTTGAGGATTACCTTGTAACGGCTAGATTTGGTTGGTGTAGGCATATATACTCCCCCACCTGCTCAAGGACAGAGTTGGATACTACATTGAAACATCCTTGAGCATAGAACATGTACTTCACACGTTATTTGCTCTCATTCCTTTCACTTGAGGTAGTTGAGCTAAAATCAAGTGCATTCATCTTACATTGATCTTTCGGCACTTGATCGCCATCAAGCGAAACTGTGGTTTGTTATTCTTGGTATTTGTCGATACCTAGGCGACTTGGCGGGAGCTTACGATGTGACTTCTTCAAGAAGGTCGTGAGGAAGCCCGGCGCCGAATTATGAGTGGTTTGGTGTCCACCATCTCTGGAGCGGAGGAAGGACAACCACTAGTGGATTGAGGGGTTGATACTTAATTCATAGAGATAGTCTAAGTTGCTTGGCTTTTTTCAATGTGGATTAAAGAAAACCGGTAAGTTTTTGAACACCATGGTAAAACATCATGTGTCAATTGGTTGTTTCTTTGTCTCTTATTTCCGCACTTGTATTTTCAGCATATTGTGATCATTGTGATTGTCTAATTTACTTGTGCTAGAGATATATTGGTAGGGACTAGTACTTGTGGTGCCTTAGATATACTAGAATTGTGTAGGTTTGAATTGTTTTGAAATCTTGTCTAGCTATATTTTGTGGTAATTAGTTTTAGAAGGCTGGATTTTTTAGAACCTCCTATTTATCCCCTAGTCGGTTATCCTTGATCCTACAATCAAACACAGTCACCCCACTCATGCCACACAAGTGTGTGTCCACTACACACAACATGCTGGGAATTCCGACGAGGCTTTAGGAACTCACGGCAACTGAATGGACACACGTGTAATCTAATTAAATAAGCCATACCATGCTGATCCTAGAGATTGAACCCAATTGGGTGAGAACAACACCCTAACTCTCGCCAATTGATTGGTTTTTCAACTCGGGTGATCTTTGTAATGGTACATACTAATATTTCTCCAGATTAAAATTTCTATATACATATATTAACGTCTTATGTGTGCGTGCAATGAGCCTAAAATGGATATATTAGATTTATGTTAAACTAAATAAATACCAAGAACATCACGCATTACATACAATATACTTCATGCCCAGTAGTTGCGTCAGGCTTATAGGTTAGTATGACGGACCCAACGTTTTTTGGTTGGTTGCCTGCATGAGCTGATGCAGCTGCATGAGCGTGGTCAGGCTGAGTAGAGAAGGTCCTCAGCCACGTTTTTCCTCAGCCTGGCTCCAGTTGATTTTTTGTATCCGCTCGTGCAAGCTCTCACCCTGATACAGACAACCAAACACCATCTCCATGCATGCGCTGGTGCGAGCCACCCCGATGCAGGCAACCAAACAGCCCCATGCCTATGGCTATGTCTACGATGATGCCATATCAATCACAGATCCATAGTCATAGTTGAGTCATTAAACCATAGATGACGCCTTCAAAGCAAGCCCTTTAGGTGACCTTGATGCTTCGCATCTCCGCATGAGTCATACATCGCCACCGGATCAAATTGAGAAACTGATGTAGACAAATATGAGAAGGGGAGTTCGATGGATTCCACATTCGCCTTATTTGTTAGAAATAATATTAAAATACCAAAGTTCGTGCCAAATTTATCTAAATTTATAAAATGTATATATATTCTATCATTATTGTTTATCGAATATCTAGATTACACTTCTAAGTACTCCCACCGTTTCACAATATTTACCTAAATTTACCAAACTATACTGTTTGGTTTTCTCAATGGATGAACATTGTTAAACAACGCTTCCCAAGACAATGGACAAATATTGTGGAACAATGTATATTTGACAGCGGAAAGGGTATTATTTTTCCTCAAGGACAAAATAGGCGTCTGCGGAAACAAGAGTAACAATCGAGTTTGCATGTGGATTTGAAACAAACATTTTTGCCAAGATGTAACATGCTAAAAATGATCGATGAGCGCATCTGCTGGCTGCCTGCCCAGGATGAAGGATGGACCGCGCATGCATCATCGACTGGATCCTAGCTTCTTCATCCTGGGCAGCCAGCCAGCAGATGCAACTCCGATCGACCCAGTCGATCCGGCGAGCTAGGCAAATAATCGGAGCGAGCTTGGTGGCCATGCATGCATGGAGATGCCGGCCGGGAGCTGAGCTGAGCGACCTGGCCATCCATCTCATGACGCATGCAGCAGCAGCAGCTGGGCACTCATCAGTCACCGCCACCTCCAGCATGCATGATCAAACAGGCGCGCGCAGCCGGCCCAGGACACGACACGACAGGTCGTTTCATTTCAGCAGCCACAAAGAATCGATGCATGCCATGCCATGCCATGCAAAGCTAGCTCACCAGCCGGTGCCCGGTGGGTAAATAATTCTAAGATACTGCGCGCCTCCGTATCAAAAATATAACTCGTTCAGGATATATATATATACTGATATACAGTCTTCATGATGGTACTTTATCCAGCCAGCAATTTTTACAAAAAAAAATATGTTATTTCAAATAAAAATAACTATAGACTATGAAAGTGCATTTTGTGATGAATTTAGTGACAAGATTGCATGTTATCGATCAAGGTAACCTTTCCATATTAGCAATCGAGTCTAAAAATATTTGACGAAAACAGATCTTAGAGCTAGTTATATTTTGTCACGGAATAAGTAGTACCGTGTAGCTTCGTCTGTGCAGCACTCGGAGGAGTAACTGATTGATAGTACTCGGAGGAGTAAGTGATCGATGAAGGGTACACACGCAGCTTTTTTCAGGTAGTGTGCACTGGGGCGGGCGGCCGTCCAGTTGAGTCAGATGTGTGGCCGGCCGGCCGGAGATAGATAGGATAGGAGAGACAGACGACAGCTAGCCTAGCCAATACAAGTGCCGACCGCAGAGGCAGAGCTAGCTACCTGCAGGCTGCGGCAGCTTGCCTCGGCGCGGCCATTCTGCTCTGCTCGCTGCCCCCTAGCTCAGACATGCACCATGCACGCCATTGCTTGAAAGCTCCCCAACTAACATGCCCGGCAACTGAAGATGCATAATACGCTGCATATATAGCTTGCAATAATTAATATTATCAAATCCAACAACTCAAATGGTATTCGGTTGTTTTTCAGAAAAAAAATATATAGTAGGATTTTCAACCGTTGGATCTTATCCTACTGCCCAAAGCAGATCTAGCATCCATAACCCTTACCGCCACCCTCCAAATATGTGGACAACGACACCACCACCGCCTCGCTACCGCCAACAATCCTTCATTGCCCTAACTTCTCTTTAAGCTTCAGAGCGTCAGTGAACCTAAACCCTAATTTGCCACTTATAAAGAAGAAGTCTGCACCAGCTGGAGCGCGAATCTCTAAGCAAATCGCAAAGTCAAAAAATTCAAATTTTTCAAAAGAAAAACATTCGAGAATTCCTAAAATGGTTCAGATAATCCGATCGATCCGCCAATATAGCAGATAGCTGTATCCCGTCCGGTAAGCTAGCTAGGGGCCTCCCAAGAATGCATGCGTGCGTGCTAACTCCGCTCATGTACACAAAGCTACACAAACAAAACCGGGCGGCCTGCTGGGGAAAAAACTTAATCAATATATGCTTCCTCGGTCTATCTAGCAATTAATTAATTGACAAACGCTCGTACAGTTACTACTCCTCCTCATGCAATATCCAAGTCCAAGCCAACCATATGCCACTACCACATATATATATATATATATATATATATATATATATATATATATATATATATATATATATATATATATATATATATATATATATATATATATATATATATATATATATATATATATATATATATATATATATATATATAGCACTACAAAAATAGAATTATATACACAAGTATAGTCAATTCTAGATACAGTATTACTAAGTATGATATATGATTATTATGTTATAGTTGGTACCTAAAATCGCGTCATGTATTACAGTGTGGCGTTATATTTCTTATGTCTCCCTCTCTTGACAACGTAAGCGATGGAACGACCTATGTGATTCCAAAAAAATTAGCCTCGGCCATTGCAAACGAAGGAAAAACTATAGTAAAATTATCTATGCAGACAATGAGTTTACTTGTCAATTATTTGTTGCACATGGGTGAAGTCATGGTCTTTTTAGAGTAGGAAATCAAGATATATTATCTTGCTCCACTTTGGTACAATTGCAATCAGAATCTAGTAACACCTACTCATTTATGTCGCCATAGTCATTAAATCTAAGTTCGTGTTGGACATAAAGTACAAATAAAAGTTGTATAGCAACTAGTGAAACATTTACCCTTGGTTGTAGAGTACCAGAATATAGTCCTTATCGCCCTGAGTAGGCAATCCTGTCGTTATATAATTCTCAACTACTAATAATATAATGTATTTCATTACATATAGTAGCTTAGATAACTAAGAACAAATACTAAGCTATACAAAGCCGGGGGGGTTCTGGCCCCCTCGCGCTATCCACGTCGCCCGCCATGCATGCCGCGGCGGCGTGCGGGAATTTCGTGACGGCCACGAGGCGATTTCCTCATATTTTTCAAAAATTACGTAAAAATCTTTTTTCCTCGCGAAAAGGTCCTTGGTAGTTTTTTCACCCACATTTTTGCAGGATAGCGCCCCGCGGTTTTCTAAATTACGTGCGGATCCTCATTTATTACGTACAGACCCTCGGTTTTTTACAAAAAAGACCTTTGACTTTCCCATTTATTACGTACAGGCCCTCGATTTTTTACGAAAAAGACCTTTGACTTTTTCGAAAATACACATGTGCCCTCGATTTTTTTAATTTTTTTTACAAACTCCTCACGGATTATCGCATCTTTTACTTCGGTACACACGGTGGCTGGCGCGGCGTGGCGCCGCGCCTATGAGGCTAGTAGATACATAAGCACCATTCCAAATCTCCGATCTCATTTCACCAAATCGCCTTAAAATGCCGCTGCCTAATAGACAGAATATCTGTTGGGACAATGATATTTAAGAATGTAGTGAATATCAGAGACACTTCCATTCAGGATCCGTCTGTGGTGTATCAATGATAGCTTTTCACAAAAACTGTCTGTGATAAGTACATATATCACAAACACAAATTGTCTGTGATAAGTAGGTTATCACAGACAGTTCTTACCATCGGTTGTAATATAGACGGTCACGCTAGTAAAACTGTCTGAAATAACTACACTAGTACATCCATATCTCTATTAGGTGGCACACTACAATTATTTATCCACTTTTCAACATTAAGGAAAAAAAATATGATGAAAAGATTACAATAACTTGATCGCAATAAATTTATATTGACTGATTTATATATATATATATATATATATATATATATATATATATATATATATATATATATATATATATATATATATATATATATATATATATATATATATATATATATATATATATACATATATACTCGCTACGGTAGGGAGTTGGTTTCTGTTTCTCTACGTGCGCAGTGACCGAAAAACAGTGGTGGTGATATGATGCAGTTGGATGGTAGCTAGCTGGGCAGGCAAGGGTTCAGATTCGGGGTGGGGATGGATGATATATGCGCGCGGCCGGCCATTTCCCAGCGCGGTCGATCGATCGATCTGTCTGTGTTTTTGGTTTTGCTGACGACCACGAGATCGATAGTCCTCGGGCTCTGCTGCTTGCTTTTGTTTTCTAGCACTGCATGGATACCTATATTTCGATATGGATCGTAAGGCACTCAATTTTTTGTAGAACGCAGGCTATGCCCAGCATAGAGCAGCAGAGCACAGGATTTTAACTGGGGTTGCCAGTTTACACTTTGCGTTTGATTACAGACAGACAGACAGACAAACAAACAAACGAGATGAAATATATCTGCCCAGTTAATGGGTCTCTTAACCTTCAGAAGAAAAAGAAAAAAAACAAACAAACAAACGCTACGCGATCGAGAACGAGATCGAGAACGAGAACGAGAAGCAATCCAAGCTAACGACACCCAAGGCAGAAAGCAGATGAGACTCAGCAGAGAGAGAGAGAAGCATGCAGATACTAGCTAGTGGCTAGCTCATGGTAGATGTTTGTTTGTGTGGAGGTGACAAACTGGCAGAGACACGGATGGACGCTCACGAATGATGGATGGATGGGATTGGACGGCTGCCTGGACGACGGGCCCACCGTCCAGTGGTAATTTGACAGGTGCCTGCCTTTTACTTACTCTCTCTGTTTCTCTCGCAACCTGAATGAATCTCTCCATTGGCTGCAGGTGGCCCCTACTCTCTGCCTGCACTGCATGCTGCCAGCCTTTAGTTCTGTGTACATACATACATGTGGGCATGCTTGCTTTGGTTTGAGAACACCAACTGCATATAGTACCAGAGCATGTTGGAAAGAAAATCTTTTCAGGTGCTTGTTTTACTGCCCGTACCGCACTGTAAATTTTAGTTTCAGCGTCCGAAAACGCTGGGCAAGCTAGCAGGGCGGCCGGCCGGACCAGTGCCAACTAGTTAATTTAATGACTGTCCATAAGTAATTTAGCATATATAAATTAACCAAATAGATGGAGGATATCCGATCCTTTCACCTAGTAGTATATCCATGAGACTCCACATGTTCATGAACCTAGCTACTGAGGCAGAAAGACAAAAGGTAAGCGGCTTTTCACAACTCGTCTTATTATATATGTAGTCCCTTAAAAACATGCGAAACGAAAGGACACCTGCAAATTAATAATGCCCAAGCGACTGTTTTAGTGTGGAGCAGACAATTAATTAACACACTGATCGATATATTGAGCTACGCATGCACGTACCCTGCACACTGGCCTGGCACTGATATGATCCGATCGACGTCGCATGCTTATATAATAGTATTAGTTGTGCGACGAACCTAGCTACGATGACAGCGACGACGAATTTCCCTCTCTTAATTTCTCTGGAGGTGGAAGTAGAGTACGTAGTAGTTCATCCATGTCGATCTCCCTCCCTGGAGTATGGAGTGTATAGCTAGCTAGCTAGCTACATCTTGTTCAAAAACACAATGATGGTCGCAAAGCCCTATAGTACTATTGCAGTACAGTCGGAATATTCCAGTTGGAATGCAAAAGAGTAAAATAAATGACGTAGCATACGTACTGGCTAGCTTAGTCATGTGAGTCTCCATTTTTCTCTTCACCTTTGCCTAGATGGATCGATCGATCAGATCAGATCAGATCAGATGAGAGACATGCATGCATGCATGTAAATTAGTAGAAAAGAAAAGAGAAATGATGCTGGGAAGGGTGGGTTCTTTTGAACCGATGTCTTATATCTTATGGTTTAAATATTTAAATTTCGACTGTTCATGAGACACAATATGCAGAGAGAAATAGTTGCATGTGATTTTGACCGATACAGCTGAACTCAGTATATTTTATAATATAATTTTTCTATTAATTCTATCTTTAAAAAATACATCATTTAAAAATTAGTTATAAGTCGACTTTAAACCCGAAACTACTCAGCCAAAACCTGTGAAAGATTCTGCAGGCGGAGGGAGGTTAGAGGTTATGTTATTCCCGGCGGGGGTACGTACGTATCTCCAATATAATGTACGTGCTGCTGCATGTCCTGATGCAGTGTGGTGATTATCTTTCAGGTGGCCCGTCACGTAGGTGTGGGACATGCATGCAGATGCAGCGTGGGTGATCGTGGGATCCTGTGCAAATGCCAACGCCATGCAAGTTTTATGGACGCTCTACTCTTGCTTGCTGCGATCGATGCATCCATCACATGCCGATCCATGCCATTTACTCTGCACCAGCTTTTGCTGGTGTACCATCATTCTCAAACCTAGCTAAGCTATATCACCGCTCGATCACACACAGACACAGTACGTGCTGCATCTATGGCATCAGACCATGTTTTTTGATCTACAATTGATAGTCTATGAATATAGCTGATGATTTTTTTTTATTTTAGTATTAATACTTGTACGAATAAATCGAATACCGATAAACCGTTTTGAAACAATAACAAAAAACTATTTCGTTTGTTTATTTAGAGAAAGACGTAAATCATAAACTATACATAAGCCAAAAAGAACTCACCCATATATGCATCTTAAGGTTAGCTGCGCGTACGGCAAAAGCTATCTTTCACGGTTGGGTCAGCAGATACTGCATATCTGAATCGCCTGGCTTGTAGCTAACGCCCATGCATACACTTACCCTTTTCCAACCTGCAGTGCGGTGCACTACAGTCATGCACATCCTGCTATGTATATGTATCATGTATGTATATGATTCGAACCAGCTAGCTTGGCTAGCTAGCTGGTAAGTAATTTGGTCAGGCTGAGCGGGGCCAGGGCCGGGCTGTCGTATCCAGAACCACTGAACCAGGTTGGCAATAATATATCGTAGATGATGCATGCATGCAATATAACGCTTGATGCACGCTGGCTAGCTTGTAACAAACGCAAAAGATATAGATGTTCCGTTCCCAAATGGTAGCAAGCTATTCTAGATAGGTATACACGTGCGTACACATCTGTCGATCCGATATATGGATGACTACATATCGATCTGATGCATTGAAGGGAGTTAATTAGTTTGGTTTCCTTCAAAGGACGTTTTGCCTCTGGCTCTCTCTCTCTCCCTCTCTCTGCATCCCGATCGATCGATCGATCGATCTACGTGACAATCGACGATGCACGTACATATATATATATATATATATATGCATATGATCTGATCTGATGCACGTACGTACGTGCCCAAGTGGGAAATGCATGCACGTCTGTGGCCAAGCTAGGTCAGAAGCCAGCAGCCAGTAGTGAAAGCTCCTCTGCCTTTTGGGCTGCTGGCCGCCTCCGATGGCGATGTGTAACCACCACCGTTGGTAGCTAGCTTCTACTCACTACCTAGCTAGAAGCTAGCTATTACGTACGTACCAATCTGCATGCATGGTTAATCATTGTACCTACGTACAGCGCAGGCACACCGTTATGATCAAGTTAATCGTGAGCCTATAACATGCATGCTTGAGGCGGCTGTAGGGGTAGCCTAACCTTTCGTAATTAGGCTTTATAACTGTCCTAATATATAATATATTCAATAGCATAGAGGAATATACCAATGTACTCTTACCTTTTTGTAATTATTAAGGAGTATGATTGGAATTTTCAATCCTATCACTCTTATGTATATAGACCTCTCCTTATTCATACTCATTAGCTCCCACTAGCTAGTCGACCCCTCATATATTGTTTGGCCGGTGACCACAACAGCGCCATTTAGCTAGTCCATGTGTACAACAAGACCGTATGTGTGTATATATATACATACATATATAGACCATAGACGCAAACAGTACACCAGTTGCGTCGTGTGAAACAGAAACAGTACTAGCTAGCTAGAGTAGCTAATATATGCGGTACACATATACGCTGTGTGTGTCCTGAGTTTGTGCAACGGTTGATAACTGTGTAGCAGACCACACTGCATACAGAGCTAGCCTGCCCTCCAGCTAGCTGCGCCTAGCCTAGCCCAGCCCAGCCCAGCTACCTACCTACCTCCATCTGTGTTGTGTTGTGTTGTGTTTATAAGCCAGACCCCCTCGCTAGAGTTTTGGCGTCGCCGGCCTTTCGTTCCGCTGAGACTTGAGGAGATCTCGAGTAGTGCCTAGCTAGATAGGTTGATCATCTTTTCTAGAGCTCGATCCTACCTAGCACGGCTCTTTCATCTCCCTCCCAACTCTTCCAAGCTCCTTTACTTCTTGCAGTGTACACATACATACATATGTATATATATATTCATCTTTTTGAAGATCCATCAGCTCTACTCTTGCTATCTAGCCAGCATATTCCTTCCTTTGGCTCTACCTCTTGCATGGTAACTGGAATCTTCTATTCTTCCTAGCTAGCTCCTCTCTCTCCTTCCCCTTCCCCTTTTTAATATTTCTAGCTTGCAGCTGGTATATATGTGCAGGCCCTTCTTGTTCAACTATCTTGTTCTAGATCGGTCTGTACAACATATGTATATGTGCATTCGTGTTTTTAGGGAAGTGCTAAGGGGCACTTGAGTGTTCTTTAAGATTAAGAGTATCCAGATTTTAGGGTATTAGACTTTCATCCGACGGATTCCCTATACCCTCTCTAAAAAATAAATATGAACCATTGAATCTTCTTCCAATGGATCCTCCATCCCACCCCAAAAAAACATTGAGTGCTCCCTAGACACCACCATTTTTTTATGTATAGTTATATATACTAGCTGTGCGTACATTTTCCATCATTTTGGTTTGCATATGGAAGTGAAGAAGGTATCGAACTACATGCATATATAATATGTGGCTGCCAGTGGATGGATCGTCTGCACCAGCCAGATGGCGATCGAATTGAAGGAGGCCATGCAGCCAGTGATTTCTGCTGTGGCATCATCAAGATTCACACAATGTATGCCATGCGCGCATCATCGTCTTTCTCCATCTCCCGGCTGATGGATCCTCAAGGGGGAGATCGATAGAGAAGCGTTTGTGTGGATGTGGGAATCTTGATGATGCTGCATCGGAAATTAATGGCTAACAACGTGCCGGCCGGAACGACGGATCGATCGATCGACATATCAACCAACTGCAGCATGCGGCATGCCTATACTATGAATTCTAGGTAAATTAAAACTGACTTTGCTATGATCACTTCATATGTATGTGCTCCCTTCAGTCATAAATACATATCATTTCAGAATACATGCAGTTAAATCTTTAAAATTTTGGCTGTTGATATCTTTTTAAATATTTGGACAGGATATATAAAAATTATATGTCTAGATATGTCTCGAGAAATATACACATTCATAGTATTATAATTTTATTGGACTTCATAAATATATTACAATATAAATTAGTAGTCTACGTTAGGTTTTGGGTTCATGCCGATATCCAAAACGATGTGTATTTGACGTGTATTTGTGAGCAGAGGTATTACTAGGTAAACTGACTTGGTATCCGTCCAGTCAAGCTCGAGGAATTAAACGAGGTGGCTATACATAGTTAATTAGTAGCTAGATAAATTACAATAACTGTTTTTAAGGCAAAATGAACTTGATTAACATAGACAATTAGTGAGCTGGCTACGTACTCTCGGCCTTAATTGTGCAGGAACTAGTACTTTGTGCATACAATACAATACATACATCGATCGTACTACAAGCATCCATTATCTGTGTAACCGAATAGCAGTACTGGTGCATGCCAGATCTAGCATTTGTATAGGTGGTCGATGGGGATCGTATGTATTAAAAGTAGCAACTAGCATTTGTGATGACAGACAGGATTAGCAGCTAGCTCGCACGCTCATATACTCTATATGTTCTTTTAAACATGTAGATCGAGTGGGTTAATGTAATCTTTGGGTCACTCATTTCTGAACATCCGTACGTACGTGCTCTACTCTTGGGAATAACGGCATATATATATATATATATATATATATATATATATATATATATATATATATATATATATATATATATATATATATATATATATATATATATATATATATATATATATATATAGGACGAGTGTTTCATGCACCATGGTGCCTAGGCACCAATATCAATACCCGTTGATTTGCTTGAGATTATAACGTTTGATGTGGGTATCTTCATATACCCATAAAAAGTATATTTGAGATGTCAAACTCCAAAAAATTAAATTCAACTTCAGTTTAATTAGTTTGAACTATTTTTATGGTATATACTCACTGTAGTTGCATTGAACTCAAAAGTAGTTCAAACTAATTTGAACTGAGTTCAAAACTTACTTACCATAAATATATCAAGGGTATAAAACATTTTCATACCCAAACTCAAAAAAATTATCAATCATACACGTGTATCGGATGTTGGTGCCTAGGCACCATGGTGCCTTATGTAATTTTCCTATATATATATATATATATATATATATATATATATATATATATATATATATATAGGATGAGTGTTTCATGCACCATGGTGCCTAGGCACCAATATCAATACCCGTTGATTTGCTTTGAGATTCGCAATGTTTGATGTGGGTATCTTCATATACCCATAAAAAAGTATATTTGAGATGTCAAACTCCGAAAAAAATTAAATTTAACTTCAGTTTAATTAGTTTGAACTATTTTTATGGTATATACTCACTGTAATTACATTGAACTCAAAAGTATATATATATGATTTCTTGGAGAGCTCTCGATCTCTTGCGATCTGCTATCTAGCCGCTCCTATATATATGGAGTAGCGAGGTATATATACTCCCATGCAGGCTTAGCTTTATTAATTTGCTGCATGTCTTGTGGCGCCTGCGACACTCGAGATCCACCATCGATCATACGTACGTCCATCTGATGTCTGAATTGAATCTCATGCGCGCATGGATCACTCGCGCCTTCCACGGGATTAGACGTACACTACTATTGTACGTACGTAGCGTATATCTGCTACGTACCTAGCTAAACTAATTACCTGCAGCTAGCTAGCCGACCAGCGTACGTGCTAGCGCTAGCTGCATGCGCTGCGTACCTGCGTGCGTACGACGACTCTACCCATCATCGTACGTGTAATATATAATCGAACAGTACACTAGTACAATATACTCTAGTATATATCTCATATACGATCGACTTTTTTGGGATGCCATTATGTATAGTACGTATATGCAATGTATGTTGTGATCGACGCACGCTGCATTATGATTTGCATATGTGCTACTACAGTACTTTGTACGTCCGTCGGGATGTAATTGATTGTTGCACAATTTGTAGAGGATTCAATTGTAGCAGGCAGCAGCAGCACGAATTGACTAACTTAATTGGTAGTCATATGTATTCTTTTGCGTATATATATACACACTATTTAAAAAAGGAAAGCATCTCCAACAGTGTACTCTAAATCTCATCCCTAAATCACTTTTTAGAGAACACAATCTAGAATATAGAAGACTAAAAATATGTAACCTCCAACAAGTCCTCTAAATATGGTCCCCTAAATTAAAATCTGGATCCACAAAAACTACCAACCAAAGAATTTAGGGGATCGGACGGCGCAGGAGCGTTGGGACCGATTTAGGGGATGGTATGCGTCCTCCATATATGGGGGACGAAAAATCAGGGATGGAGTCCTCTATATTTTTGGGTACCACTTAGGGGATCTGTTGGAGCCCCTTTTTTACCTTTTCTTCTAAAATATAGGGGATATGAGCACTTTAGAAGATTTGTTGGAGATGCTCTTAGTGATGATGGTTCATTATTTCCTTCAGTTGATGGTGGATCACCTGTCCTTTTTTGAGCTTATTAGATTACAATAATCTGAGCTATTAGATTATAATAAGTTACCTTATAATCTAGACTGTTTATTTCCACTTATAATTATAAGCTAGATTATAATAATTTTAAGTGGAAACAAACAGGGCCATAGTGCCGCTAATTGGGCTACCATACAACTATCCCTCGCAATTATACCTGCTTTCATCCCTAATTTCATCTCTCGCTACCAGGTCAACTTCAACCGGACATATCCTCCTCCCCTCAGTTGCTGCCTTAGGCAGTGTTTGGTTCGAGGGACAGGGACGTCCCAGGTAGGATATCCCACCTCGAGGTGGTGTTTGCTTCTGGGACAAGCAGAGTCAAGGACATCCCACTAGGAATATTCCTTGTAGATCCGGGACCAGGCAATCCTCTTTTTTTCATGGGACAGAGTCATCCCACGTGGGATAGAGTCATCCCACCTCTTTGTTTTTTAAGTACTATTTTGTTTAATTTTTTTTTAAAAAAACTCAAAGGCTTATGTGTACAAACATATCAACAATAGCCTTCAATTTTTTTTTAAAAAAAAAACTCAAAGGCCACACATGTCCCACCTTCATCCTTCCATCCAAACAAAGGATGGGACCACTCCATCCCACTTTATCCTTCCAACCAAACAAAAAACAGGGATGACTCTATCCCCCTATCCAAACAAAAAATGGGATCATCCCATCCCAAAATCAGGGACGGGACCATCCCATCCCACCTTGTCTCTAAACCAAACACAACCTTAACGTTCCTCTCCGGCACTCCAAGCCGACCCACCACGCTCGCCATTGCTGCCGGCCTCCCCATCCTCTGCAATAGGTTAGGCTTGTCGAGGAGGCCGGTGCAGATGCTGATCGGGTAGCTCCGGTCACAGAGGGGAGGGCACGAGGAGCAAGAGAACGAGGAGAGGGAGGCTACCTCGGCCGGAGCTGTGCGGGGGCGGGCGGGGAGAGGGGTGGAGATAGCCGCGCAGGAGGAGGAGGTGACAGTGAGAAGGGAGGAGGCGGGCGGAGTGGGTTTGGTGGGAGAGGAGCCCAAGGAAAGTGAGGAGTGACTCGTGGGATGAGCCCTTCCCGTCCTCCGTGGCGGCGGGGACAGGCGGCTACGCCTCATGTGCAGCTTCGACGGTTGCGTCGTGCCACGGCCGACTGACGACAAGTCCCTCTGCTACCTCCGTGGGGAGACCCAGATCGTGGCCGTCGAACAGAACACCGCGCTCGCTCCTTGGCAGCCGCCCCTTCACCTTAAAAGTACCAGCTCCTCAACGTGGACATCACCAACCTCATCGACGATTACGACCACATCGCGACCTCCACCTCTTCCTCTTCCCGGTCAAGCCCGAGTCCTGCTCCTCGCTCATCCAAGTCCTCCACGACTCTTCCAAGTCTGAGAACTGGTTTGTCGGTGCCCTCAACAACGCCTATCTGCCTTTTCTGAAACGTGTCAATTATCCTTGTGTATTTAGTAACAAAAGTTGAGCTCAACCGAGCAAAAAATTCGACGATTTCATTTGTTTTACAAGACCTTGAATCCAGGGTAACTGGGAAAACCTCAATATCTCTTTTGTCCCCCTTTTCTTGCTTTGCTCTGTTGAATAAACTAGATATGATTTCTTATCTTCACAGACAATTCTTACAGATCGACATTGGGAGGCAAATCCTGGCAAATGGTTTCTGGTAAAACTGATCAATATTGCCCTTACTTCGAACCTGCTTCTTTGGTGGAGAATCATTGACCTTTCTTATCCTTTCTTTTTTTATTGATGCTAAAACAGGAAGCCACTGCTTTGTTACCGATCCATTCGGATGCAATGCAACTTTGGTGAGCTAAGAACTTCTAAAGAATTTTTTCTATAACTACTACTGAATTAGTTATTCTTATATTTTGATCATTTTCAGGTACATCGATCAGTTCGGGGGGATGTTACCAGAGTATTATAGCACAAAGTGTTAGTGCAGAGGAACTATGATTGGTGGGAACTATGACTTGTAATGGTTTTACTACTATACAACATCATGAAATTGTTTTGAACATGCTAGGAAGAAGTAATTGTTGAAACATGACTAATATACATTTCAGAATGATACAGAAAATAAAAAGAGGCCGATCGGATTTTTTTTCATGAAACTACAGATATAGTATGTGCATTTGTGACTGGATCAAATCACTTAAACCAGTTTGTTAATGGTCGAAGTTACAAAATGTATTGCGCTAGGATATTTGGATTAATTGTATATCTTTGTGTATATCCTCATAAAAAGGGCATCATATATGTATTTTATACACACAGGAAAGGTATAGTACTATTGTGATTTTGTTAGATTTTTCAGTGTAGGTGTATTTATATACATATACGCAAAGTTGCAAGCATGGATGCATGCACTCCTATCCGGCCCCACGCCACGCATCAGCCCATGGCCAGCCCATGTTGCAAACGCAAGGACTAGTCGCCCTTAACGAGGCCTGGGCCTGTTGGCCAACTTGCACAAAACTGCCTCTTCATCTGCCTGGCCCACCACCACCACCCAGTCAGTTACATTCCTACTCCCGCCCGTCATGCAAGGGCATCCGGGAAGCCACCGCCGCCAGCAAACCCTAGCGCCGGCCACAGCTCCGTCAGTCCACCGCTGTCCCTCTCCCTTCTTCTCCGGCATTCTCGCCGGCGTTGAGTGGCTAGAACACCCATTGAATTCAGCAAGTAGCTATTTGTATTTCTTTTTAGTTTTTTCTGCTTTATTTTCTTTTTAGATAAAGGATATAAATCCGACCTCTATATCCACTTGGGATATATACAGTCAAAAGTTACATGAGCTCTTAGGCTCAAAGCCTCAAAACTGAGAGGCACAAAACAACAAGAAATAGAGCTTAAGGACTAAGAAAAAAGCTAGAAAGACTAAGCTTCAGCACTTTTTCTCCGTCCTTGCTTTCAACCAAGTCTCTATCCTCATCCGACTGTGCCATCGAAACTTCGGTCTGCTTTGTGAGAAGAGGACCTCCGAGGCGACGTCTCCAAATAGGCGACGAGAGTCGCCGACGCCGCCCGCCTCACCGAGGCAAAGTTTTCACCTGGAAATCAGTAAACATGAGAGCTATGGGGTGCCACGACAACCCTCCAGGAAAGGACAATGGCGCCCGAAGGCGTCATTGTTGTCGAGACCGGTAAGATCACCAGCAAGGCTTTCGCCAAGACCACCACAAAGACCCCACGCTCTACCCACACACAAAATAGACCGCCACCAACCCACCGGGATTTCGCACGCCTCAAGGCCATGGCATAGCCACCCTTGAACTCCACGACGAGCCGCTACCGCAATGACCACCACCAGAGAAACCGCTATGCGACGCCTATGCGCCACCACCGAGCAGATCCAGGGACAAAGCCACGGATCAAACCTACAGCAAAACAACGGAAGAGCACAGAGCCACCCTTCCAACCTCACCGGCACACTGCACTGACTTCAAACCCGTCGCTGAGAAAGCACCGCTCCTGCACACGGCATATCCGCGCCTGGGGCCGCCGGATTCTCTCCCAGAACGTCGGCAATGCGACAGCCGTTGGCGCACCAAGTCGCCTCTCCCGTTGCACCCGCGCTGGCCTGCTCCGGCACACACTCGCCCTGCCCGACCAGAAGCGCACCCGCGACCTCCCCACCGATGAGAACACCCTCCCGCCGCTCCTCAACCCCACCGCGCTCCTCCGCCTCCCTCCCAGCGTGCTCCACGTCCTCCTCCTCCACGCGGGCCACGCCGGCTCGGAGGCCCGCCACGGCGCCGCCAAGACGTGAAGCCGCCGAACCCTAGCAGATCCGAGCCGAGGAAACAGATCCGAGCCGAGAGAAGCCAAAACCGGTCACCGCCGACGACCTCCTCAGGGGCCCGGCCACCTCAACCCCGTCGCCCAGATCCAGATGCGGCCCAGATCCAGATGCACCCGACCAGATCCAGGCGAGAAAGCCCCGCCGCCGCCTTCCTAGCACCCGCACAAGCCTCCGGCGGCGTGCTCCAGCGGCGGCAAAGCGAAGGGGAGAGGTAAGGGCTGTCAAGCGAAGCTTGATTTAGAGAGGCGGTGCTACCAAGTGATTTGATCTTCTCTATCTATCCCCCTCCCTTCTGCTTTATTTTCTATGCCAATTTGTTCTGGTTTCCTTCTTTTTCGTAATGAGTTCTTAGCCGAATTTAATGTAATATAATGGGTTTTATCGGATCCAGACAACGACGGCGACGTCTATGCTAGAGATCGATACTGGGCAAGTTAGATATAAATAAATCCTATTTGACTTTCTTTCACAGACAATATTACTACCGAGAATTAGGTTCTACGCATCATCAACAGAGATCACGTGCCTCTGCTGCGTGCATCTTCCAATGAACAAGTACATCAATCAAGTTATTGCCTGCCTGCCTGCCTGCCTGCCTTTGAACCATACGTGCGTACTCCACTAGTGCATGCAATGCAAGAGATCCAACACGAGTGAACCCCAGCCGGCCGGTCCCAACTGCAACTGCTTCGATTCATCATTTCTTCTCCACCGATCGACCATTCGTACTTGTGCATGCATGCTTCGTTTGATCAATCCCTTCTTCTCTTTCTCCTCGCGGAGTCATTTCTTTTCACATCCCGTACCTGTGTTTTTTAGACGATTTCTTATGCTCCTGTGTAACGTGCTTTGTAACCATGTCGATTGCAGCGGCCGTTCGTCATTGAGCGTAGTATACATGCATGTCTGGTACGACCAAACTAGCATAAACCATCATTTATTTTAATACTGCTATATGGTGTAGCATACACGCATGTCAGGTAGGACCAAAATTTGTCAGG